>CM053582.1:466827676-466851762 GCA_028627135.1 Pseudochirops cupreus | reverse complement strand
GGCCGCATAAGTACCCACCCCTAACATAAGGTTTTTTGCTGCTGTATTGTCTTGCTGGGGATTATGCTTCAGCCAATTGGTGACCTCCTTAGTCCACAAGGCTTCCCACATTACTGCTTGTCCTGGTGTTAAACAGGCGTTTGCTACCAAGCGCCAATCGTTCTGGATAAAAGCAGTGTTTCTAATAATATGGTTAAGCATTTGCAGCACAAAAGGGGAATTAGGACCATAAGTAGCACAAGAGGATTTTAACTCCTTCAGGAATTTGAATGGTATAGGATTATATTGCCGCGCTCCAGTCAAGGGATCTGTTTCAACCAGACAGGCTTCTATTTCTTTGCTCCATTCAGACATCTCTTCCCACTCCCCAGCTTCTATGGCTCCTTGCAGAGCTGCCTGCACTGGGGACTTAAAGGGTTGTGTGGGCTTGGCCCGTACTTTGGAAAGAAGGATTGGTAAGGTCAATTCTTCTTTCCCTCTGCTAGGTGGAAGTGGCAGGGCATTTTCAACTTTAAATTACAAATCTGTTGGGATAGCTGTAACAAACAACGCTCCAGACTCTCTAGTTTTGCTTCCGTAGACACAAATCCTGGAGGAGCAGATGGAGTGGTGGGAGAGGAGGAGGAATAAGGCAGGAGAGTCGGATATAAAGTTTTTGGTTCCTTCTTCTCCGGCCTGCTTCCCCCATCACTTTCCTCCCCTACTGAGTCCCCTGTCTGAGCCTGTGCAGGACAAGTCAGAGGGCAATGAGGAACTCCACACAGGGCTGCTTTCACTATACCAAAAAGAGTGAAATCCAAGTCCGTCAGCAGCCCAGGGGATGTTTCCTCATATGAGGTCATTTGATGACCAATGATGTCTATTTTTTCTGGATCGAGCCCTGCATATTCCACCCAGGGGGACGCAACAAGAAGATTACTGACAAAATTTACAGCACCGCTCAATATGTACCTCCATTCCTTGTTTTTTTGCTAGTTTATAGACTTGTCTGCCATACGCCTCCACCAAAGAGAGTGTCACAATGGGGAAGCTAAAATCACTCCCCATCACAAGTGCCTCTACACACTCCCGGCCTCAACCACCCCGCTTTTTAAGCAGCTATCTGTCCCTCAGTACTCAAGTCCTGTTCGCAGCGCCACCTGTCCAGGCCAGCCAGACTTGGGGATTCCAGGGGTCCCAAAGTACCTACCATAGCCCCGCAGTTGGGCCTGGTCGCCCCAACGACCCTGCAGGTGCTCTCAGTCGTCCCAACAACTCTTTGGAGTAGAACCCTAGATATGGACAGAATAGTCTGACACCTCTCAGTGGAGTGGCCAAGCGTCTTTATTGTCTTACAAATCTCCTCTTGCTGCTGCCCCCTCAGCATTATTCGCCTGCCCCTTTTATTCCCTTTCCATCTGCCCTTTTGTCAGGTGTCCCAGAAACAGGATCCTGATAGGTGGGGAGTGCTTCTCCATTGATGGTGCATGCTCAATGCCCCCATGTTTGATGTGCAGTCATTGAGGCAGAGTACACACCTGGATGCCTCTTACCCGCCTCAGGTTTTCCTTGTTAACAAGGACACACTGACCGAGGTCAGACATCTAGGTAGGCAAATAGCTCTAAGGGGTCCTTACACACTATGTCTCTCTTCACCCTCAGGAACATTCATTTACAATATTCTAGCAAAGTTGAGGAGGATTAATAGAAGTCCTTAAGTACTTTCTGTCAGGCAACTAGGTGCAATATAGTGCTAGGCTTAGAGTCAGGAAGACCTGAGTTCAAATGTGACCTCAGATACATAATAGCTGTGTGACACCGGGCAAGTCACTTAATTTCTGTTTGCCTTAATTCACTGGAGAAGGAAATAGCAAACTACCCTAGACAGTATGGCCTATGGGGTCATGAAAAGGCAGACATGACCAAACAACAACAAAAGTAAATTCTATGAAATTGATGGTTTCTATTATAACTTTAGATAGGAGTGACTTTCTAAGATACCCTTCCCTTCCGGAGGTGAGCCTAATTTAACATGTTGTGTAGATATTTTCATGGTTATAGAAAAGTGTTGTTATTAGACATGCCTTGGAGCTGTGGATTCCCATGGCTTTTTAGCAATACTTTATAAGGAAAGGAAGACCTAAGAAAGATATGCACACTCCACAGAGATAAGTGGGAGCTGTTTGGCTCTTAGAAGACTTCTACCGCTAGAATTCTATCAAGAGTGCTGACAACATGTGAATTTGCAGAAACTGTCAGTAGCATGAACAGCCCTTGCTCAAAGTCCTTTATTGACAGAGCCTGGGTGTACATTGGGGACCTCTCACTTATTTGGCTCATGGCTGGAACCTGGGAACTTTAATATTTGGCCATCTGCCCTCCTTACAAACACTCCAACTCACAGTGCTTCAAAACATAGAACAATTTTATTTTTACAATAAAATATTGAGAAAAAAGACTAGCATCTGAGCCTGAGACTAGAGGGCAAAAACAGAGCCTTGGGTTACAGCCTCTAATCATAAGATTTTTTTTCCATAGAAGCTATGTTTCTGAAGTTCTTCAGAATCACATGGTTCTTTTTAGTAGGAAAATTGTTGCTCTTATAATCTTGTCCACACTATTTGTTTAATGAGACCCTTATTCCTAGTGCAAAGGTAAATTTCAGGTCCAGCATTCTACCCACTAAACCACCTCAATGCCTAGCATCTATAAACCAACCTGTTATAAAGATGATTTAGTTTGCAGGGGCAAGGAAGAGTTCTCCATTCATATTTGCATTTTTTAAAACTAAAACCAAAAACCTAAAATTTCTTATAGCTTGCAACTTCTGACTTCTCTTATCCATGCTGTAGGTAATAAGGTAGAAATTTTGTTTGGCAAAAACCTTTGGAAATAGGACAATTAAAGGACTAGAAGAAAGTATACAGATTAACTTTACAGGTCAGATTCTCAAACTTTTTGGTCTTAGAACCCCTTTACAGTAAAAAATTATTGAGAACCCCTCCCCCCCAGAAGAACTTTTGTCTATGTGGGTTATATCTATTGACATTTACCACATTTGAATAAAAACATCTTAATATTATGATGAAAATAGTTTTGACTTTATGGACTAAAATAATCTTAATCTCATGGACCTTCTGAAAGGTCTCAGGGACCTCTAGGGTTCCCTGGACCACACTTTGAAAACCATTGCTCTAGGTAAGGAATCAGAGCAACGGGAGTTAGACATCTCTCTGTTTTTCTTAACGTGAAGAAAGATGCTATCAGGTTTCACAGTAATAATGGAACAAAGAGGAGTCAATCAATCACAATTTACTAAGTTAATTTAACTTAAATACTGATGCTACTCCTTGAAAGTTGAAGAATTCTTCTCTATTTTCCCGGATCAATAATTATTGGTCAGATTAGCTAAGAATTCTTTCATATCCCTTTTTGATTATTAGGGAAGTTCTGATAAGTGTCACTTGGAGAAGACAAGAAGCAGTTTTGTAATTTAGGTAAATGCCACTTGAGTCATTTAAATCCAGCTTTTTCTTATTTCGATTTGTATTGCCAATTAAGATGTTTATACTTAACTTATATAGAGCTATACCTGTGATTTCAGGAATTCTCAGTAAAGAAACTCCCTCTGCCAAAACAGAGTGGCACTTTTTCTGGAATTTATAATTTTAGAGACTTATTTAGAACACTTAAGAGGGTAATTGACTTACCCCAGGATAACAAAGTCAGTATGTACAAGAAGGAGGACTTTAACCCAGGACTCCCTAACTCCTAGGTTGATTCTCTGCCTTACTTTACATCTTACTAAGATCTGCAAAAATTTCTTCTCAATAAGAGTTGGTTTTTTAGATGATCAAATGATGGAAATTTATTATAACACTATACTAATAAACAGGAGCCATTATGGATTATAGTTGAACAAACCATTAATATGTCCCATATTCTTATGACTGTTAAAGATTCCACAATTTTTATAACAGAGAAAAACTAGGGGCAAAACACCAAGGAAGACTATAGAATGTTTTAAAAAAAAAGCACTTTAGTAATTTTAGTGGATATTTATATGGAAAACTGTAGTAGAAAATTTTGTTCTAAAGTTACTCCATGCTTTTTTTCCTTTACTGATTCATTACTTTAGGCAAATGTGCTACCAATGAGTTAATTCTGGTGAAATCTACTTAAGTTATTTTAGGCATGCACAGATGATCAGAGAATTCAAAGAAATGATAATCGTGCTACACTGGATGCCTTTGTTTCTTTTCCTGGGAGCTCTGTTTGCATAAGCTTCATGGAGAAAACATACCCTGATAGAACAGTCTTTATGTTTGGTACTACAAATGCATATCTCTCTATTGGATTCTTGCAGTTAACTCAGCCTTAAGGAATTTTACATTATTATGGCTTCACTGGATTACTCCTTTTCACCAAAATTCTACTTCGGTGTTCATAAAGGGACAGTTTACCCAAGCAGTGCTTAGAATTTTTTTTTTTAGCAAAGTAAGATTGAATGGAAATATTCATAACTTTCATAGTATATAAATAATTAAGTCTCCATCATCCACTTTCCTGTTCATAATAGAGAGCTCTGTAAAATGCACAGTAAAGATACATATTAGAACTGTTTCATGTAGTTTTGGTACATTTGCAAAACATTCTTCTTATACAATTAATTATAGAGTTTAGGGGGGAAAAAGCTATTGGCAGAGCAGTTGGTAAGTTTTGCTTTACAGAGACATTTTTCTTCAAGGTCAAAAGCCATACAATTTATTTCTTACAGAGATAATAGAGAAATACAACATGCTTGATTTCCTGCAGAGTACACTGAGGCAAGTCTGTCTTATGAACTCTTCCTATGTTCAGAAAAGTTTGTTTCTTTAATTATTCAGAACCAAATCATCAGATTTTCCCCTTTTTTTAGTTCAAACAATTATAATTATTATCATCCCTATTTATTTCTGACTATTCTATTTTTGTGTGTTTAGAAGTGAATGAGGTTATACTCTTGGACTTTATTTTTGTGTTAATTAGTTTTTCTGAACTACTTCCCTGCCCCAACCCTGTCCCTGTCTCAGAACAAGCTGTCCCCTATTCCAGAAGGCTGTTCTTCCTCCCTTCCACCTTTTGTAATACCTACTTTCCCTCAAGGACCAGCTCAAATGCTGGGTGCAGCACTAGTCCTTCTTGATGTCCCCAATTATACTCTTCTTCCTTCCCAAAATTCCTTCATATCATTTTTAAAAAATGTTTTTTGTATTTGCTTTTCTGTGCATGTTTCCTCTCCAGTACAACATAAACTACTTTAGGAGAAAAAAGAAAGTATTCTCAAATCTTTTGTTCCTTATCCTATAGTTTCTAAGATCTTGACAAATCCCTACTCCCACTATTTGATTCTGCTGCTGCTGAATGGAACTAGAGAGAAAGGCATGCAGTCATGCTAGCTGAGTCCATTACAAAATTACATCATCGACTCTCAGCTCTCACTGCAGCAGAACAATTCTTTTACCCCTGTTTAATTGGTTCTTTGTCTCTTTTCCCACAGGGACTGTTCCAAACCATCTCTTCTACCCTCAAGCTTCCCGTACAACCCTTCTCCAGACACATGCAAGGTTGAAGACCTTGCCTCATACTTTTATTAAGAAAATAGAAGCCATTTGCGTCCTTTTCTCCACCTTTCTTGGTCTCAAAATACATTGACATTACCTCCTGTTATCTCCTCATTTATTCTATCTAGGCTTTGATTAAAAGCCTATGGCCACCCCTTCTAGATACACTTGAGCTCATCTCCTCCAGCCTTCTCCAGCAGATTACTCTCTTAATCATCTTTTCTCTCTAGCTCTCTAATATTTCATCTCTCCCTTTCTACTGGTTCAGTTGTGTCTGAACAACCCCATTTGGGATTTTCTTGGCAGAGATACTGGAGTAGTTTGCCATTTTCTTCTCCATCTCATTTTACAGATGAGGAAACTGAGGCAAACCAAGTTAAGTGACTTACCCAGGGTCACACAACTAGTAAGTGTCTAAGGCCAGATTTTAGCTCAGGAAGATGAGTCTTCCTGACTCCAGGCCCAGCACTCTATTAGCTACACCACTTAAGTGTTGACAAGGATGATGATGTCCACCAGTGATGACAATGACAATGACAGCAACAATTCTACTGACTCCTTCCCTACTTCCTACAGACACCCCCCAGTCTTCTTGACCTTTAGATATCCATACTCGACATTAGCATCCTCTTAAATTATCTTCCTGTGTCTCTTCTCCCTTTCTTGAATTCCTGGAAGAAGCTTTTTGTTCTTCTTGCCTTCATTTCCTCTCCTCCAACTCACATGTCAGTCTCTACTTCACCTCTGGACCAAAAGTACTCTCTCTAAAGTTATCGCTGATCTCTTAATTGCCAGATCTGATGGGTTTTCTGCAGTCCTCATCCTTCTTGATCTCTCTGAAGGATCCGATACTGCTGACAACTCTATCCTCCCAGATATTTTTTCTTCTCAGGGTTTTCCTGACTGGTTTCTCTTTATTTTCCTCTCATCTCTCTATTACTCCTTCTCAGTCTCCTCTACTGTATCATCATCTATATCATGTCCCCTAACTGTGGAAGGGCCCCCTGCCTCTGTACAGAGACATCTTCTTTGACTATACTGTCTGATTGATAGATAGATAGATGATAGATAATTAAATGCATGGAAATTGAATATATATTGATTTTATATATATATATAAATTGACATGATCAATTTCCATGCATTTAATTGTTATCCCTATTTAGATTACTTCTTGCCTGGGCAACTGCAATTATCCTCTAATTTGTCTCCCTGCATCAAATCTCTCTACTCTCCCATCTATCCCATCTGTGTGGAAACACGGGTGCCAAAACGATGTTATTAAAGCACAGGTCACAATATATCACTTCCTTACTAAATAAGCTCTAATGGCTCTTGATTACCTGTAGGATCAAATACAGATTCCTGTCATTTAAAGTCCTTCACCACTTGCTAAATTCCTAACCCCAATTTACCTTTCCAGCCCTTTTATACATTACTTTACTTCATGCAGTCTATAGACCACCTATATTGGTTTTCTTGCTGTTTCTTGCACAAAGCACTCCATTTCCCATCTTTGTGCCTTTGCTCATATTTTTCATGCCTAGAATGAACTGTTCTCTATGTCTTAGAATCTCTTCAGCCCTAGCACCACTTTCTACATAAGACCTTCTTCATCACCTCTCCAAGCTGCTAGGATGTCCTTCCACCAAATTCTGTTTACTTTTTACATATCTTATCTGTGCTTTTATATATACGTCTCCCCTCAAAAGGATGTAAAGTCCTTGAGGACAGAGATTGTTTCACTTTTTTGCTTTTGTATCCCTGGTACCTAATATGGTTCCCGGTACATGGTAGGTGCCTAATAAATGCCTACTGATAGACTGATTGGTCTTCTGGTTCTCCCTGTCTTCTTTATCCCCATCCTCAGCAACATCAAGAGCAAGATTCCACAGTAACATCAAGGGAAGCCTTCAAGAGGAAAAGAAAGGCTACGGGTGTGGAATAAAAATATGTATGTATGGAAAAAAGAAAGGGCAAGTCATCTCTCTTTAGACTTGAGGGTGAAAGTAAGATTTATAGAATAACTGCAAGTAAATCAGCATCTGGTCTGGTTTCGTTTTTTCCCCACATAAACCCATAGGAACCATTTCCCTTTCTACCCTCTGTCGCCTGCTTTTGTCTCTGTGCATGTGGGTCAGTCACTGCTACAGAAACTGACAAACAAGGAGCGAATTATGGGTGTTAGAAATCTTTGAATGGGCTCCACAGTGAATCCAAAGCACTAAAGAGTGGGGGTTGCCTAAACAGTATTTTGTTTATCTGTTTTTCCTTTCCTTTAGAAAAGGCTTTTCTGTTCCCTAGCTTGGAGCCAAAACTTCATAAGAAATTGGGATGGGGCTGTTCTCACAGGCTAAATTAGCAGGCCTCCATTTTCTTATCTGTTTTAACTTTGCTCCCAGCCTTGGGGTTATTTACTCCCCTGATGTTTTTGTCAAAGAATTTAAGCCTAAAACAAAGTATTTGTGGCCAGACCAGTTATAGCTGGATGTTTTGGGGATAGTGTTACAAGATGAACACTATCTGTTCTTATACTCGATAGGCAACTTATTAGGAAAGATAAATGGTATGTAAAATTATAAAGCTAGACAAGCTAGCCATATCAAATCTTGGCAGATGCTTTTTGAAAGCAACAACCTTGTATCTCAAGGCCTTCCCTATCAATAGATAACATTTAAAATTTCTGTGTCCCAGCATTTCAAATAAAATGTATTAGATAAAAAGCAAATGTAACATGTCTGTCACATAATATTAACACTTCAGGCAACTAAGTGGCACAGTAGATAGAATGCTGGACTTGGAGTCAGGAAGACTTGAGTTCAGATCTAACATCAAGTACATACTACCTGTATGACCCTGGATAAGTCACTTACCTTCTGCCTTACTTTACTTATCTGTAAAATAGGGATAATAACAGCACCTACTTCCCAGGGTTGTTATAATAAGAAGAATAAAAAGGAAAGGGTAAGGGAAAGAGAATAAGCATGTAAGTCCCAACTAAAATCCTCCCTCCTACAGGAAGTCTTTCACAACCTCCCTTAATTATAGTATCTTCCCTCTGTTATTTCCCATGTATAGATTGCTTTATGTATATTTGTTTGTATGTTGTCTCCCCCATTAGATTGTAAGCTCCTTGTGGGCAGGAACCATCTTTTGCCACTTTTTGTATCCTTAGCACTTATTTCCTGGCACATAGTAGGCCCCTAATATAAATGTTCATTGAATGACTGTCGTGCCTCCTATTGACCACGCACTGTACCAAGTGCTTTCACAGATATTATCTCATTTGATCCTCACCACAGCCCTGCAAGGCAGGTGCTATAATTATCATCTTTCTGAGGGAAACAGAAATTAAGTGACTTTACCTAACTAGCAAATGTCTGATCTCTATTAGAACTCAGGTCTTTCCAATTCTAGTATCATCACTTGCTCCAATATAATAAATAGCTGCAAAATAAATAAAATAAGATTCTGGTGAAGTGCTTTGTAAACTTTGAAGTGCCGTATAAATGCTGACTACTACCACCACCACCACCACCACCACCACTACTACTACTACTACTACTACTATTTCTACTACTACTACTACTACTACAACCATTATTACTAGTACTGCTGCTACTGCTGTGTTACTACCACTACTGCTACTGCTTCTGCTTCTACTACTTTGTTATTCACTTGTTTCAGTTGTGTGGGACTCTTTATGACTCAATTTGCGGTTTTCTTGGCAAAGATACCACACACACACACACACACACACACACAAATAAGCACTGACAGATTTGTAGCCTTGATTGAGATATTAAATTGCACTTGAGAAGATTTTGCTTATCTAGTGTAACTATTGGGTTCTAATATGGATCAGACTCTTACTAGCTGGGCAAGTCACTTAATTTCTTTTTGCCTAAGTTTCTTCGACTGAGGCTTATCCAGATGTGATTTGGCCAAAGCCACAGGTGCTGCTGAGTTTGGCCTATTCCAGTACTCTGCCTTCTCTCAAGGTTTGATGTAAGCTTTTTTGTTTGAAGGGTGCACTGCTCCTCAAAGGGACATAGGCTCCCAGTATTTCAGTTCTACTTCAATCTTAAATTCCTGAGGAACAATTCTATTTTTGGCTGTGCTCTGAATGGGGGAAGGAAGTAAAAAAAAAAAAAAAGTAGTCAGTATAAACATGGAAGAAACTGTGGAACAAGCAGTTTTATTCCTACACAGGAAAGGAAATACTAAGTAATAAAGACTCATTGGGTGATTACAATCAATGGAAACAGCAGTATTCCAGCTTCATTTCGACCTTTAATGCAGGGCTGCTGTTTTACATTTCATCTCCACTAGGCACAGTCATATCAAACATCAAGCGAGCTCTTTTCTTTCTGGTGGTTTCTCTCATTTCCTCTTTCCAGCTATGGCCATCTCTAATAGCCAGTGGTATCTCCTAGCTGCTCAGATGCCTATGAAAGGGAAGATGTCAGGTGCCTTTCAAGATCTCATAAGGCCCCATACCAAGGGAAAAAAGATACAGAGGGAGGCCACACAACAGACACAGGCTTGCTTAGGGGGCCCATCAGGTCTTGGCTTGCAGCCGGGTGGGAGTGGGGGAGGACACTTCCCAACAACACTCTGGAGCTCAGAAAGTCTTCTACTTCAAAGCAAGCAGGAAGAAGAAGCCTGAAGGGAGAGGATTTCCCTTTTAGTATATAGTTTGAACCATCATAATTCAACAGAATAATATTGAAATTGTAGAGTTATACTAGTCTAATATGATTTACAGGAAATGGAGAACTCTTCTGGGAACAAGTCAAGTGGCCGATATGCCAGTTGCTTACATTTCTCCTGTTTTGCTGTATTTTCATGACCTTGTGGTTCCGGATTTTCCAAAGCTGATGTTATTCCCTGCAGTTAGAAGTTCCAATAACTCTTTCTAAATCCTTCTTTTTCTTGGTAGTACACTGACATAGAAATATGAAAGAGTTCATTCAGAATTTTTTGCAGCTGATTAAAGGAAAATAGGATCATAGATTTAGAGCTGAAAGGTAGCATCCAGTTTAATAATCCCTTCATTTTACAGATGAGGCAATGGAGAGACAGAGGTTAAATGACTTACCCAAGGTTACAGGAGCGCTGAGTGGCCCAGGCAGATCTCTAATGGCAGACCTAGCACTCTTCCCTTCCCCCAGTTAGGAATGCACCTCAGTTATCTTGGGCAAATGACTTTCTATTCTATTTTAAAATGTTTTAAAGTCTCCACTTTTCTATTTATATCCCCAGTGCTTTGCACATAGTAAGCACCTACTGCTTTATTCACTCACTCATTTAGTAAAATATTTAGGTGCTGCTCTATTTCTTTAAAAAAATTTTTTTAATTCCTTTACTTTTTATAGAGTAATTTACTTAGAGAAGATAATGAATCAATTCAAACTTCCATGGACAGCTTTTAAGAGACATTAGCCATTTAAGTTATCTACCCCCACTCCCCACCAGTTATGCTAATTTATAAGGGAAACAAATTTATTAATCAAATGTAAAATGCTTATTAGAAGTAAAATTTTTGTTTGTTCAGTAGATGCTGACTCTTCATGACCCCATTCGAGGTTTTCTTGGCAAAGATATTAGAATGGTCTGCAATTTCCTTCTCCAGCCATTTTACAGATGAGGAAACTGAGGCGAACAGGGTTAAATGACATGCTCAGCGTTACACAGCTAGAAAGTGTCTGAGATCAGCTTTGGACTCAGGAAGAGGAGGCTTCCTGTCTCCAGGCCCAGTGCTCTCTCCACTGGAACACTCCAAGATACTGAAGTAGTTTATTTCCTTCTCTAGTTCATTTTTACAGATGAGGAAACCAAGGCAAACAGGGCTAAGTGACTTGTCCAGAGTCACACAGTCACACAGCTAGTAAATGTCTGAGGCCAAATTTGAAGTCAGGATAAGTCTTCCTGACTTCGGTCCTGGTACTCAAGCCACTGAGCTACCTAACTGCCCTTAGTAACAGATTATTCCATTCAAATTTATGTAAGGCTTTTTATGTGATTTTACTTTATAGTAAATACATATATATTTGCTTTATAGAAAATTGGGGCCTCTTGAATGAGTGATCTATTTCTTTGTATTTGTGCCAATTTTAAAAAGTACTTTATGAAAAAGATGAAAAACAGCATAGTGTAGTGGATACCTTCCTCAGAAACAAGATCTGGCTTCAATTAATTCAGTCTCTTCTTCGTCTTCTCCCTTCTTCTTTTTCTTCCCTTACTCTTAATTATAACGTTATTTCTCAGAGAAAACATGACCTGCATTGACAGTCTATTTTTAAAAAACACATTGTGGGTGAAAGTGGGAACTTGTGTGTGTGTGTGTGTGTGTGTGTGTGTGTGTGTGTGTGTGTGTGTGTGTGTAAGTAACCGTGTATATGTATATATACCTACAGGTCATGCTTGTGTCAGAGGTACTTGGGGCAGAAAGGGCCTGCCTTTCTACTTGACAATTCTCATGGCTGCCATCCTTGTCTCTGCTGGCATTGGTTACTTCCATGCTGGCCCCAAGCCTTTCTGTACACTTTCAGAAATCTGTAGCTTTTCCCAGCCTCCCTGGGCAGTACTGGAAAAGGGCCTATGAATCTCCTTCATGATCTAGCTAGTTATTAGCTGTATTATCAGCATGTGTAGCATTTGCTTTAAAAATAATAGGTGCAGGGCTACCCTTCCTAAGTGTCTACCCTATCCTACTGGCTGTATTCCAGTTACCCTTGTAGACTTGCAGTAAGAGGATCACCTAGAACACTTTGGCCCCTCCTTTAAGGGAGATTCTTTTCTTCTAAAGTTCAGTTTTATCTTAACATCTTCTGGTGGTGTCACTGTCATTTATGCCATACTCAGGTTAACTTAGACTTCACCCCAGTCTTGTTGCCCTTACAATCTTCCTTTGAAAAGACATTTTTCATCAAATGATCACACTTTAGCTCTTTAGGGACTGCCAACCCATCCCCATTTTTACTAAGTTAATTTTCATAAAAGGTACCAGCATATGTTATGGAAAATTAAGCATATTAAGATACCATCCACAAAACACAATCGAGTTAAACGAATATGAATTTAATGTATTTTTGACATTGACATACTATGTATACACATCTAAATTATACACAAACATTTCAGTACATCAAAAAAACCTATCATTTAGTCAGGGGTGGGGAGGTTTACCTTCCTTCCATTCATGTGAAATGTAAGTAACTCCTTTATGCCTCTTTGTTAGTTATGATGGTAAATAAAATTCATTAAAAGATTGATAACATTTTGATAGTGAGCATATCTGTCCATATAGTACTCAGATGATAGATGCCATCAGACCCATATGCAAGACCTTTCTAGCCTTGAAAGAGATTGTACTCTGCTACCATCACCTTTAAGAAACCAGGGTCACGTGGATGAGGCATTGGAAGAAAACTTTAGTGAAGGGTATATCTTATATACCCTGTCTACATATATACATACACATATATGTGAGTATATCTTTATCCTATATGGATATATGCATATGTACATGTATTTATGCTCTTGTGCACATACATTTTAAAGAAAATGGCAAAGCATTCCATAGTCTCCCTTCCTAACCCAGTGACCCATGCTACTCTAGCACTGTTCTCATTATGGTCCTGTTATAGATTTATAGCCTCAGGAATAGTGTGTGTGTATGTATGTATGTATGTATAAACTGTATGTGTATGGTAAGGCAATGTCAAAAATATACCTTGGGCAATTACTTGACCTCTCTGGACCTGTTTTGTCACCTACAGAATGAAGAGGTGAATGAAATGTTTTTTAAGGCCTCTTCTAACTCTGTGACTTCTGTATACCCTTTAACCACTTCTCTTGATGCTAAGGCATAGAAAGAACTTCCTAAACCAAATTAAGAAGTGGGTAAAACCAGCTTAAGCCCATAAAATCAGAGATTCCCTCTGGGTTTACTTACTCCTTAAAAGCATCTCCCATCTCTAAATGACAGAATTAGTCAGTCCCTTGGTAGCACACAGCATAGTAGTTGTCAAGATTTGGCTGTTGTGCTCCCAGAATACAAGACATATACAAGACATAGTATTACACTGGCATCAGACCATTGTGTGAAAAGCAACTGTTCACATGCAAATAGTCTTGAAACAAAATTGTAAGGGGCCATTTCCTGATAGGTATCACTACTGAACATAGGGATCTGTCAACCAACATATAAACTGTCAACTTTTAGATTTTTAAAATTCAATACTTTAATATCCATGTGCCTTCACAGTTATAAAGAAGAGTTTCCAAAGACTTCATTAAGAATTTGGCTCTCAGCTGAGAAAAAAACATTTCTGGTACCCAGCTGCAGAAATAATTGTACAGAATGTTATCAAATGTTTACAGCACTCAGTTCAGCTGACCAGTGAGGCAAAGAGCTACTTTTCCTGATGGACTCTCCTTTTTTACAAGTTATCGTACTTGTGCCATGATGACTGGAAAGTGGAAATGGTACATCGTTTTTTATAGTATATTACTCATATTTTAATATACCTATTATTTGTTATGTACAATATAATTTCTGAAGAATCAAATTTCTCTTTCTACTCATCACAATTATTAATAATGTTAAAAAAGAATATAGTTTGGTGGAAAGATCACTGGTGTTATATGTTCCATAAGGAACCTGACACATCCCAGTAATTAGGCAATTACTAGGATTAAGGAAAACCAGCTCCTTCCCAGGGAAAACAAGAATGGAGTCCCAAAGGAGATCTAGATGACCATAGACCAGAGGTGGGGCCAAGTCAGGAGTAAGAGCTTTTCTTAACATGAAAATCCAAAGAGCTAAGATGAAAGTTGAGAGTCCAGAAAAGGAGATTTTGAACCTAAATCAGAAATGTCTTACAATCTTCATTTTTTTAAAAATGGCAGTAGCATGTATTCTTTATTTCTAGCCCACCATGATATAGAGCAGGGCCACCATCCTTCCCTTAGAATGTCCCCCTACACTTCAAAGTTATGACTCAGCATACTGATGGCGATGGAAAGACTCTAAGCAATTCTGTGGCATATGTACTTGTGTCCTGACACCATGCTCTGCCCTTGAGCCTGTATCCCTCCTAGATGATTAGATACATGGAGTGTCCCTGTACCTTCTATGAGTTAAAGATATATTAGACAATCAATATAATCTTCCCATCCACCTGCAATTTATCATGGTGAAAAAGAATTTCAAGATTGTAGTTTGGACATGATGTGAGCCTGCCATTATAAAAGAAGTCCATCACAGGGAAGGTTTTCTGTGTCATATCCTGGCATGGAAAGAGGTTTATGACAAAAGTCAGTATGTCTTCCATTCAGAGATGGAGGAGGGCTGGCACAGGTTGCTGCAAGCCTGCTGACCTCCCTACTTACCCACCCTTCCAGATTCCTTGGTCTGAGTACATCCTTTACATGATTGGACATATTCTCAGATACCATGTCATAATAATAGCCACCAAAAGTCTCCAGTGATCATTGATAAAGACTTTAATAAGACTCAGAACCACCTAGCATGGCCAAGGTGAGCACTGCCTTTCAAATCTTCACTGGAAAGGTTGTTATAGTTACATGCAGAAAAGAAGGATTCCATCAGGGACTGACCATCCCTGGATGAATAAACAAAAGAATAAAGGTTTATTAAGTGCTTACTATGGACAAAGCACTATGCTAAATGCTAGGGGTACAAATGGAAAAGTAAGAAAATTTCTTCTCTCAGGGATTTAATATTCTAATGAGGGAGTAGGTGGAGACAATATGTTCAATCTGTCAATAAACATTTATTAAGAGCTTACTGCGTGCCAGGCACAACGTGTGCTAGGGATACAAAAAGAGGTAAAAGACAGTTCTGACCCTTAAGGAGTTCACAGTCTATTGGGGCGGAGACAACATACCAACAAATATATGCTAAGCAATCTATAAAACAGATAATTAGGAAATAATTTTAAAAGGGAAGGCATTGTAATTAAGAGAATTTGGGAAGGGTTTCCTGTAGTATGTAGGATTTTAGTTGGGACTTTAAGGAAGCCAGGGAAGCCACTAGGCAAAGAGGAGGAGGGAGTACAACATAGGCATGGGGGCAGCCAAAGAAACTGCCTGGAGCTAAGATATGAAGTGTCTTGTTTGTGCAGTAGCTGTTGTGCAGAGAATAAGAGGCTAGTGTCACTGGATCAGAGTACATGTCAGGGTATAAAGCATAAAAAAGACTGGAAAGGCAGGAGGGGGTTAAGTTATGAAGGGCTTTGAATGCCAAACAGAGAATTTGTGTCCTGGAGGTGATAGGAAGCCACTGAAATTTATTGAATTTGGAAGGTTTCAGCTGTAAGTCAGATGGAAAGGTCCTCTGCGCCTTAGGGTACAGAGACAAATGTCTTTCCTTTAATGTCATTTAAAAAAAAATAAAATCCTGTAAGTTTCTAATGTTGAACCATTTGACAATAACAAGGACTTTGGGCCATGAACTGTATTTTCTTGGTCTTCAGTAGCTGTGGCTATGATACCTGTAAGTAGGTGATTTGAAGGTGTTCCAGGGTGTCGTAGTGTGGATATGGAGGAGGCATCCTGGTCTCTTGGTACAGTTCCTCTGTATTTAAACAAACAAACAAACAAACAAACAAACTTCGGATTGCTTCTTATCCTATATGATACTTTCCTTTAAGTGCTTGTTAAATCATGAGAGAAGTACATGCAGGACCAGGACATGGAAAAGGTGAATCAACCTGAAAGAGGCACAAGAGTGTTGGATATATTGATCTCTATGATGGGCTATTTCTTTAAATTGAATATATAAAGAGGGGGCCTGAGGTGAACCAGTACTTCATGTTATGAGATACAAATTCCATCTGCAGTGTCCTTTAGAAAACATTGAGGTACTTTATCAAGTTGGTGTCTGTAACTTGCAGAGAAGAAATCCTGGAAATCAACAAAGCCAGATAATTACCACAAATCTTTCATGGAGGCAATGTTGTCCATTTTACATGCATCTATACAGGTTCCCTATTGGCCTCATATTTTCATATTTCTGTCTACATTTTCTTTATTAAATGGATACTTCTCCAGTTATACAATCAGATGGCGCTACTTTATGTACTAAGTGATAATTCAGACCAATTCAGTGTGATGAGCCAGATCCCAGAAGTAGATTATATTATTGAGATAGACTATGAGCCCTACTCCCACAAATTTTGACATACTAAATTCTTTGATGAAGTGCAGCTGTGTTACATACACCAAACCACAGTATCTAGTATTTATCTAGGCCATATCTAGCCTGGAAGCCTTTCTTGACTTTTCCATATCCAGAATAGGTTGTATGTCCTATGGAGGTCTAATTTAGAGAAGGAGTACTGAACTCATTCATAGCCCCGAGGCTGATTTACAGGACTTGTCATCACCATTCATATTCAATCAGACTACATATAGTCTTACTTACTATATATAGCTTACATGTACAGTCTTACATATAACTTATATATACAATCATACAATCTAGCTTCTGATTCTAGAGTAATATTGGATCAACAGTAAACTATATGGAGAATCCAAAGGAACACAGACATACCACATCAACTCATGATTGCATTTTCCCAAAGTACAGCAGCCAGGGGCTTACCTGGTTTATTGAGGAAGTTTCTTGGAGCGTTATCTGTTGTCCACTTTCCTACTTGTCCACATTCTGCACAGTTACTCTCAAAAGAATGAGCTAACTTGACCCTAAGACATCAGCATCATAGGCAGGGCCACTATGAAGCATTTATACTCACTTTCTCTCAGCTAGTTGGGTGGAGTCCCAGATAGTCATCTCCATTGAATGGCCAAGGCTGTGCTTCTCCACCCTCATTCCTGTTGCAAGAGTCTTCCCCACTCTTTCCTTAAGGGCTTGCCTTCACCTATCAACTGCTTCACCTAGCACCAGGTCCTTTCTCAGTGTTTTTGATAAAAACACTTGGCTAACATTGGATCAAATTTGGTGAAAACACATTGACTAATATGCCGAGGTTATGCCTTTTCCCAAGTATGGTCCTAGGGGCTATACCCTTTCCATGGAATAACAACATCCCCAAGGAGGTTATATCCAAATAGAAGGACATAATGTTGTTGTTGTTGTTCATTCATTTCAGTGATGTCCACCTCTTTGTGACCACATTTGGGGTTTTCTTGGAGTGCTTTGCCATTACCTTCTCCAGTTCACTTTACAGATGACGGAACTGAGGCAAACAGTTAAGTGACTTGCCCAAGGTCACACAGCTATTAAGTGGCTGAAGTCATATTTGAACTCAGGTCTGGCACTTTATCCACGGTGCTTCCTAGCTTCTCTCCACACTCTCTTTACAACTTATGTTTTTAGAGAGTAGCCTGAGGGCAGGAGAGTTGAAGTCATTTGCTTACAGTGACATAGTCAGTTAGTCACTGGGCATTGATTAAGCTCTTACTATTTATGCCAGGCACTAAGTGCCGAGGATACAAAAATAGACAAAAAACAGCTCCTGTGCTCAAGGAACATACATTCAAATGGGGAGCACAACCTGTAAATAATTAAATGCATATGAAACCATATACATTGTCAACTTGAATGTACTATAGATTCAAAACAGGTAGATATATAAAGTGGTGAAGATTGGCATAGCAGAACCAAGTAAACAGTATATATGCTCCCAACTGATGTTTTGTTATACTAAACTTGGTGTTGGAGTAAAGGTTATAGATTGCATCTCTTTCCCTCCCTTCTTTAATGAAGAGGGAGCCTAGGCATGTGGAACATTGAATATATTGACAGAAACAATTGATGAATTGATTGGTTTTGTTTAACTGATTGTTTTCTCTTTCTTTTAAAATATTTGTTATGAGAGATGGCTCAGTGGGTAAGAGAATGGGGAGGGATATACTTGGAAATGAGGGTAATGTAAAAATAAAAGATATCAAAAAAATAAGACTAAGCTTAATAATACACATTTATACAATGCTTTAAGTTTACAGAGTACTTTCTTCATAATCACTCTATAAATTAGGTAGTACTAGTATTAGCATACCCATTTACAGAGGAGGAAATGGAAGCCCAGAGAACTGAAATGACATGCTCAAGATCCCGCAGCTAGGAAGTAGCTAAAGTGACATTTAACCCAGATCTCCTGGTTCCAAGTAGAATACTCCTTCCATCATGGCACTGTCACCTCTGAGTTATAAATTCAGTATTTCTTGAGTCTCTTCCAAAGATACATTTCTTTTAGATTTTAGAATGTACTTTAAATTTTTTTATTTATTTCATTTTTAATTTATGGAATAAAACAAGCATTTCCATAACATAGTATAATAAAAAGTGAGCGCACATGAAATTGTAAATCTATTATGTACAACTTGTTATTCCTTTTAAATACATAATAAAATCATATTTTAAATTTATTTTTTTCCCTCTTCTCTCCCCCCCATCCCCATGTCTACCATAAGACACAATATACTTTTTTTTTTTTTTTTTGCTTTTTTGGAGAGCAACTGAGGTTAAGCAATTTGCCCAAGGTCACATGGCTAGTAAGCATTAATTGTCTAAGGCAGGATTTGAATGCAGGTCCTCCTGACTCCAGGGCCGGTGCTCTATTCACTGTGCCACCTAGCCACCCCTGACACAATATACTTTTAAGGAAGTGTGGAGTGTTGTAGAAGGATATAGTGGTATCTTGTATAACATATTTTGAGATGACATGGTTTTCCCATAGTGCTAATGCCTGTTTATTTTGAATGAACAGTATATTTTGCCAATTTACGTCTTGTATCTCTTTGTTCTTATCCTTAACTTGGAAAGTGTTACTAGAGGGATATCTTCCACTGAGTAAGACAGACAATGCAAGTTGGCCAGTATTGTTGACTGTGAGGAATTTTCACGTATGGAGAAAAATTAAGTGGAACAATAGTCAAACTTACATCCCAGAGGGACTGACTAGGGAGCATGTACTGGTCAGATGTGATATCTAGGTCAGTCAGAAAGAAAAGAAAGTAACAAAAACTCAAGGGAGAATTTTTCATAGAAAATTCACAAAATCCTTGAAAACATCATAACTGATTAGATGTGATACGATTTTTTAAAAAATAGGAGTCTGGAAACAGATTTGAACCTGTGTAAATCAGTGAAAATCACTCAAAGTATCATTAGCTGTACACAGTAAAACTTCAGAATTGTGAAAGTTCTTTCACTGTAATGCTTTCCCTGTCCCTTTTTTATTTTGTTTTCAGTAGAATTTAAATTCATGGAAGGAAGGATTATTTCTTTTCTTTTTCTTTCTTTTCCCAGCATTTAGCGTAATGCCCAAATAGTACAAACATTTTTTAAATAAAGTATTGTTTATAAGGATGTCATGACAGATTCTGAAATGCTCCCACAGTTGGAAAAGCAAGGATAATAAATCTGTGGAGTAGAAAGGCAGCACCTATTGACCATCACCTATGTGAGGACTCCAACCTCTCTTTCCTGCCTCCCTTCTAGAGCTAGCCTACAAAGAAAAGGCCTGTCATTGCTTCTGGGCCTGGGCTTCTAAACTGTCCCTTATTTTGAAAAGTAACCAGTGCTATCAGGAGGGAGAACAAGAGAGGCAGATTCCAGGTCCCCTGGGCAGCTTTCCACATGTGTCCAGGTTGGAACTTTCCTGGGTTGTGTGTGTCCTGGGGGGGAGTCTTGTGCAGTGCATTACTACAAGCTGCTGGAGGTGTTAAAGGTATGATGTGAACCAGAAGGCCTAGGCAACTAATGTTGAAGCAGGCTCAGAGGAAATGACAGGCATACAGTATTCTGCAAAATTGCAAGTACTATGTGAATTTCAGCTGCTGCTATTATCAAGCAATCCGCAAACATTTATTAAGCACCTAACACGGGTTAGGCCCTAGGGATGATAGAATGATCTTAGTTCCAAGGCAATTGAATTTTTAATGGGGGAGACAATAAGGACATAAAAAAATTATACATGTAGTACTGCCCTATGCCCTTTCTCATAGGCTTCCAGAGTGCTGAAGTTCCCCCGGGGGCCCAGAGTTAAAGGAACCCAGGAAAGTCCGTGAAGCAGAGTTTCCTCTCCTCTCTCTTCTTGTTGTCCATTGAGTATGAGTATACTAAAGTATTTCATCTTGATCAATCTGTCCATCTATTATCCATCTCTCCATCTGTCAGTCTCTAAAATGTGTCTACCAACAGATATGATGGAGAAATATTGGAAATAGATATGATAGATAAATGATGGCTGTATCATGCATTTTTGTAAATATGATAGATGATAAATACACAGGATAGATATAATAGATGTAATAGATATGACATATAGGTATAGTTAGACATGATAGATGATAGATATGATGCAAAAGGTACCAATAGATATGACAGGTACTATGATAGATGGATAAATAGATATGATAGCTGGGTTGTCTAGTGGGAATTCATGTATGGATTATAAATCATTCTCTTTGGTCTTGATTTTTTCCCAAAGTGGCCACAGCCAGGCCTTCAAGAAAGGGATAGTAGCCCAGTGTTCAACTGTCATGTTCCCTGCCCAAAGTCAGCTTCTACGAGTGCTGGATGCATAAGTTGCTTTTATTCCAGCCCTGCTTCAACTCTTTACCTCTAATGCTTCCCAAATAATTATATAACAAAAGTAAGTGTGTTAAATTAATTTTAAATATATCAGGGAGGACAAAGTATAACAGAAATGGGGAACAAACAGAGCAGCCAATGGGGGAGAGGGACTTATCAGTGCAAGCAGTGGAAAGTAAGGCAGCCAGTGATTTCCTGACTGCTGAGAGCAGGAAAGGGTTTCCTGCTTAGATGCAGGAAAGGGGGGCAATTAATCAGTGCTTTTCCCTTCTTCTCAAAGCCTGAGGAAAACTTAGGGGAGGGCAGAACAAAAGTGCTCCATTTCATCCAAACTGAATTCATTAAGAAGCTCAGTGGCCACACCTCCCATGGCAATGCCTTCACTATTAGGGGGTTCTCAGAGTCTTTCTCCATAAAAATTCCATGGAGCAAACAGATGGTGAGTACCGACACCTCTCCATACATGGCTCTCTCAAGATAGAGAATTCATCCATTCTCCTCAAATTCCATGCCTCTCTCTCCTCTTCTGCTTTCTTCTCAGAAAGCTCCATGATGCAATCCTAGTTACCTACACAGCCAGCTTCCCAGAGTTTCTCTCCTAAAGATCAGGTGTTGTACATCCTGGGAGTTCTTATGCCTTCAAAGTAAGGCCATATATAGAATAAACCTACAGAGAATAAATACGAGTAAATACAAAGTATTAATACTGATGTGCATTTATTATTGGTATTATTATAAACACCTTCTGAGCCTAACTTTGTTTTGTAAGATCTGCATTGCATGGGACTTCGATGCAATATTTTATATTATATTAATGAATAACAGTAAAAAAAAAAATGAATTCCCAGTCTCCCACTGCCATTTATTCTTTAGATCTCAACTCAGATATTTGCTGTGCCTTGAAATCTTTGTTGATTTCCCATTTAGGCTCATAGAATCATAGATTTAAAGGTGGGGGGAGGGGAAACTCAAAATTTAATTTTAATCCAGTCCTCTCATTTTATATGTAAGAAAACTGAGACCTAAACTGAAGCTGACTTGTCTAATGTCGCCCAGATATTAAATGACAGAGCTAGAATTCCTAACCACATCCTCTTGTTTTTCCTTCTGTACCACAATAATGACCAAAGTTATTTCTCTCTTTTCTTCCTATAGCTGTCTGGTTGAGTCTCATAACACTGACTGTTTGCTTCTTTATAGAATACCTGTTCCAGTACATATCATCTCCTCTTCTAGATGGTAGCGAGATGTCTCAGTAGGTATCACTACACTTGGAGTCTGAAAGATGTGAGTTCAAATTCAGCCTCAGATACTTGGTGGCTATGTCAGCTTCCTCACTTGTATGACAGAGATAATAGTACCTGCCTCTCAGAGTTGTTAGGAGGATAAGATGAGATCATATTTGTAAATTGCTTTGCAAACCTTAAAGTAGTTATGTAAATGCTTGCTGTCATTATAGGCGGCTAAGTGGCTTGGAGGACAGAGTACTGGACTAAAAGTCAGGAAGGCTGGCCTCAAATTTTGTTTCAGAGGTTTACTAACTGTGACCCTGGGCAAGTCACTTAACCTTTGGCTAAGTCACTTACATTTTGATTCTACCATATAATGGAGATAATAATAGCACCTACCTCTCAGAATTGTTGTGAAGAGCAACTGAAATAATATTTGTGAAGCACCTAGCATGTGCCCGGCATAGCAGGTGCTTAATAAATATCAGTTTCCTTCCTTCCTAAATTATGTGGTACTTGAGAGCAGAGACTATTATAATACTCATCTTTAGTACTTCTCAGATTAGGGTCTTGTGTACAATATATGTTTATGTGGATTATTAGATCCCGAAAATACCCTAGAGATTATCCAGTCAAACCTTCTTATCTGAGTGATGAGGAAACTGAGTCAGGAAAACCTCAAGTGACTTGTCCCAAGTTTTTGCAGCTGGTGAGTGACAGAGCCAGGGTTAGAACAAAAGTATTCTAATTGCCATGAGCTCTCTTTCCTACTGTACCATGTTGTCTTTGATGAATCAATGAATGAGTCACATGTAAAAACCTCAGCAACAATCCTATTGTGAGATAGCTTCTAGTTTGTTTTTCTTTTTCTTTTTCTTTTTGGAGCGGGAAGGGGAAGGCATTTGGGGTTAAGTGACTTGCCCAAGGTCACATAGTTAGTAAGTGTTAAGTGTCTGAGGCTGGATTTGAACTCAGGTCCGTCTGACTTCAGGGCCAGTACTCTATTCCCTGTGCCACCTAGCTGCCCCGATAACTGCTGTTTTTAATAGAAAAGGTACCTTACAAATGCACGTTGCATCTGCACATCATTTTCTTACTATCCAAACTTCTTTGTGTGGCATTTAAAACCATTCACAACTTGGTTCCTATCTTTATTTTCAGGATTGTTATACATTCTTCCCCTTCATCCACTCTGTGGTCCAAACAAACTGGCCTCCTGGCTGTTCCTCACACAGGACCCTTCTATCTCTTTGTTTTCAATTGTGTTATTCCCCAGGCCTATACAACAGTCCTTCCTTTCCTCCCTCCCTGTTAGAATCCTCAGCTTCATTCAGAGCTTAACTCAAGGATGACCTCCTGTCTGAGGCCTCCTATACGATTTTCTAGATATTGTAAGTGCATTCTTTATTGGGGCCAACCTGAGTATCTCTTCCTCCATAATTATGAACTATAAGCATTCTAGTAAAAGCTGTGATCTATGAAAGTCCAAAAGATTTACATAAAGATAGCACATTCTTCAATATTTGGATCTTTCTCACAGAAGTAGGAAAAGGTCCCATATGTACAAAAATATTTATTGCAGCTCTCTTTGTGGTTGCAAAAAACTGGAAATATAGGTGATGCCCATCAATTGGGGAATGGCTGAACAAGCTATGGTATATGAATGTAATGGAATACTATTGT
>CM053582.1:466729757-466827176 GCA_028627135.1 Pseudochirops cupreus | reverse complement strand
TCTCCTTATTAAATAATTTTACCCTCTCATAAAATGTCTTAATGGGAGAACTTTTGGTTTCTAAGCCTATGAAAAAGAAAAATAAACTACTTGCTTGTTAAGAAATTGGGGGGGGGGGGTAACAATTGCTACTGGTAAAATACAAGAGATATTTATTTAATCTCATAACTTTAATTCCTTAGGCATGATGCAAAAGTTAAGAACCTATAATCTAGAACTTACTAAAGATATGTTATCTCCAAGCTTCAAAGTAAGCTCTAGCAAACAATTCAGAGTGAAAACAAACATGAAGCAACAACCTCCATTTATAGAGTCTCCAGTTCAAAACAGTCTCAGAGTTCTTCCCATAAGAGCTCCCTCTTTTTTTTTTTGAGAGCTTTCCAGCACAGCAGGAAACGATTCTGCCTCCTGTTTGGTTTTGCATGTAAGAGATATAATCAGAAATATTTAAATTCCAAGAAAAGTTCACAAGTTAAAAACTGTTGAGATCCTTTGATCTGTCAGATTTGAAATGACGTTTTTATAAAAGTAGTCTGAGGAAGGAAACATTTTTATTTTTGTAGGCTGAAGTTTTGTCGTTGTTGCTCAGTCATTTCAGTCACGTCTGACTCTGCGGCCCCATCTGGGGTTTTCTTGACAAAGATACTGAAGTGATTTACCATTTCCTTCTCCAGCTCATTTTCAGATGAGAGGAACTGGGGCAAACAGGATTAAGCGACTTGCCAAGGGTCATACAGCTAGTAAGTGTCTGAGAACACATTTGAACTCAGGTCTTTCTGCCTCTGGGCCCAGGGCTCTGGCCACTGGGTCACCTATAACATTCATGTTTCCTATAGGATGTTAAAAAAAAAAATTTCTGTCAAAAAGTTGTTCTCTCATAGCATGGTAATAACTTTTCTGATGTTAAATTTTAGGTAACTTTCCTTTTTATTTTGGGTGATCCTTTTAAGGCGTCCCTTTTTGAAGGGTTTGTCCTTTTAAATCTTTATTTCTTCTATCTTCCAGAAGCCATAGAAGTTAAGGAACCACAGTGACCAGTAATTGGGGGCAAAAGCAGGAGAGTACAAATTTGTAAGAGACCTATTTGTCTTGGTGGTGATTTTGGCAGAGGAGGTAGATGAACGTAAATCCAGAATTGGGGTTTGGCCAGACAGGAGCAAAGATAAGACAGAGACAAAGGATTCGAGAGAGCAGAGGACAGTGAAAGTTTTAGAAGTTTGACTGAAAGAAAAGACATGTAGAATCCTAGTTTGAGAGGATAGAGAGAGTCTCATGAGTTGGGTTTTTGTTTTATTTTTTTCAGAATCGGGGAGACTTGGTCAAGTTTTGTAGGCATCTGGGAAGGAATAAGAAAAACCAATGATTGGGGTAGGAAGGTTGTAGGAGCAATCTGCTGGAGCAGATGGTAGGGAATGGAATAATATAACAAATTTCTGTTATCTCAATCTCAGTTGAGCCCTCATCACAGCAAAACAATCCTTTTACTCCTCCCTAATTGATTTTTTATCCTACTCCCAACAGAGACTGTTTCAAACTTTCTCCTCAAGCCTCCCTCACAGATGAGGACCTCATCTCGTACTTTACTGAGAAAATAGAGAACATTCTCTGTCATCTCCTTCCCCCACCTCTACATTTAAAAAACCACCACATAAAATTTAAAAGCAAAAAACCCCACCCATGTAGGGGATTTTGTTCCTTTTCTTCCTCCTTCCCTCTCATTTCTGTGAGAGATACATTTAACCTTTGGCTGAAGAAAAAAGGAGATGCCTGAGACCCATATAAACTTGTGGAGCTTCTTTGACAGAACCATTTCCCCCTAAAATAGGCTTCTGATCACATGATCCCCTTTAGGAAATTCAGTAGTTATTATGAAGACCTCCTAACTCTTAAATCAGCTAGAGGATTAGAATAGAAACTTTGCCCTTGAGCAAGAGAAGGAAACCCCTAAACTAGGTAAAATGTGTGTGGGTGCTACTGGCTATTCTATGTTCCAAAAGGGCTTGGTCCCTAGAACTAAAGACACTTCTGTGGGAGAAAAACTAACCATAACCAAGCTCTGGAAATTAATAGACTCTCATTATTGAGAAAATAAAACTACTGAAATAGTGTGTAAAGGGTCAGCCTCCCTAAAATATTTGAAGTTTTAAGCTTCTGTGTTCTAAACCAAGAGAAACAGATGGTAGACTAAGTCTTATTCTTGTTAAGAAGAGGTTGTACCTCCTCTGAGGACTCTGGTCCAGCCCCAAGCTAGAAGTAGAGAGAAACTCCTCAACCAAATGCCCAGGGGAACAATTGCCTAGTAGTCCTGATGTGATCAGTGGAGAACACCTAGAAGAGACTACTTAGCATTGCCAAAACAATGTGTAGGTTCAGAAGGGTCAGCAGAGTCAGGGTGGTGACAGGACCAGAAAACATTAGGAGCACTGTGGAATCAGAGGCATGAGTTGCCCTCTCCACATATGTGCCCCAGCCACTCGTGTTCCCTCCAAGTATGCCCCTCCATGCACATTACCTTGACGTGTCCATATTTCCTACTTGTGGGAAAATGTGCCCCAAGTTTATGGGAGACCTATTCTATGGTTATTTTTCTTACTATGCTATTAATTTATTTACTATGCTATCAATTTAATTAATTTTCTTACTATGCTATTTAATTTAATTAATTCAAATTCACGCTTTGAATTAATTATGTCTTTTAGTTGATAAGTAAAAGTAAACAGATCAGTGGAAGCTTATGAGCTATAGTCTTGAATGTATGTGAGTGAATAGGATGCCTGAGAGTTTTTCTAGGGGTGAGGAGAAGGGTACTCAGGTGCTATAAGGCTATGTCTGCTTTTTGAAGGACCAGTCTAGCTAAATGCCAAAGAACTTATCAGTGAGGATGTTAGAGTAGCAGAAAAAAAGGACAAAGGGTGCCAAAATTCCCAGGGTTTTATACTATCTGCAAACATTAAGATAATTTCTGATACTCTAAATGTGAGATCTTTGTCCTGGAACTAACGAATGGACATGCTGTTTGGGGGGGAAATAAATTATCTCACTCAAGCTTGATATTTTAACTCTATGAGAAACCGAAAGGCAAAAGGAAAGGGTAGCTGAATGGAAGAATGGCATGTAGGTTCTCCTTAGCAAGACAAATAAAGGAATTAGTACTATCCTGAACGTAAGAGCAAGAAGAAACACCATTCCACAGGACATTTGGTCATTTCAGATTGCGGTGCACAGCATGAGCATTTGCAAGAAAAATACTTTCAAAATAATTGCAGCTGATATGCCAACATCACTCGCAGGGGATAAGGAGGTGGAGAAAATCTATGAAGAACTCAGTAATACCCTCCAAATTTAATCAACTTATAAAGTAATATTTGATGGCTTCAGTGTAAAGGTAGAGCCAAGGAAGAATATTAAAAAGCATGAAGGAAAACACGGTTCAGGAGTAAGAAATAAGAATGGTCAAAAGCTTACATACCATATAGAAACTTTATACCTATATTTAAATGAATAATTTAAGAGGAATATTGAAAGGCATTGGACAGATCACATCATTAAAAATTAAATCAAGTATATTAAATTAGAGTATATTACAGCAGAGAGGAAACAATTTGTTACTGGCATAGAGGTAAATTATAAATCAATTGTTGATGTAAAGTTGGATCAATGACATGTTAGAGCAAAAATAAAAATAAACATCAAATTAGAAGGAAGAATCAAAATTAGGAAAGTAGGGCATGTATTTGAGGCAACTCCAAACTGACCTGACATGTTGTTCATGCTGAAAAATTGGAAATGGATGAAATAATGGGCATCAATATGATCTCTTACTGTTTCCTGTAGGGAAGTTTAACTGATATAAATCAGTCACAACAAAGAGACCAAAAGAGCCTACAAGCAGCCTTATTTGGCAAACATTGGTTTCCTTGATGAGCAGAGATATGGTAGCACTATTTAAGAAAAGAAACTCATTTGTAAGATCTTGTAGAGGAGGATGGGGTAAGATTATTAGGAGTATCACCTCATAATGCAATGAGAAGTGAAGGTAAAAATAAGTTTATGAGAAGCTGGGGGAAAGACCCACCTAAGGAAATAATACTGGGGTCATTTTGAAAATGAAAGTAGGACAATAAGTAGAAAATACCTGTAAGGATCACATTTAGACAGTCCCTGGATGCTACCTGAGTAAGGAGAAATGACTCTGAAAAAAGTAAAATTAAAGACTCTCTTCCAATAAGGTGTTTCCCACTCATATGTTAAACTCGTACAAGACTCCCCAAAAAGATGTATCAAGAGAAAACTTTGACAACTCTCTGACTATTGTGTGGGATAAAGAGGTCCCTAAATCAATTACTCGGAGACAGCTCAAGGTGAAAATAGAGAAAGGTCTCTTTATTAGAATCTCTCAAGAAGTGGGCAGTCTAACTGCTGAAAAAAATCCGGGGGGTGGGGGGAAGGGGAGGGCTGAAGCCCCAGGGCAGAAGGGTTAATTTATGTTAGCCAGGTGGGTGGGGGGGGGGGGTGGAGTTTGGGAAGGGTTAGGGAGGAGTTGGGGCTTAAAGGGACAGGCACTTTCTATATTCACTGCGCAGATGCATTGTCCATAATTTGCCGGAAAAATCTGAGGGGAGGGGAGTGACTGGTGTGATTTTTGCCTTTATACTTCACTGGTAACTTCTGGTCAAGGATGAGTGACACAGGTCCAACGATGGCTTATTGGGAGGATAGGCCTGGTTGTTTTAAGAGATGCCAAGTTTGGAAGCTAGACTGATTAGGGTTTTTAGGAGGTCCCATCTTGGGAGTGAGTCATCTCTGATAGTGTTTTTCAAGGTTCCTCAGTGCAGCTGGCCACTAAGAACAATGGGGTCTCTAAACTAAGCGTTTGTTGATTAAATGCTCGGACAATCTGTTCATGGGAAGCTATCTAGGCAGGCTGATAGCTCAAGAAAAAAAGACTTTTAGGCTGGGGGCAGGGGAGAGGCAGAGTTAAAGTTAATGCCTTTACGGCTGAAGGAAAGTGTGACTTTTACAGCTTATTACACAGGCTTATTACAAACTGATGTCACATACACAAGTGAGATTTTACAAACTGAGGTTACAACAAAGCATCCCAGATCTTATCATTCCCCCTTAACGAATAAGACACAATTTCATTTGAGGACAAGGGACGAAGGTCTCAAGCTTCCCAAGCTGCTTCATGCTGAAAAAGGTTGTAGTGCTGTCCCTGTCTCAGAAGGGGGGGGGGAGCCATCAATCAAGGGGCAGAGGGGCAGGGAGCTGTAGCCAATGTCTGCAACTCAGCAGACACCAGATCCAAAAGGTGCTGGGCCTAAAAGATACAAATCTAGCAAAGTGAGTAAACAAACAAGAGCCTAAAAGAAGTAGGAAAATGACCCGAAGTAGAGTGAGTACGGGCTAGTATAATCCATTACTCAGACTATTTAACTGTCCTTAATATTTCTGCCTGCTACATACATAACTGTAGACCTTAAACAAAAGAGGTTTCTGACTTAAACCTCACAACTGAATAGCAGACACGCATCCTTGTTTCATAAAGCCTGTCTATCCTCTAATTATATTCACTTTGGAAATCCTTTACATATACACTCAGTTACAAATGTTAACTTTTGCTTAGTTCATGGAATAACTACAAATTCATATTGGAACAGCAAACACTGTTCTGCTTTACAACTCATTACATCAATTTAACAATACTCAATTGAAAACTCTGTAAACCTTCAGAAATTGTTATACAAGACTTTTTCAAAAACATCCTTTCTAACAGTAAGGGGGATCAAAGTAACACAATGAGAATAAAAAGCAATAAGCCAGAGCTATAGCAGTTCCTGTGCAGGCCTGGATTCTTGGAGAAGCTGGAGATGCCATCTGCATCTGATGTTGTGTTTTCCAGGTCCCTTGGCTCAAATGTTCACTCAGGAGCAAGGGTATAGTCAGACTTGACAGGGGCTCACAGAGGCATGATTTAATACCAAAGGTGCATAGAAATGGTTCAGTGTCCTAGCCATGCAGGGCTAGGCACATTACAATAAAGTTTCACAAACAGTTACAACACTGCATCAAAAAAATCCAAACTTTTGATCTTATTACCAAACATGCTCAAGGTTTGAGTTTCCATGATAGAGAAACCTTTGAAAGCCAATCTTACACATCTATATAGTTCTTAGAAGAATCAATCTGATCCTGTTGCTTTCCTCAAAATTTTAGAATCAAATTACAAATCTTTCTGCTTTCTAAAAATACTTCCTCACACATTCTCAACATACCTAAACCTTTCTGAAACTGATATCAATTATCTGGAGACAGGAGGGGCTTAGATAAACCCTCATTTGTCCCCAAACCTTCTTATCTGTCTTTCCAAATCCCTCAAAACAATTATTCAGTCTATTCAGCTTTCACACATTTATTCACACATTTGTTAACCACAAAACAAGATGGTTCGTATCTTCTACTGACTACTTGCTCTGATCATAGAAACTTGCTATAGAAGGGATAAGCAGGGACATATGACATTCCAAATATGACAGGATAAAACATCCTTGGCTCTGTTTAAATTCAGGTAAGGTCACAGATATCCATCCATGCAATATTGGTACCACCTCACAGCCAGACTCAGGAATAGGTGGGAAACATTCCTTTTCAAAGGAATGTCATGAGCAATTTGCCAGAAGGGGTCCCATCCCAGCTGAGACTACAATTGCCCCTTTGGCCTTTACCAAATGTAGACTTCCACCTTTTAACAGTATAGGATCACACTCCCTCCGAGTAGCTTGTGGCATTTGATGCAGGCACTGACTTATGCAGGCAACCATACCCAAATTCAAACTCCAAACAAAATTTAGTTATGGTCCCAAATGCCTTTTACCTCAAACAGCAAGTCTCATTAATCACAATTTAGAGCCAATTCTCTTCTTTATTTATTTTCCTTATGGCCCTGAAGCCAAAGGCTCTATATACTTTAGCAAATGAGAGACCACACTTCGTCCTACACACTATGGACGTTGAACAGGGCATAAAGCAAGAGAATAAGCAAAGCCCCCCATCATGGGTACACCCCCACACCCCACGGACCATTTACAGGAGAGCATGGATAAAATTCTCACAGGATAAAAGGGCACATACTGGTCATGCTCTGCATCATTGGAGGGAGCAGCCAAATTGATTAGCTCAGAGTTCTCCCCAAGATTAAAGCACTAGTGGGCCTTCTAAGTTTCTCAAACTGAGCTGAGATCAGAAAGCACACAATCAATTGTGTTTATCTAGCCACCTAAGTGAGGTACAAGTTTAATCTTTAAAACTGACTTCCAAATTCATTTCTAGCTTAGTTCCGTCCTATAGCATAAGCCTGTACGTGCCTTCTGGTCATTCTGTAACCCAGTTATAACACTCTAGTAAATAATCTGCTTTAATAATCACTAACGACGAAATTTACAAGGTTTATTTTTAGAAAGCATGCTAATGCCTCTAAAACATCTCCAGGCCTTGCTGAGGCGTTTTTGGTTGTTGATATTTATAGTTAGGACACGTGATTCATTCCATATTTAAGGTCCACTCACTGTGATAGCTGTGAGCCTGGTGATATCCCTTTCCAGAAGAACAGATGGTGAACGAATCTGTTTGCTTCTTGGTGGTGGGGTGTTAATGAGGTGCTAACCTGGTTTCCTTGGCCAACGTACTTAGGGAATTTAAGGTTTGCTTAGGTTAATGTGAGAAAAGAATCATATTATATGACTTCCTTCATCAGTCAGCCAGTCAAAAAGAATTTATTAAGTGGTTACTGTGGCAAGCACTGGGCATACAAAGAAAGTCAAAACACAGAAACAGTCTCTGCTCTCAAGGAGTCCTCATGTTGCTGGGGAGACATATAGGAAATATACTGAGTAGGTGGAAGGTCATCTTAGAAAGGAAGACACTAGAATCTGAAGAGGAGAGCCTTCCTGCAGAAGGTGGGTTCTGCAGTGAATCTTGAAGGAAGTCAGGAAGACTGAGAGGCAGAGGTGAAGATGTAGAGAATTCCAGGAGACAGCCAGTGCCAAGGCATGCTAATGGTAGTGATGGCAGATCGTGTGTCATATTCAAGGAGCAGCAACTAAGCCAATGGAACTGGATAGTAGAGTGCACAGAGGAAAGAAAGTATAAGAAGATTGAAAAAGTAAGAGGGAGTTATGTGATGAAGAGCTTTAAATGCCAAAAAAGAGGATGTTATATTTGATTTTGGAAGAGGACGTCCCTGGAGTTTATTGAATGGAGGAGTGATCTGGTCAGACCTGTGCTTTAGGAAAATCCCTTTGGCAGTTGCGTAGAGGATGGAGTGGAATGGGGAGAAAAATGAAGCGGAGTAACCAATTAGGAGGCTCCTACAATAGAAGAGGCAAGCGGTAATGAAGGCCTGAACTAGGGTAGTGGCTATGTAAGTGGAGAAGAAACAGTCACTTAAAGAAGAGATGTTATGCAGATAGAAATGACAAGATTTGGGAGCAGATTGGATGTAGAGTGAATGAGAGTGAGAAGTGGGGGTTATAAGCCTGGGTGATTGGGAGGATGATGGTACCTTGAGAGTTCCAGGGAAGTTTGGAAGAGGAAAGGTTTAAGGAGGAAAGCTAATGAATTCTGTTCTGGACACTTTGAGTTTGAGATGCCAACGGGACAAGATGTCCAAAAGGTATTTGAAGATGCGGAACTATTAGGAGAGAGACTAGGACTGTATATATTGGTTTGCGGCTCATTTGCATAGATATGATCATTGCGCCCAGAGAAGTTAATGAGATCACCAAATGAGACAGCGTAAAAAGGGAAGAGGGATCAGCATATATACTTTGAATACCCCACAGTTGGGCATGGAATGATGAAGAACTTGCAAAGGGGGCTGAGAAAGAATAGTCAGACAGGTAGGAGGATAATCACAAGAAAACGGTATTATAAAAATCCAGATGGGAAAGAATATACGGGAGAAGATGATCATCAGTGTCAAAGTTCTGCAGACAGGTCAAGAAAGACAAAGACCATGAAAAGGCCATTGGATTTGGCAGTTGGGAGAACACTGGTAACTTGCAATGTCAGCAACATACAGTCATGCCTTGTTTTATTGTGTTTTGATTTGCTGCACTTCACAGATATTGTGGGGGTTTTGATTGTTGGTTTGGTTTTTTTTTTTTCAAATTGAAAGTTTGTGACAACCCTGTGTCAAGCAAGTGTATCAGTATCTTTTTTCCAACAACATGCTCACATTATGCATCTGTGTAATGTTTTGGAAATTCTCATAACATTTCGAGCTTTTTCATTATTATTATATCTGTTATGGTAATCTGTGTTTAGTGGTCTTTGATGTTACTATTCTAATTGTTTTGAAAGGTGCCACAACCTGCACTCATATAAGATGGCTAACTTAATTGATAAATATTGTGTGTTACAACTGCTCCACCAACCAGCCATCTCCCTATCTCTCTCTTTCTCCTTGAGCCTTCTTATTCTTTGAGACACAATATTGAAGAATACTGCATAAGCTTAGTTCATAAAGCAGCAGCAGGAGTTGAGAGGATTGATTCCAATTTTGCAAGAAGTTCTGCTGTGGATAAAATGCTGTCAAACAGCATCACATGCTACAGAGAAATCTTTCATGAAAGGAAGAATGAATGGATGTGGCAAACTTCATCAGTGTCTTGTTTTAAGAAATTGTCACAGCTACCCTAACTTTTAGCAACCGCCACCCTGATCAGTCAGTACCCATAAACACTGAGGCAAGACGCTCCACCAACAGAAAGAGTATGACTCCCTGGAGGCTCAGATGATGTAGCAGTAAAGTATTTTTTAATTAAGGTATGTATACTTTTTAGACATGGTACTATTACACACTTAATAGACAACAGTAGAGTGTAAATATAACTTTTATATGCACTGAGAAATGAAAAAAATGGTATGACTTGCTTTATTGCAGTTGTCTGGAACTGAATCTGCAACGTATCTGAGGTATGCTTGCATATAGAATTTAGAGTTAGAGGGAATCTGCACTGAATGTTATTCCACTTTTACATTTACATGGCTGAGGAAGGTCAGGCACAGAGAGTTTGTAGCATAGCCAGGACTAAAGTCTGAAACTCTTTTAGTTTTTTCCACTAACTCAAGAAGTTTTTCAAAATTCTTTCTAAAACACCATCCACAGATCCAGATATTATTGTCAGGCTCCCTTTTTCCCCTTCCCAGCATGTCCCTTTAAGCTGTTTGCTTTCCCCCTCTTCTAAAACCTCTCCCTTTCATCCGTGGCATTCACAAAAACACTTGCTTTTCTAAGGTCGCCGCTTCTTTGCCCTGAAGTTTATAATACCACAACCTTTGTTGCTTGTCTTTTCAGATGTGCCCAAAATTTACTATACTTTAAATTTCCTTCCTTCCTGTCCTGTGCTACTTTGTTAACTAGGGTCAACAGAACATGACTATGAGAAATTAGAAGAAGTACTAAGGTTTCAGCAGCCTTCTCTCTCGTTTGTATGGTTCTTGCTGCTTCCTGTTCCCATAGGGAAGAGGTAAGGCTAATCAATGACCTTATCTCTACTCACAGGCCCCCCACCTTAAATGCAGGTACTCGCTTCTCACTTAGGCTATTTGTACTCCTTCTTTCCAGTCTCTCTCTCTTTCCCACATGTCTTCCACAAAACTGCCAAAATGGTCTAAACTGCTTTGCTCAATAACCTTTAGTGGCTCCGTACTTCTATTAGAATAAAATATAAATTCTAAACCAAGCATTTGAAGCCATTCACAGTCTATCTCCAGACTCTCTTTCTAGTGTTATAATCTACTGCCCTTTTTGCATTGTGTCGCAACCAAATTCTCCCTCCTGACCTCTACCTCTAATAAACAATAGTTTCAAAGTTCAAAGTTCAGCTCAAGTGCCATCTCTGTTAAGGAGTTTTTCCTAATTCCCATACTTATTAGCAATATCCCCATTCCCATGACTATTTACTTTGTATAATATATAATAAGTGTATTTATTTTATAATAGGGGTTTGAGAATTAACTAACCTTCTGAGATGTTCAACAAGACAATCATTCCCTCTCAGCGCTGAGGGAGGTGTGAGCTATTGTAATCTTAGATCAAAGATCTCTGGAAGTTAGACTTGTATCATGCCAAGGATTTTGAAAAAGGTAGACTCAGTTTGCAGTAGGGCAGACTGGGGTGAAGGAGCTGGGGCTGACTCACCTTAGGAGGAGTAGCAGTGGGAGAGGTTCATGCTCAGCTATCACCAGGGGAAGTGGATAACGTGGGATCAAAGAGAGGACAAGAAGAACTGACCTGAATCAGAGAGGCATGAGGTCTTGGTGGGCCATTGTATCCCGGAAGGAATCTTGAAACCAAGAACTTGGCTTGAAGCTGCTGCCTGCAATGACTTCCTCAAAGATTGAGGAAGTTGCCAAAGGTCTCTTCCTTATGCCTATCCAGTAACAGGCACAAACTCTGTTGTTATTTCTTTTTTTATCCAAATTGCTTCCTTATCCTGGTTTTGTTTCATTTAAAAACTCACAGTCTCTCATGAAGTCTTGTATTGCGTTTCTGCATACATTGACCATGCCATGAAAGGGGGAATGGAGGAAGTGAGGGGTTAGCTGAAAATATACCAAATTTAAATTTAGCAGAGAGTCAAAATCTCTGACTGAAAGTTAGGAATTTTCCTAACTGGAGATGCTGAGCTTTAATGATTTTATTAAGTTATTTTTTTTCACCTAACATGTAGTACATGAAACAGAGAGGAGGGCCATATGGACCTGAGAGTTATTATGTTGTACATAAGCTAAAAGTGAGCTAATTGTTTTAACAGAGTAGGCCTGATTAAATCTCCAGCCCTAGATGGGAGAGAGGTGGGGGTTGGACGAAAGAATTATGACCAAAGAGAAGGTTACACCCTGAAAACACCCCATGGGAGGAGATAGGTGTGGCCTGGAAGGACTCAACTCTGAACCTTCTAGAGGGGAGGAAGGAGGAGGGAGGAGGGAGGAGGGAAGAGGGAGGAGGGAGGAGGGAGGAGGGAGGAGGGAGAAGAGGAGAGTAAATACTTGCTGACCCTTTCTTCTCGACACTGCAGCATCTACAGGTTGTGTTTATTCATCTGTAAACAAGCTGTATCCCTCTCGTAGAATGTAAGCTCCATGAGAACAGGGTGTGTCTTACAGCCAGCTAACCTGTGTTTATTAAGCACTTGTTTTATTTGCTAGTTATTGTGCTAAGCACTTTAGATACAAAGAAAGGCAAAAACATGGGCCCTGCCCTCAAGGAGCTCTCCTTCTAAGAGGAGACAACATGTAAAACAACTATATGCATACAAAATATACACAATGTAAAAGGGAGAAATATCAGAGGGAAGGCACTAAGAGAGGGTCTTAGAAGGGCAGCTAGGCGGCACAGTGGATAGAGTGCCAGACCTGGAGTCAGGAAGACTCATCTTACTAGCTGTGTGACCCTGTGCAAATCACTTACCCCTATTTGGCTCAGTTTCCTCATCTGTAAAATGAGTTGGAGAAGGAAATAGCAAACCACTCTAGAATCTCTGCCAAGGAAACCCCAAATGGGTCACGAAGAGTTGGATATAGCTGAACAACAGGGTCTCGGGAATGGGGGATTTTATATTTGATCCTGGAGACACTTGAGTTTGGTAGCTGAATGGAGGATAAAATGGGGTGGGGAGAGACTTGAGGCAGGGAGGCCAACCTGAAAGCCATTGCAACAGTCCAAGGGTGAGGTGATTAAGGCCTGCACCAGGATGGTGGAGAGAAGGGGATGACATATGAGAGAGATTGTGAAGGTTGAAATGACAAGACTTGGAAACATGAGATGAGAGTGAGGAGCTGAGGATGACACCAAAATTCTGAGACTGGATGACCAGAAGAGTAATAGGGAAAATCAGAAGAGGGGTAGATTTTGGGAAAAGATAATGAGTTTTCTTTTGGACATGTTAAGTTTGCATTGCCTTAGGAACATTCAGTTCAAGATGTACAACAGGCAGCTGGTGATGCAAAGCTAGAGGCCTGGGGAGAGGTTAGGGTTAGATAAATTGATCTGAAAATCATTGCATAGATACAGTCCTTGGGCCCAGGGAAGCTGATAAAATCACCAAGCAAGACAGTGGGGAGGCAGAAGTGATGAGGGCCAAGGATAGACTCTTAGCTGACACTCATGGTTAGTGGGGGACCTAGAGAAAGATCCAACCAGCTCAGTGTTTGTTAATAAATGTTGTTTATTGCTATCTACAATCCCTTCCATCTCTAGAATTCTGTGACTTTATATGGAGGAATAGGAAGAAAGAAGGGAATTTTTTTTATAGGAGGAAAAAAGAGAAACTTATCTGGATCTTGAAGAATTGTTAGGCTTGGGATAGGCCCAGGGAAGAATGAAAAAAAATCCAGAAAGAAAAAATAAAATGAACAAAAGCAAAGAGGTAAGAATAAGCATGTTATTTTGGAAAATGCTAAGAAAACCAGCCTGACTAGATTGCATATTGTATTTTGAGGTATAATAGGAAACAAGATTGAATAGCTAGGGTAGGGCCAGATTTATGAAAACATTGAAAACTGATCAAAGGAATTTAAATTAACTATGGTAGACCATAGGTTCTTGAGCAGGTAAGTGATATGAAGAAGGTAATGTTTTAATATTTAAGTTCAGTAGTAAGATTTGTTAGTCATCAGTATGTGGGATGGATTAGGGAAGAAGAGAGACTAAAAGGCATAACCAGCTAAGAAGCCATAGCAATAATCCAGATGTAATTGGTGAGGCCTACCAGTGATAGCCATGAGAACAGAAAGGAAAAGATTTGGAGACTTTTTGAATGAAGAAACAACGCAGCTAGGTGAGAGATTAGATAGAGAAGAAAAAAAAAGAAGAAAAAAACTAAAGTTGGTTGCAAGGTTCCATTCCTCTGAAACTAGACACCTGCTGGTACCCTGACAGACATGGGATGGCTTCTAGATGGTAGAAAAGAACTGAACTTGAAATGAGGAAGACCCGCATTCAGATTCTGCCTCTGACACTTACTAGTCAGACTGAGTGACAACCTCCCTAAACTCACTCTGCTTATCTGTAACAATGAGAGTAATGCCTATAAAATGACCTCACAGGGTCACCGTTACACAGGATGTGTAAAGTGCTTCATAAAATTAAAAGTACTAACTGTCAGCTATTATGGTCTTGTCTATTTCTCTTTATATAATATCAGATGGAATTATTAATCTAAGTAAATATTTTTAATGGTAGTACTGGTAGATTCTTGTGATATAGTTTTTAGCATCGAAGGAAGGAGAATGTAGTGAATGGGAATATTAGATGAATATTGGGTCAAAAAGAACTCTGTTTCAGCCCAATTCAATTATTTTATGAATTTTATTTATCTTTTGAGTCATTTTGTAGTTTCTTTTTATTGTTCCATAATTGCTGGGGAGTTCACAAGATTCTGTCTGCCATGTTTTTTTTTTCATTCATTCATTCATTTTTTCATCAGGCAATATTGGCTCATTTTTCCTAATATTATATTTGTTTAAATTATTTTGGTTTCTTTGGGGGAGGTTCTTTCTTGGCTTATCTGCTTCTGAATAGACTTTTATTTGGGCTTTTTTCTCTTTTTATTTTTGATGTTTTAGCTCTTTTCTTGGGTTTTCAATTATTCTCACTTTTTAGCTTTGCTCCTTCCACTGGTGCTCAGAGCCCTTAGGCTGACAGTTCATGACCTTAGTCTCCGTGAGTTCGAGATATAGGGACAGCCAGCCTGGGCCTTGCTATGAATAACCTCTTGGAGGAAAGGACTTTCCTCATCTTGTTTTCTAGTCCCCTTTTTATCAGACCTAGTATTCTTTTCCCTGTTTTAGTTTTTTTTTGGGAGGGGGGAAGGCAGGGCAATTGGGGTTAAGTGATTTGCCCAATGTCACACAGCTAGACTAATTTGTCGAGTGTCAGAGGCTGGATTTGAACTCAGGTCCTCTTGACTTCAGGGCCGGGGCTCTATTCACTACACCACCTAGCCACCCCTCTTTTCCCTGTTAACCTGAATCTCTGAACACATTTTCAGCAGGCTTGAGTTCTTCTTCCCCTTTCTTTCTTTCTGTCACACGCATGAACAGAGTCAGTGTCTGCCACTTCTTTCACAATGAGGCAGAGGTGGCACTCAGGAAGTCACTGTAGCCAGGGGGACCCTGTGGCTGGGCCACATCCATAAGCCCAGGAGCTTGCTTGAGTTCATGGCTTTAGGTGTATGAATTCCAAGGGCAGGAAGAGGCAGCGAGTGAGGCCTCTAAATATTCAAGAACAGTGCAGTGTTTGCTTTATATGAAGGGTTGGGGGTAGGGTGGTTCTGTCTTATTTGTGGGATCAGGGAAATTACTCTGTTTCTGCTATATAATCCCCCCCTTCTTTTGAGGTTTGCAGTTGAAGAGATTTGTGCAAAGTGTCTATTTTATCTTGTCATTTGTTGCTCACATGACGCTCAATCCAACAAATACTTATTAAGTGCTTATTTTGCACCAGGTACTGTGCCAGGTGCAGAGGCTGCAAAGACAAAGGGAAACGAGTCCCTGTCCTCAAGGTGTTTATATTGATTCCAACAGAGATTAAATAAACCCATTTCAAATATTTGAAAATCTACCATGGAGAAGAGGGAATAAATTGGTTCTCCTTAGCTCCAGAAGGCAAAGCTAGGAACAGTAGCTAAAAGTTGCAATAGGGAAATTTGGCTCAACATTTAAAAAACCAAACTAACAAAAAAAAAAATCAACTTTCTAACAATTACAGTATTCGAATGGGCTGCCTTAGTGATCTATGAGTTCCACCAGTGGAAATCAATGGAACAATGAATCAGCAAAAATTCTGGATGACTTCCTTTGGGACATTATAAGCAAATTTATTTGGGCAAGGTATGGGTTTAGCTGCCCTCTAAGGTAGCTTTCCCCCCTCTTATATTGCAGACCTCGAAAGTACATTTTCTAAGGTTTATTTTGGGGAAGGGGGTAAAGGAGGTAGGGAAGAATATTAAAATTCAGAAATAATGTCAGTAATGGAAGATTCAAGTAATAGAAAACTCCTCATCCCAGAGCTATATGGTATTTAACTTATAAACTATTCTGTCTTGCTATAGTTCCATAAACTTAGCTTGGCCTATCATGATTGCTGTACTACTTGGAGTCTACTTGAGCTTTTATTTTATTTTTTTACTTTTGTTTCCACTAATGCAGCTTGGTGGTTTGGGTTTTGAGGGGTGACTTTCTCTTTCTCTCTCTCCATATATATCTATAGATATATAGAGAGATAGAGAGATAAACGCACACACTCATACACACATATATTTCAAATATAACATGGTAGTTCCATCACTGTCTGGCGTGTCTGAGCATATCATTTTAAGTTGGGATGTAGGAGAAGGAGCAGTATTCCTCTCTCTCCTTGATTTAACGAGGCAGGGGCCTGAGGTACTAATAAGGAAGAGAGTCTCTGGCACTCATTTCCTGGATAGACATCTCTTCTCTGATATAAACAAGAAGCCCCACCATGTGAGTTCCACTAGGTTATAGATAAAGTTATCTTCAAAGAAGCTAACTTCCTACTCCACCCAGATCCCTTTTCATATTTCCCTAGCTGACCCCAGAAATGTCTTGTCTGACTGGGTAAAAGTAATACTAATTACAGTCCTTTTAATTATAGTCATTTATGTGAACTGTTTACCAGTTATGCCTAATTACTGTGCAGCATAACAATAATTATGCATTACATATGTCAGATTTTATTTGATTATAGCACTAAAATCTGTTCATGTATGGTAAGTCTGCCCTCCCCAACTTTTAAAAGTTTCAGGGAATGTTAGTAATCATGGCTTCAAGATAAAAGTGATGATGAAGATCACATCAGCAGTTATTTGCTATTACATTTTAAATGTCTAAAATGCAGTTTTACAAAACATTGAAATTATCAAGGTCTTAAATGATGGGGTATAAGTGGATTGTAGCATGGAAAATACAAGACAATAAAAATGATGAGAGGACAAAGCCTCCTAAGATAACTCTGTGAACAAAATGGAGAAATGTGGGCTGGATGTAGAATAATTAGGAAGTCCATGTTTGATTAAACAATCTTGACCCAAAAGTGTTGATGGATGGATTGAGGACCATCTGAAAGAACGTCTTCAGGGCTCTGTCCTTGGTCTTGCCTTATTTAACAAATTTGCTAGTGAATTGGTGGCAGACACTGAAGATATATTACTTAGCACATTAATAGATGAAACGAAGCGGAGAAGGAAAAGCTGCAACAGAATGAGAAGAAAGACGGATCTTGACAAGTTGGAAGGATGGACTGAAAAAACAACAACAAAAACCCAAACTGCTTGTCAATTTTAGAGAATCAGTTGCTCGTGTAGAGGATGAAGGATATCTAGACTGATAGCCATTCATTGCAGCTGGGTGAATAGAAGGCTGAGCCTGGAGTCAGGAAGACCTGAGTTCAAATTCAGCCTCAGACAATTACTAGCTTTCTGGCCCTGGGCAAATCATTTCATGGGAGTCTGCCTCTGTTTCCTCACCTGTAAAATGGGGATAATAACAGCATCTGCCTCCCAGGATCATTGTGAGGATCAAATGAGATAATAATTGTAAAATTCTTAACACAGTGCCTGGCACATATATGATACTTAATAAATGCTTGTTTCCCTCCTTCTACTCATGAGGAAAAATCTTTGGGATCTTATTTGACAGCAAAAATATGGACAGAAATGTGACATGACTACCAAAAAAGAAGGTTAATGGAATGTTTGATGACATTAATAGAAGTACAATATCTAGGTCAGAGGTGGGGAACCTGAGGGCACATATGGTCTCAAGGTTGCAGGTTTCCCACATTAGGAGGTCAATACCTACTGTTTTCTGAAATGGTTTAACCAAGTCTGTAAAACTGCATTTAATTTTGCTACTACATCTTAGAAAGTAAATTAAAACACTGGAATATGTTCAGAAAAATGAGACCCACATATCAAAGAGACTGGAAATTGTTCCACCCTGGCCATCTTCTTGTCATTCACCCTCCTATGTTGTACTTTGAAGACCCTCCCACCGCCCACCCAAGGCCTCCAGAGATCAAGGCTTCAGGAACTACATCCACTCAGCTTTCTCACCCCCTGGACCAAGTTGTCTTGATTGGTGAGCACAAATTCACATGACTATAGCTGGTCCCAGACGTGTTTCACATCCTCCTCCTGCCATCTTCTTGTCATCATTCTGCATTATAACGTGTATACCTTCCCTCAACATTCCATATTTTCTTCTGGGAACCATAATCAAACCAGTACTGCTATTGTTACTAGCAAGGGCATGTCAAACTCTCCTAAGCCCCCATTCACCATCTATGTTACTCCCATGTCTTAATGGCCCCCACTTTCCTTTGTCTCCTTTATTGGAATGTTAAGTTCCTTGACGGCAAGGATTGTCTTGCTTTTCTATTTGTGTCCCCCAAATTTAATACAGTACTTGGTATGTAGGATGGTACTCAATTTTTTTTATTATTCATTCATTCACATTAAGAATGGTTGAAGGAGCTAAACATGTTTAATCTGAAGAACAAAAGATTTTAGTGAGGGAAAGGGGGAAGGAAGGAGAAAAAAGGACATGATAAATATGTTTAATTTTTATTATTTTATTATTATTATTATATTATTAATTAGTGTGATTTATCATTATTTATTTATTTAGAACATATACAATCTCTTTTTTCCCCTATTCTACTGTGTTACAGAAATGCTTGTTTTATTTCTTAAGTTTAGAATTAAATAAATAAATAAAATAAATTTTTAAAGAATATATCTGGGGGCAGAACTTGGATCAGGCAGTTGAAATTCCAACCAGATTTTGATTCACTTGTGAGGACAATCTTTATAACAAAGATTCTTATAAAATGATAGGAAGGCTTGCTACGTGGTAGTGAGTTCTTGGCCACCAGAAGTGTTCAAGTAGAGACTGGATTTCTAGTTGTCAGTGATGTTGTAGAAGGAATCCTTGTATAGGGTGGGAGATTGTTCTAAATCAGTGGTGTCAAACTCAGATAGAAACATCCCTGCTGGCCATATATTGATTTAGAAAACCACAAATTAACATTATGCATGTTCTATTGTATTTTTATTTATTTTGTTAAACATTTTCCAATAACATTTTAATCTGATTTAGACTACACTGGACGTTTTCCCCAGACCATGAATTTGACATCTCTGTTCTTAATAATTGCTGAGCTCCCCAAAATGTTCATATTATATAATAAAGTTTTATATATAAATAAGACCTGTATACATAACACAGACTACCTCATGTGAATTGTACAGTACTATGCAAATGTGAGATATGTTGATATCCACAAAAGTCTTACTTTAATACCTCTCATTATAATATGGAGGAGACCCTGAGTTCTCAAAGGCTATATAAGCTGTAAGCAGGCCCCAGTAAGTGGGCCTGGTGTTACACTATGTGTCTACTCTTCTAAACATAGCCTAACTAAGCTCAGAGAAGCTCATAACCTGGTTATCAATAGGGTAATGTTGATTTTGGCCACAGCAATTCTAGAAGACCATCTGCCAAACCAAAGAGGGATTTCAAGAGAAGGACTCACATTGATGAATTCACAGATCCTCAAAATGTTGAAGCATATTATTATCATTAATAATAATCTGATAATAACATGTCCTGGATTACCATTATCAGTATTCATTTTACATGATAAATTAGTAGCATACATTTGTTGGAAACATATAGACAGTGGGATGCACTGGAAGGAAACATGTATTTGGGGTAAGAGGCCCTAGGTTCAAATCCCAGCTCTGCCCCTTACCACAGTACCTGGATAACTTTGGATATGTCACTAACTTCTCTAGGCCTCACTTTCTTCATCTGTAAAATGAGAGGGTACAGGGTGGCTAGGTGGCACAGTGAACAGAGGACCAGCCATGGAGTCAGGAGGACCTGAGTTCAAATCCAGCCTAAGACACTTAACACTTGCTAGCCGTGTGACCTTGGGCAAGTCACTTAACCCCAATTGCCCTACTGTCCCCCCTCCAAAAAAAAAAAAAAGAAAAAGAAAAGGAAAAAAAGAAATAAAATGAGAGGGTGGGACTAGATGACAGCTTAAGTTCTTTCTGCCTCTAAATCTGTGATAAGAGCTAGGAAACATCACATTAAAGTCAGGTAATAGTGCTAATGACAAAACTGTGTAAGCATCATCAGAAAGGTGCACTTGAAAGAATTACTCTAACTTACAAATAACTACCTTCTGAATTATCTTAACTATCTTATTATTAAGAACAGTGATTTATATCACTATTACTATTATTGGGATAGCAATCTCCTGACACTTTATGGCCAAAGATAGTAAAATTATCAAGTCAAGTTCAACTTGATAAAACAATTGACATAATACTATAAGTATGTATTTAAAAACATCTTTTAAAGTATCCACTATTTGTGATACTAGGATCAGAGCCACCTCTAAAGTTTATTGAAATAACATTGGACCTTAATCATGGGGGGAAGGGGGGCAATGAAGGGAAAGTGGGTAAACTGGCAACACTGTTGGTGCTGGTTAGTGATTAGGGAAGAAAGCTGATGAGAGAAGAGGCGGGCCTCTCCTCATCTGTAAAAAGAGATAGTTGTACTAAGGGACAGGGTCGGGGAATAAAGGGAGACAGAGAGACAGAGAGACAGAGAGAGAGAGAGGGAGAGAGAGAGAGAGACAGAGAGAGACAGAGAGGGAGAGACAGAGAGACAGAGAGAGACAGAGACAGAGAGAGACAGAGAGAGACAGAGACAGAGAGATAGAGAGAGAGACAGAGACAGAGAGAGACCGAGACAGAGAGAGACAGAGAGACAGAGAGAGACAGAGAGAGAGACAGACAGACAGAGAGACAGAGACAGAGAGAGAGAGAGACAGAGAGAGAGACAGAGACAGAGAGAGACTGAGACAGAGATAGAGACTCATGTATATTTGTTCACTTTTCCCCTTCAAGACTGGCCCTGATATAAATTCAATTCAACAAATATTTACTGTGGGCTTTATAGGCCAAATTATATCCCAAGTGCTACAAGGCCTAGGAAGAAGTGCAATGGAATATAGTACAAAAAGTCCTGGATTTGGGGTCAGAGCATCCAAGTTCAAATTCCAACTGCCACTTTTGACCTATGTTGATTTAAGCAAATAATTTTCCCTCAGTTTCCCTATGGCTAAAATAAGAGGATTGAACTAGATGAGGAGTTCTTAACCAAGGGCCCACAGATCCCATAGAGGTCCGTGGATATAAATTTCAAAGGCTTTAGATGGGAAAAAAAAAATTCCATCTTAATTTTCATTAGCGTCTAACTGAAATTGAGTATTTCCTTCAATTATTTAAACACATTATTTTAGAAAGGGTCCACGGGCTTCACCAGGCTCACCACCAGAAGGGTCTGTGACCCCAAAAAAGGTTAAGAACCCCAGAACCTGATAATCTTTAAGGTGTCTTCCAGCTTTAAATACTGTTATCCTAAAGTGGGGAAGACACCATTCCTTTCTTATCAAAAAGAAGAGATAAGGCATGTACGAAGATAACTACAGTTCTAGGCAGTATCTGACGAACCATCAGAGACATTCAAAGTACAATGGGGATTTTACCTTATTTTCTTTTCTATAAAAATACTTTGTGGACTGAGAAGGACAAGGAGTATATTTTTTGATTTACTGCAGGCCAGAATGGCCTCTTTTCCATTCCCCACTAGAAACAGCCCTAGGTGGAAGAGTCATAGCAACCAGCTAACACCTTTTGACAAATATGTCAGGCATTCTGTTGAATAATGCAATTTATTGATCCAACTGCCCCACTTATAAACAAGGACAGAGCTTTGAAAGTGAAGCTAAGGCACATATGAAAACAAACAACACTTTTTTGTTATTCTTTCAGCTACATTTATTAAAAACTCTACTAGTTGGGATCAAATCTTGGCAATAATTTCAGTTTTTCTAGACACTTTCCCATGTATTGTGAGATTCCTATCCCATCAATGGTTTATTATAATACACTTGGCTAATGGTTTTTAAAAATTGTTTTATTTAATTTTTTCTCAGTTACATGTAAAAATAATTTTTAAGATTTGTTTTTAAAAATTTTAAGTTCCAAATTCTCTCCCTTCCTCTTTTTCCTCCCCTCTCCCTGAGAAGACAAGCAATTTGATGTAGATTATACATGTGTAGTCACGCAAAACATATTTCCATATAAATCATGTTACAAAAGAAAAGACAGACCCCCCCCCAAAAAAACAAGGAAAGTTTTTTAAACTATGCTTCAATCTTCATTCAGACTCCATCAGTTCTTTCTCTAGGAGCAGACAATATTTTTCATCATCAAGTCCTCCAGAATGGTCTACCGTCATTGTATTGCTCATTCACAGTTGATCATTGTATAATATTGCTATTACTGTGTATAATATTCTCCTGGTTCTGCTTACTTAACTTTGCATCAATTCATATAGATCTTGCCATGTTTTTTCTGAAACCACCCCCTCATCATCACATATAGAACAATAGCATTCCATCACAGTCATATATCACGACTTGTTCAGCCATTCAAAGAGCTGCTATAAACATTTTTGTAAATATAGGTCCTTTTCCTTTTTCTTTGATCTCTTGGGATACAGATGTAGTAGTTGTGTTGTTGAGTCAAAGGGTATGCACAGCTTTATAACTCTATAGGCATAGTTCCAGATTGCTCTGAAGAATGATTGTATAAGTTCACAGTTCTACCAACAGTGCATTAATGTTAAGATCTGTACTTTTAAAATGAAATTATCACATTTATCCAAGTTAAAAAAGCAAAATAATAAATTGGACTAACATAATATCATCTTTCCAAAGTACTCTAATTGCTTTCATGTGTAAATAAGGCCTTGATCAACCACAAACCAGCTAATGGAATACTCAGTGAACTAGAATTTTTTTTACTGCAATTAACTTTTAAGTGAAAAAGGAAAATCACATCAAAACAAACTCACTTCAATCATTTATTTTATGTTTTGAAGACCTCTAAGCCCCTGTGGTCATATAATCAACTTTGTACCTTTTCTATTTACTACTGTTCAGTTAAAATTTATGTTCAAAATGAAGACAAATCTTTCCCAAGGCAATATAAGATACTGATTTATCAAATAATGAATTCTTTTTATTGTAGCACACTACACAAAAGCATAATCTATTTTTCAATTCTTCAAAGATTTTCTACTTGTAACAACAACAACAAAAAACTTCCTAGTTAATACCAAGTTAAGGAGAAGCTTAAATTAAGCACGATGTCCCATTCTCTGAACATTCTCTTTAATATTTAATTGTGTCCTTTTTGGGATTCAGTACTAGGAAAGGCCATCTAGTTCTACACAATTATTTTTTTATAGTTGAGGAAACTGAGGTCTAGAGAAGACAAGTAATTTACCCAGGGTCACACAGGTGGGAGTACATGTGTAAGCAGGATCCAAACCCAGTTCCTTTGACTCCAAATCCAATTAAGTATCATGCCAGTTGTTTAAAGGTAGTTTAATGGTAGGATTATAAATGGAATAAGTCAGAAGAATGAATTTATTCTGAGCATGATTAGAGTCTTAGGAAATCCTTAGGAATTTTTAGTTTCATTTACAAAACTGATATCATTTCATTAAAAATTAGGAAAGACCAATACCTTTCTATAGGTTTTGTTTCTTAGAATAGTTACTTATTTGTTATGCATCAGTTATGACCTTTTTGCGAATTTTAGCAATTATGGGACCAAGCTAAAAATGAATGTTTTTTATGTTGTTTGGGCTAGGAAATTTTGCAACTCTATGTTTCTCTATTTTCTCATGGTGTAAGTGTCTAACAAACAAATGGTGTCTCTTACGAGAAAATTTTCAATTAAGTTATGCTGGTGGTTCACAAATATTAGTTATCAGTCATAATTATCAATGTTTCAATCAAATATTTTTAATGCCCGGTAATCCATGGCTCTCAAATTCTTCAGATAAATGTAGAAGACAGAGGATTGTGGTAGTTCAAATACTTAGCTTCATTCATCTACCTATTCTTAAAGTATTTTCAGTGAATACTGGAAATGTGTGTCTTTTGATCAGGCAGACTTCAGAATTTATTCAGGAGTCAGTAAATACCTACTTTATGTGAATCAATATGGAGAAACTTCTTACAGAAAGGATTTTGCCTGGGAAGCAACCACATTTGTTCTTTTCTCATAAAAGCACAAAGGACAATCAGTCACATTTTCCTTCTCATTAATATACATCCCAAAGCATATACTTGGAAGAAAGACTTTATGGAATCCGACAAGCTGGAGAATCCTTCCACCATACTGTTTTCTAGAAATTAAAATGGAAAGTGGGATAGAAGAATTCAGTAAAGTGACGCTAAATGAGCTTAGTTAAGGATTTAAAATTCATGATTTAAGGTTCTTTAATAAGCCAATTTAAGTAACTTTTTTCAAAAGTCCCCAGAATTTGTTTTAAAAAATTATAATTACAGGGGTGGCTAGGTGGCACAGTGAACCCTGAAATCCGGAGGACCTGAGTTCAAATGTGACCTCAGACACTTAACACACTTACTAGCCGTGTGACTTTAGGCAAGTCATTTAATTCCAATTGCCCTGACTTCCCCCTTCCAAAAAAAAAAGCAAAAAAAAAAACATTATAATTACAAAGAACAATGGGACTTGCATTTGATTCCACAGAAAACCAGTGATGTGGCACAGTAGCTTATATGACCTTTTCTCCAAAATATCCAACCCAGAAGCAGGCACATGACTTCATATCCCAGAATATTCCTTGTACAATGAAAATATCACTTGATGTCTAGCACAGTCCAAACTCCCGTGTCAGAATGAAAGATAGCTAGATAGTAATGTATGGGTTTTTTTTAAGACCCAGGGAGTAGTTTATCAGGAACTCAACAGATGCACAAATGCTCTCTACCACCCTCCCCCCACCAAAAAAAATTTCTTTACACAAACAATGGGTAAATTTGTTAGGGAAGGGTCAAAAAAAAATTATAAAACTTCCAATGACTTGTCCAATGACTTGCAGCTGTAGCTCTGAATTAAAATATGTAACCTGTAATCTTGGCCCACAAATAGCTCCCATACTATATTGAGTAACGCCAGCCACAACAAATAACAGAACTTCAAAAAGGTTTTTGACCGAATTACCCAATCAAAGGTCCAAACACGTCTGACTAGAGTCTGCCTAAATGTTGTTTCCTTAAAATGACTGAGGTTTAAAGAAGATGCCAAGCTGAATTTGTAGGAGTTTCTTTATCTGAGAGTTCCCTAAATAATGAAACTGAAAGCCTACAGAGACAGCTGGTGGATTAAGCCTTTGCTTGGTCTGGCGTGGAATCAGGAAGACCTGCATTCGTACCCAACATGAGACACTAATTGTGTGACTCTAGGCAAGTCATTTAACCTCTGTTTGACCCAATTTCTTCAACTCAAAAATGGGGATAATAACAGTACTTAGCTTGTGGGGTTGTTGTAAGGATCAAATGAGATATTTGTAAAAGTGCTTAGCACAGGGCCAGGCAAATAGTAGGCAATTATATAAATGCTGATTCCCTTCTCCTATCGCCGTCCAAAAATAAGTTAGGCAATCATTTTATGTGATATTTCATAATATAATTACTGACAGTAACGTCAATATTATTTCCTTATAAGCAGTATTAACTATGTGGAAAGTGCTGCTTTAAAAATGGAATAAAACATTTGCCTTTTGTTCTACTCATGATCAAGAAAAAAGTCAATCAAAAAAAGCTGAACACTTTCAATAAAGATGGTATAATAGGAAGGGCTTTCTAGCTCAGTGTGAAGAAGACCCGAGTTCGAGTCCTGCCCTTTCTGTTAGTCAGGAAGACCTGGATTCAAATTCTACCTCAGGCAATTACTAGCTGGGAGATCCTGGGTAAATCCCTTCACCTCTGTGGGCCTCAGTTTCAATTGTAAAATGGGGGGGGGGGGAGAGGGGGAATGGAAGTTAGACTCAGTGATCTCTGAGTTCTCTTCCAGCTCCAAATCTATGAACCTGGAACCCTGAGATTAACTAGCTAACCTAGCAAGTCACTTCCTCAGTATCTCTTCCTCAAGTGCCAAAACTAAGCAGAAAAGTGGGTGATTTTCAAAGTTTTTTCTATTTGTAATAATTTTGTTTGTCAGTTAAGCATGATGGTGGTTTTGATAGTATTTGCTGTCGAGAAACTTTAGGAGTATTCCTTGATTTAGATAATGGAATGCCATTACTGTACTTTTAAGGAGGTGGGTAAGTCATTCATTTCATTGCAATGCCATTTTATTGTGCCAGAAATAACAGAAAAAAATCTGACTGAAGTTTCATTCATAGTGGAGGATGTGCTAATCACTTTTATAGTGCTATATTGACTTTGACTTTTGTCCAGTTCTGTGCAGGTACCAAACATGAAAAGATCCCCATGCTTAGAATGATAGGGTCATAGATTTACAACGGGAAGAGAACTTAGAGACCATTTTCTAAAACAATCTCCTTCACTTTACAGATGAAGAAACAGAAGGGTACTGACTTGCCCAAGAGATAAGCTTTGAATCAAGGTCCCCTGACTTAATATCTGCTACTCTGGAGCAGTGTTCCCATATGGTTGCTTAAGGACACAGATTGCAGCAATGAAAAGATTTTTTATGAGTAGGCAGGATGTTTTGCATTGATTGTTTCTGACAATGCACAGTGAGGACTGCGTGGCTGTCTGCTGCAGTATTTCTTAATATAACACAGACTGATTTCATACCTAAGGCTATCCTCCTAGGAATTTGTGCTCTATCTCACCTTCTTTGAGGCAGAGTAGAGGAATACGAAAAAGGGAAGCATGACCATTATTTTCAACTATAAATACTTGTTTTGGTTATTTGTTGTTTTTATCGGATGGTCACACCTCATTTATGATCTGCATTTTGACATGCTTGTGATTATAACCTTGAATCAGGAAGTCCAACAAGAGAAAACATTGCAGTTTTACACAAGAATACTATATTTCCCAACTCCCAGTCTCTCCCTAAATGGGCAGCATGTTTGGAAGGAGAAAGAAAAAAAAAACCCTGCTGTCTCTAGCCACTAAAGCTTTCTTTTCTTTGTTTAGGTTATGAGCCCATTGGAAGTGTCTATCTGTATAGTGCATGTAATATCTAGTGTACTCCCTGTTCTCAACAAAATGTTAAATCATAATCTACAGCTCAAGTTTGAGCAAAATATTCAGATTTAACTAGAAAGAAGTATCCATTTGCAATGAAAAACTAAGGAAATAGATTAAGGCATCCCCCTTTGGAAAAATTCCAAGGTCATAAATCAGTATCTCAAGTACTGTGTCTTACATCCTACTCAGGATTGTGATAAAGAAGAAAGGAACACCCCGTTCTTAGATGGCAGGAGGATGTGAATATGAAAACAGAACTGAAAGGTTCAAGCTTAACTTAAGATGCCTGAATTTCAAAAACAGTCAGACATATTTTTTTAAATAATGATTATGAGTTGGTTTCAAAAAGCAACCTGATGCCACACAAAATGTTTGTTTTTTAAAACTTCATGTGTCCCCTTCACGTCAACATTTTGGGGTGTCATTTTCTACGATATTTTGTTAATGTCTCTGAATAAAAATATTTTGATCAAGAGTGAATGCTGTCTTTAATTATGTGACCAATTAATATCTAGAATTCATCTTTCAAACCAAGAGATACAGAATCAGAAAAGTTTATATATTAGGGAGAATAGTGATAGTGAGTTTGTTCACTTTGGTAAGATGTTATTTTGTCCGAATAATCAATTAAAAAGAGAGAGATTTGTAGTTTTGAAACAGCTCTCTCCTTTTTGGTGGTTTCATCTGTTGTTCTCTAAGTACTTACTTAACTGTTCTCACATATGCTAACTTAGAAAACTTTGCAAATGACACTGATACCTTTGAAATTAATTAATTGGACGATTCAGATACATGCACCTATAAGACCACGTTCTATTTACAGATATTTCTGGTCGGCGTTTCCTAGATATGGGTGAAAACACATGCAAGAATGTCTCCTAATATTACTCATCCTGCTTTTTGTGCCTGCCAGTCTCAGACAGGTGTGGCCAGTGTACCTGCTGCTGACTGGAAATGTTGGTTTCTATACATGCAGCCTTACAAAATCTCTTTGGGAAGTTAGGATAAAAGCTAATATTTATATGATGTTTAAGATTTACAAAGTGTTTCCATTATTAATCAAGTATATATATATATGTGATATATAATTACTATAAGAGAAATAGTAACTAATGTGAATTATCCATTATTAGAGATGTTATTTATCTATAATACATGTATTACTATATACTCAGCTTAATTTGACTGAATATGTACATGATACTTATAATTTCTGCAACATAAAGTTGACATTTTCAATAATGTTTCTCAAATAATGTATTTTGAAGATATGCTTAAACTTATCTTAAGTTACTGACTCACTGAATATTCACCATAATTTCACATACCAAATATGGTCACTCACATTTTGAATACTTGATTTACTGGGAACCATTTTGTAGGCAGAGGTAGGTACCTAAATTTCAACAGTGGGCATTATCATTTAAAAACAGTTGGTCCAATTTTGGTCAGGAGAAAATAGATAAAAGAAATGTCCTATTGTCATTTTATTAGAGAATTGTGTATGGAATGGTATGCGTACTATAACATATAGTTGCTGTATCAGTTGGTTTTATTCAATTATTTTTCTTGAGTTACAAGGGAGAGGGGTGGCTAGGTGGTACAGTGAATAGAGTACCAGCCCTGGAGTCAGGAGGACCTGAGTTCAAATCCGACCTCAGACAATTAACACGTACTAGCCGTGTGACCTTGGGCAAGTCACTTAACCCCACTTGCCCTGCCTTCCCCCCTCCAAAAAAGAAAAAAGAAAAAAAAGAGTTACAAGGGAAGACTGACAGTTTGAGATGTGTGTTTGTGTGTGTGCATATTGTGTTGTGTGTTGCATGTGTGAATGTGTTGTATATCCAGAAATTATTGTGATGTAAATACCAAAGATATCAATACAACTTATTATTACTTTTTGTAAAAATGAAACAATTGATAACCTAGTATGCAACACATTATTTTTATAGTTAACTTCATTCCTAGTACCACAAAGATATTTTGTAGGAAAATTTGGTGGCCAGTTTTAGTTAGAGGTAAAAGAAAAGGTATATGATATCTTTAATATAAATGATAAAAATTTATATACCAATTGTTTACATAATTGATAAAAATGCCCCTTTGTTTTATTTTCTATTTGGTAAAAAATATCTTAACAAAGAGAACAAACACACTATTACTATTCTGCCTAATATATTAACTTCTCTGATTCTGTATCCCTAGAACTGAATAATCAGTTCTAGATATTGGTTGTTTCCATAATTAAAGGCAACATTCATTCTTGGTCAAACTGTTTTTTCCCAGGGACATTACCAAAACATTATTCATAGAAAATGGCCTCCAGTACATATACTCAAATACAAATTTTTAAAATGTCCAAAAGGGTACTTAAAATGTGGTTATCTTCTACTTAATTCGTGCCTAGATTATTCTGGACCTATGTGTGTGGGAGGGGGGGAGGGGTTCAAAAATAAACTTAAACAAAAGATTTTTAAATCTGGAAAGAATATTAGTTTGACTCTATTGAAATTAATTATTCATGAGAGGCAATATAGATAATTACATGCTAAGAGATGGCAATGGATGAAGAGCTGGGTTCAAGTCCTATATGTGTGACCCTGGTAAAGTCATGTCACTTCCATATATTCCAGGCAACTCTAATTCTAAAAGTTGTATAATAATTACTGATCTCTATTAGTGGAGGGAGATTCCTCACCAGGAGTTACTTGTACCAATAAAATCAAAGGTTGAGACATTTAAAAAAATCCAAAATTCTTCATAGAATTCAGGTCCATGAATATGACTTGACCATTTAGTAATATGATATAGTTTATATGTTTTTTCCTACTTCTTTTACATCAGTTTACATATTTTTCCCTACTTCTTGTACATTGGTAGTAGCCAGTTGTTGGAATTTTTGACACTGGCCATAAAAATCCACAAAAACTGTTGAACACATTTCCATTCCTATGTATCTTCAACGAGATTAACAGCATTAGCAGCAGCAGAATCTCTAAAAATAAAAGGATAATAATATTTATGTATAACATAGAGATAAAAAATACAGGTCACCTGGTCACCAATGACTATTGAATCTCATGGTTGATAGCTGGTCAGGACCAACTCTGATGTTAAAAAAAATATTATTGTAATCTTCCTGCATACTTGCATAAAGTGAGACATACCAGCATGTGCTCTCTTGGGGAATAAATGGCATAAACTCCAGCGCTAGTGAAGGAGTTCAGACTGTGACTGTCATTATTGGACTGCTCCTGAGACCTATGTCATGTTGATTCTTATAATATTTCCATCCAAGGTGGTAGATCCTGAAGTGGGAAGGAGGCAAAGGACATTATAGGAAAGTCATTTTCATAAAATTAACAACATGAGTAAATACACAGAGTTGGGGGAATTGAGGAACCTTTTGAGGAAACAGCAAGCTGGTAGTCTTTAGCTTAGCTATAGCATTGAATACCTGAAAGGTATAGGGATCACTTGGCTTCTGTCCCACCAATACAAATAATGATAGCTAGCATTCTATATAGTGTTTTAAAATTTACAAAGCACTTTATCATTACATATTTTTATTCTCACAACTCTTGAAAGTAGGTACCATTATTATCTTCATTTTACAGTTAGAGAAACTAGACAGACAGTTTAAATTATTTGCCCAGGGTCACACAGTTAATAAATGTCTATATTTGAACTCTAGACTGCATTTGGACTCCAGGTCTGCCATTTTATCCACTGCATTGCCTAACTGTATATAGGCATATCCTTAGGGGTAAGGAATGCTTTTCAGAGATAATATTACAATCTTAAAACCCTACACTAAACCATAAATTATGTTTTGGTTTTAGTTCTCTTTTCTCTCAATTGAATGTTTTATATTTTAAATTCTAATCTAGTTTAAGGACATTTGATAATGAATTGAAACTCAACAGAACTGAAATCTAGAAAAAGTAACAAAATTTTTAGAAATGGTGTCATATAACCCAGACTAGTAAAAAATGTATTTCACTTTTACAGTTATAATACAAACACATTGGAGAGATTTACCACCTCCACACTTAAAGCCTTTCCTAGCACCTAACAGCTTCTTTTTTTTTCCTCTTAGCCAGTCGTCTCACAGCCTGATCTGTTTTCTGCAATTTCTGAAATACATTGCTCTTGCCTCTCCTTCCCTGTTGCTTACACATATACCCTAGTTCCCCACCTCCAACTTTAAAAACCTTCTGTGGATCCCTGATAGCTATCATTCTTTGCTTCTCCTTTTCTCTGCCAAACTCCTTGAAAAAGCCATTTAATATTAATTGCCTCCACTTCTTTTCATCTCACTCTCTTCTAAACCCTCTGAAACATGACTTCTGCTCCTCAACTGAGACTTTCCAAAGTTACCAATCATCTCTTAATTTCCAAATCAAATGGCCTCATCCTTCTTGCCCACTCTAGCATTTGGTGCTGTTGACCACTGCCTTCTTCTCTCAGGTTTTCAAGACATTGTTCTCTCCTGGTTTTGCTCTGGTCTGACCACTCCTTACCTGTAAGACACCATACTGTGAGGATACCCCCAAGGCTCTATATTGAGCCCTCCTCCCCTTTTTCTCTACAGGATCTCACTTGGTGACCTCATCAATTCCCACAGGCTCAATTACCACCTCTGTGCAAATGATTCCAGGATCGAGCCCTCCAATACCACATCATGAACACTTATTAGACATTTTAAGAGATCCTAAAGGTATCCCACCCTCAACATGTCAAAAACAGGACTTTCTTTCCAGAACATACCTCTTCCTTAAACTTCCCTGTTACTGGCAAAAACATCACTGTCCTGCCAATTACTCAGATTTGCAAACTTGGATGTTATCCTCCACTCTTTTGAAGGTAATTGGGGGTAAGAAGTGACTTGCTCAAGGTCACAGAGCTAGTAAGTGTCTGAAGTCAAATATGAACTCAGTCCTCCTGACCCCAAGGCCAGTGCTCTATCTAATTTTACAAATCATTTTACAAATGAGGAAACTGAGGTAACCAGGGTTAAATGACTTGTCCAGGGTTGAAGGTGTGTGAAGCAGAATTTGAACTTAAGATGAGTCTTCCTGACTCCAAGCCTGGTGCTTTATCCATTGTGCCAACTAGCTACCCAACTGCTGGTTTATTCCCTCACATATCTATCTTTTCATTTTGTAAATATCCTGTGCATACATATAGATATATATAGATATATACATATATAGATATATATATATATGTATATGTGTCTCTCCCCTTACCCCCACTAGAATGTAAGTTCCTTAAAGACAGGAACTATTTCTCTCTCTCTCTCTCTCTCTCTCTCTCTCTCTCTCTCTCTCTCTTTCTCTCTCTCTTTCTCTCTCTGTCTTTCATATCCCTAGTGCTTATCACAATACCTGGCACGTAGTAAATGTTTAACGAAGGTTTATGGATTGATTTCAAAACAGCTATTATTCAATAGCATTTCTAAAACCTTCCATTCAAGATACAGACTTAAGGATCAAATAATTGTTGCATTTCACAAGAAATCTAGTAGATAACATAATTTAATATATTTTTTCAATCTCTGTTTAAACAACAAAACCACTTATTAACTACAGTAATCTGCAGAGTCAGGAAGACCTGAGTTCAAATCCAACCTCAGACACTTAGTAGCTGTGTGACCTCAGTCAAATCTTTTAACTTTCATTTGTCTCAAGTTTCCTCAACTGTAAAACAAGGTTAACAATACTACTGACCTCCCAGGGTTGTTGTGAGGAGCAAAAGAGATATTGGTGAAGTACTTGGCACATAGTAGGTACTATATAAAAGTTAGCTATTATTATTGCTGTTAACAAGCATTTATACTTTCACTCTTTATGCTTTTTTTTGCTATATCCATTAAAATTTCCTTTGCTGCTATTATTCTAAGCTGACACAATTTTAATTGGATTTTATCAATTTGCTTTTTTCCACTCCTTTCTAATAACTGCAGGGTAAATACTTTAAGCCTTGGCTCTCAGACTAGCCCCTAAGAACTGTGGTTTCTATTACAAGCTGTTAATGAAAGTTTAGCACCTTCTTTAGAAGTTCAGGGCTGCTCTACAGCCATCCTAGGAAGGATTGTACAAAGTGTTAAGTACTTACTAACACCTTTAAGAAATACCAGCTGGGCTGAGCCCAAGCTAACTTTTAAGGAGGGCTCTGCCATACTTTGGCCCTGTAGAAAATTCTATCTTGCCTGGGATTTAAAAAAAAAAATCCCTAATCATCACAATATTCAGTATTGACAATGTTTTTTTTTATTATTGATATTAAATACCACCATTGATAGTCTAATTAATATTAACATAAATCATTTCAATTTTTTACATTTTTCCTCAGTCTAAAAAAATGCCAGTTTAAAAAATTCCAGTCCCCTTGCAAGTATAAAAGAAGTATTTTCAATATACAACAACATCTAAAGAGCTCATTATGCCGTACGTATGTAGAATAACTAGTCTTCAAAACATTTCCGTAAAAGACAGTTCCAATTAATAAAGAATGGAAGAGGACATGTTATGTAAAAGCTGGAATGAAAGGCTTTAACTTTTAAATCCACTTCCAGTCCAAAGCTACAAGGCTAATCAACAGAACAACTCTCTGTATTCATTCCAGAAATCTTCCCAGGAGTATAATAAATCGAGATGAACAAATAAAGAGCTCTGATTTAACAAGTGAGTTGCCAAAGCATTAGAATTTTTAGCTTGGTAGAATCTAAGTAAGCTTGGCAATTTGTGTGATTCATCACCTTCCCCCTGTTGCTGCTCTAAGTATCTGATGATTATTTCACATAGAAATACAACTCTGTTTAAAACAAGTAAAAAAAAAACCATTAAGTTCGTTAGAAAATTATAACATCTATTTTAAAATGCAGTTTTGTGAAGCTTTCCTTATTTTTGTGCCTTTTCCTCAAATTTTAATAACCATATATCTAACTGCATAACAAATTTTTCCATTCAACCTACTACGTCAACGTACCCCAAACCAGATTCAACTCCTCATTCCCCATTCCCCTTCCAAACTTTGCCCCTTCAACTTACTTATTAATGGCACACAAGCACAAAACCTTGGAGAAGCCTTTGATTCATTTCTCTCCTTCATCCATGCATCTACTCAGTCATCATGATCTATACATTTTTTTAAAATAGAAATAACACTTCACTGTTCCCACTACCACCACCATAATCACCTCATGCTAAGCTCTCATCACCTTGCATTTGGATGACTGCAACAGCCTCTTAATAAACCTCCCTGACTAGTCTCTTCCATGCTTTAGTCCACCTCATATTTTATTGCCAGCCTAATTAGTCTTCCCTAAACACCACTTTTGTCACATCTCTCCTCTACTCCACATTCTGTAATGCCCGGTTTTTGCATTTCAGAGGTCTAAACCCCTCTTTAGTGATCAAGGTACCCCATAATTTAACCACACCTTACTTTATTTACCCACTACTCCTCAACAGGAACCCTCTATTACAGTTAGGCCAACATCTTTACTGTTCCATGGGCAGACCATGCTCATTCCCAATACTTTTGATTATGTTGGCTCCCCTCCTAGTAATGCCTTCCCCACCTACCCTCCCTCTACCTAAGTCCTACTCATCCTTATGGCCCAGATCTATTCCCATCTCTTCTTTTACATCTCCAATTACTCAACCTACATTAATCTCCCCCTTCCTTGAACTCCTATAGTATTTATAATTTCTGTACCATATAATTTAGTCCTTAATTATATACTGTTTGGCATTATGCTCAAGAGTTTTTATGGCATTAGTTTGTTTTGTTTTGTTTTTTTCCACCCAAGTAGGGTGTTAACTCCTTAAAAGCAAGAATCAAAGTACTTTGAAAACCTTAAAGCACTATGGTAATGTTTCCTACTAACTTAGGGTAGAAGAAGCTCCCACATGGGCCTTCTCCTGTGGACTCACCAGAGACTGAATTCATCCTGTGGCAGAGTCTGACTCCAAGGAGAAAAGATCAGTATTCTCTGCCTCTCTTAGCATCCTGGTGTCCTAACCCTGGTGTGGAATTTGGGGAGAAATCTTGAAAACAAAGTTTTCTCTACGTCATTTAAAAGAAGTGAAGTCCTACAGTTAGATCAAGAATTGTAGGTAAATAACCATATACATAAATGATTTATTTTGTCAACTAACATAGCTATTCAAAAGAATTTAGAAGTAGAGAAAATGTTAATGGGACATTAATCTATATTTGTAAAATTATATTTCATAGATATGTTTAAGAAATGACTTGTTTGAAGTAACAACAGTAATAAGGCAAACCAGTATTACCTTTGGCTGCCATCTCTCCCCACTTGGCAAGGATATGAAATCCATTTGACAATATACATTTGGATGATTTTGCCAAAGAATTGCCAGTCGGTAATATGCCTCTTGGCCTAAAATTGGATGAGCGTTGAGTTAGACTCTGAAGGGAACAGAGAGTGAATTAGATTTCCTTTGGAAAATTATGCAGTGCTTTGAGTGACCCCAAACTTTTCCCCCAAAAAATGTTCATGCCCCTTATCTAATGTTCTGGTTGCCCTATCAAAGAAGGTAGTGAGATTAAACTGTCATGACCTGTTTTAATGAAGCATTGTTGGCTTTTTATGATTACCGCTTCCGTTTAAGATGTTCGCTAAGCATGACTCTAATACAGTTTGGAACTTTTCCAGAAATTAAAGATCACCAACCTATGGTTTGCAGGTTTCTTTCTCTCTCTATTTTTTTTTTGTTTTGTAAATGCCCTTCTCCAGTATTCTAGTCCTTGTCTTTTTCCATGAGCTTTCAACATCACTAACAGTGGCTGAGAGATCTCCTCTGTCAGTACTTTCAGTATCAGAGGATATAGTTTGCCTGGGCCACATGACCTCAACTCTTTAAATGCTTTCATACTCTCTCTTTACTGACTTTGGATGTCATCTCCTTATTAGGTATTTTTATTGTCCCTTTTCCAGTCCCCAAATCATCCTTCTTGACAGTGAAAACAAGAAGCAAAGTAAGCTTAAGCAGCTCTTTTCTATATCCATTAACATACCCTATCTACCCCAACCAGTGGTCTTATCCCTTCCTTGGTCCTCCCCCTTTTCCCAATACAATTTAAAAAAAAATGAACAGATGCTTTTTGTTATTCTTTGCTGTCCTGGACAACCTCAGGCCCCTTTCAACTCTGAGCTTCATAGATTCTGTAAAGCTCAAATTAGGGTTGCCTCAGTGAGAGGACACAGCACCTAAAACAGTGTCTTACACATAATAAACACTAATAAATGTCTGTAGAGGATCTCCCCATACAGCTTTCTTCTACATCTCAAAACTCACCATATTAGCCAGACTTTTCCTTAGTCTCAGTTTTTCAGTATCTTCAGCATTTCCTGTATGATTTTTCATTAAAATGTATGACATCTCTAATGTGACAGAAAAAACATACTTATGTCTATATATGTATACCCTCTAATATTACAAATTGTACTAGAAATCAATAGGAGGCAAGAAAGCAGAGGAACCCCCTTCAGCATCTCTCATATTCTGCCTTGGATTTTAGCTCAACTCCAGAGCAGAATCACAGTCCCCACTAACCCAATGGTCTAATTCTTAGGGGAATTAGCAGCTTGTGGGAAGTTGGAGTGGAGAATTACTTTTTAAAAATCTTACATGGGGAGAGAAAACTTTACCTCTTGACATGATTAAGCCCATGGAGAGTTTCCCTCCATGTGTTCATGACAACCCGTTCTCTGACATTAATTTTATTTTTATTCTGGTCAAACATTTTCCATTGCTCCATTTAATCCTTGCTTTTTAAAGGCAAAATTTTATTTTTCACATAGACCAAAAACACTGGAACACTTTCCAAACATTCCAGAGTATTAAGTTCTGAGATGACATTTGACTTCTACAATACCATCTTGTTTTTCTCTGCATAAATATACCCCAGTGACAGATACTCCAGAATAGTAAATAAGTTCCCACACAAATTCCACATGACACGCTGTGTGGGGAGTTCGCATAATAAAACAAAGAATGTTCCCATTATGTTTTCTAGCCAGTTTGCATAATTCATCTAACTGTGTTGCTGTCAGAGCTGTGATTTATATACTTTCTTTTAAGGAAATCTAGAAATTATTTCTGGAAGCAACACCAATGAAAAATACCCAACTACTATTTTTAAAAAATATGTAATATTATTACTCCTAATTAGTAGTATATTACCCTATTATATTTTAGTGAAGATGAAGGCAAATCTAACTTGGCCAAACCTATTTACTGCCTGAACACAACTCATATTTGTAGGGGAAAATGTGCTGAAGTGTTAGGTGGGTGTTACCAGTAATGTTGTGGGACTGAATTAGGTGATACGGGAGCAGACCATATGAACACATTGCAAAGGGAGGACTTAAAAAGAAATTAATATGCTACTATTTTAATGGAGAAAAGGTGGCAGATTACTAAAAGAAAAACGGAAACTGTCGAACCTCATATTTATATCAAGTGCCATTTAAATCATCTTCAGGGGGGGGGGTTTTCCCCGTAAGTTACCAGCATGTGCGTTTCTGATTGAATTAGCTGCAACGCGATTTCCTCAAATAGTTACTGCGGCATTTGGTGAACACTTCTGTCATTCACTCTCTGTTTTTGTTTTATGGGGTTTGTGTGTTGTTTTGTTTTGTTTCCAGAATTCAAGCTCCTTCTGGATTTAAAAATTGTGGGGGGGGGGGGGGAGGTTACTTCATTTTTCATTGAGTAAAGTGCTAAATGACCAAAATTATGAGAAAGACAACTCCAGTAGAGACAGGGAGATCATTTCTGTCAAGTTTAATCATTTCTGTCAAGTATCACTAAAAGAAATAATGAAGTTAAAAGGAGGGCTAGGTTTAGGGGGAAGGATGATAAGTTTCTTTCGAGTTAGAAGTGCTGTTGGGATATACATAGATGTATACTTGCTTACCATACAGTCAGCAGTCTTGTAGGTAGTAGGAGATATAGATCTGTAGCTTGGGAAAGAGATCAGTGATAGGAATGGAGCACTGTGTAATAATAATATTAATGACTTATTTGCTTAGGTCTTTAAGGCTTGCAGAGTGCTTTCTTCACAGTTCCCCTGCCCCTTCCCCCAAGTAAGTAGAGCAAGCATGGCTTTTCTTTTACATTGTAGGTATACTGAAGTTAAATCAAGTTGCATTCCAAATTTTTTGTAAAGACTATATTCCCAAGACTAAAGTAGATTCTGCAGGGTGCACCTTTCAACAACACAGAGAAAATGAACTACAAGGTTCACATTAAGATTCCTGAGATTCACACGGTTCATATCCATGACTTGTACTTTAAATGTTATTATATTCTTTGTAGCAGTTGCCAACATCATTTCTGTGTCAGTAACTGCTGAAACACTCATTCTTACTATATCAAAGGGGAAGGAGTAGATTTTTATAGCAACAATAACAGAAAAAAAATCAAGAAAAACACTCATCTAATGTTGTTCTTATATATAGTTCCTTGATCTTGCTAGAGATTTCTTATCAGTTTAAAATTCAGTTGCAGATTTCCAGCCCAAGCTGACTCTAAATATCTTGGCACTAATAAACTTTCAGGTTTCCAAAACAAGTTAAAATCTTAGAATCACAGGGTTGGAAGGAACCACAAGTGATCTACCATTATTGGAGCAGAAGAATAGGCTGCTTTCAGTTTTATGAATTTAGCTAAATGCTTATTATATAACAGTAACTCATTTTTTTAAAATGAAATGATAACAAATGTAGGTACCAGTTAAGGAAAAAAAAAAGAAAAATTTAAAGTAAATAATGTGAAAGAAACTTGTACACTATTTAAATAACTTATAGGAAACCTGGGATAAATGTGTGTGAAGTATCCAAAAAAACAGATGCTTGAGGGTGGGAACAAAACAAGTATTACAAAGGCATTTATCAGGATATGAGGGACCACGAAGAAGGTAAGTAGGAGAACAGATACATCAATAAGAGACTGTAATACTAAGGCAACTTAATGTCCCAGCTTCAGCTCTTTATTCCCCTTTTACCCTGGTGAAAGCCAATCCATCTGACTTCTGGCCAATGTGTCTGCCTGAATGGAGGCAGATTGCCCAGCTCCCACATTGCGTAAGCCAGCAAAAACCTGAAATTTGTACCTAACCAAATAATGATCAAGAAATCCAATGAGAAAATACACTCTAGTTCCTCCCCCTCCAAACCTTCACAGAAGTCATTCATCAGAGCCACCAGCACTAGCAAAGGGGGTTGCTAAAAAAAAAAAAAAGCATGAAGATAGACAAGCAAGCCCATAGCTTCCCAGCTCTAGGTGCACAAATGGTGAAATTCTAAATTGCAAAATATAACAAACTCTCCACATGGAAGACAGAACCAAAACATTTATTCAAACATCAAAAAGCCAAATCCTCAAACCAGAAAACCAAATTCATCATAGCAACAAAGAAATCTATACACAATAACAATGGAGGGGGTACCATCATCCCCAAGCCTTCCCCCTGTGAGGGCCTTCCCACAAGCTCACTGCCTGCTTCCTCTCTCTCCCTCAGCTCTAACTGCTCTGAGTAACTTTCTCTGGGTTCTGCTCCACCCATTCAGCAAATTCCTCCCACTACAGGTTTCATGTGACTTAGGCTACCATGTGACTTAAGCAGGTTACATGGGCCTATTAATGAATGGGAAAAGTCTTCCCATTAAACAAAAATATATTAACACTACACCTGCAAAGCTCCATGTCTGGAGATAGGTAGCAAGAACAGAGGACTACTCTGAGAAAGCCCCAGGGTGGTCAGAAATCCACAGAAAGGATCTCTGTCAGAAGGCAAGTAGCATTATTTCACTTTCATTCTTCTGGTCTCATGGTTTATTATTTGGTTCCCCCCCCCCCCAACACCGTATCCTTTACCACCAAAAAAGAAGCTGCTGTCAATATTTTTATGCATATGCCTCTTTCTTTCATTTCTTTGGGGTATAAATCTAGTAGTGGTATCACTAGTTCAAAGAGTATTCACAGTTTAATAACTTTTTGGGCATACTTCCAAATTGTTTTCCAGAATGGCTGTGCTAGTTCATAGCTCCACCAACAGTGCATTAATATATTGTTTTTCCACAGTCCCTCCATCATTTTTGACATTGATTTTTTTATTTTCTCTGGTACCATAAAATCTTTTTTCTTCCAGACTCCCTTCATAGATTTTTTTTATCCTGTCTGAAAGTTTCTCATACTCTTAAATAAGGCATTCCACAAACCTTTTCACCTTTTCCTCAAGTAAGGAGATCACCAACACATAACTGGTGAGTGCCTCTGGCAGAAAGACAAATATAACCCCCAGTTCTTTTAAAAGATTATGAATTCCTTGATGTATACTTTAAATTGGGTATCTTGCCCTACAGGACAGTAGGGGGGATAGGTATGAGAGGGGGTTGATTGAGGGGAGGGCGGGGGGGGAGGGTTGTTAGAAGCACACACTTCAGTAAAGGGACAGGTACGAAGTAGAGAATAGAACAAGGTGGGGGGGGGGATAAGAAGGAGAGAAATATAGTCAGTGTTACACAATATGTTCATTGTGGAGATGTTCTACGTAACTACACATGTACAGCCTGTACTGAATTACCTGTCTTTCCAGTGGGGGTGGGTGACAAAGGAGGAATGGAAAGAATCCAGAATTTAAAGTTCTAAAACCAAATGATAAAAATATACGTATTGTTATTATTATTTACATGCAACTGGGAAATAAGATATACAGGCACTGGGATAGGGAGATCCATCTTACCCTACCAGAAAGTCAGAGAGGTGATGGGGGAGGATATAGGAGAGAGCAGATTGAGGGAGAAGGTATACAGTGGGATCGCTATTTTGGGGTGGTGGATAGGGGAAAGATGGGGAGAAAATTTGTAACTCAAAATCTTGTGGAAATCAATTATGTAAACCAAAAAAATAAACAAATGTTAAAAAAAATTATGAATTCCTTCAGTTTCTGTATCTTCTAGCTCTCAAATGGAACTACAGGTCTCTATTATGATTTCTCTTAAAAATCTCCTCTGACACTTCCATGCCCTGACATAGGGCTCATCAGAATATCACCTTTTAACCTACCTTATAGATTTCCTTTTTGCTGTCTCCTAAACCTTACTAATCTTCTGGGGTATTAGCAATTGGCACTTAATTTAGCATTAGTTTGCTCAGCCATCCTTTTTAAGTAATCACCAAATACACAGAGATCCTTTACCAAACTACTTTGGAATTTTTAACCTCTTTTGACATTGCTTTGCTACCAAATGCTGGTTACATGGGAACTCCTGGGACTATCTCTTGTAAACTGTGTAAATCTCTCCCAGATTTTATCATTCTTCTACTCCAGCTTCAGGGATATAAAACTAATGCTGTTCCTGACACTATTACATCTAGTCACCAGGGACAGAGAGACCTGGGGGGAAGCAGTGGGATACAGTGGAAAGAGTACACTGACTTTAGGGATAGCGGAAGCAGAGTTCAAATTTAGACTCTGCTACTTACTACCTGTGTGACCCTGGGCAAGAAATTTTAATCTTTGGCTTTAAATTTCCTCATTAATTTTAAACATCACTCTATAAAATCTTACAATTTTGAAGCTACAAAGGACATTAGAGATTATTTAGACAACCTCTCACCTCATTTTATAGATGATGAAACTGAGGCCCAGAGCATTAAAGTCAGTTTTCTAAGGTCACATAGTAAGTTAATAATAGATTTAGGTTCAGGACCCAGATCTCTTAGCTCCTAGCCCAGTATTTTTTTTCCCATTTTACATCACTACCCCCATCTCTTTTTTACAGTCCTGCACACAGTTAGAAAGTATAAAGAGCTATTTTTACTACCAGTAGTACTACTGCTACCACCACCACCACCACCATAACTACTACGACTACCAGCTGACATTACCCAAATTAAAGGTTTAACTCTAGGGTCATCTCCCCTGGGAGCCTTTCTGATGTTTCCTCAAATTCCCTAACGCACTTTGACTCACTACTTTGTACTGTACTTATTGGTGTATATGTTGTATCCCCTGAGAGAAATGTAAGCTACTTAATCGCAAAACCTGTTTTACAGTTTTTCATTATGTTTCCAACATAGTGTCTTACACATAGATAGAAAATGCTTAGCAAATGTTTGCTGCACATTTAAAATATGTAGAAATTTAGAGATTGAAAAGCACTTTATATCTGTTATCTCATATTATCTTCAAAACAGCCCTGTGAGGCAGATAACAGAGATAAAATTTTCTTCATTTTATAGATGAGGAAACACAAATTTTTCTCAGGAAGCTAGAGCCACCACCACCACCACTGGCATGATCAACAAATCTTTTTTGAGGCTGTATGTAGTATGGGTAGTACATTGTGCTGCATGTTAAGAGAATAGTCAGGAAGAATTTTTTGTCATTCAAAATTTGTGTTTCATGTATTTCTGTGTTGGGAAAGGCTTGGATTTTTGTCATTTTTAAGGCTGAATCTCCGTGAGTTGCTTTGTAATGAAAGACTGAAAACAGACATTCCTTTGTAGCTCTTATTGGCTCTAGAGGTCCCTATCCCAACCTACACTCTCTTTGATGAATGAGTTGAGTCTCACAGAACAAAGCTTAATCTCCCCCTCAGAATTCCAGAGGGTGTCCTTGAGGGATTGGAGTGTCTTTCTTTAAAATTTATTTTCAATTTTTCAAGTAACATGTTGTTCAGTTGTTTTTTAGTCAAGAGTCCAACTCTTCATGATTCCATTTGGGGTTTGCTTAGCAAGGATACTGGAGTGCTTTGCCGTTTCCTTCTCCAGCTCATTTTACAGATGACGAAACTGAGGCAAACAAGATTAAGTGATTTGCCCAGGTTCACACAGTTAGGAAGCATCTATGGCCAGATATTAACTCACAAAGATAAGTCTTCCTGATGCTAGGCCTGGTACCCTATCTACTGTGCTACCAATAACATGTATTTTTAAAATTAATGTATCACACTACCCTCTCTCCAATTTTTAAAACTGACCAATTTTTAAAAAAAGAACACACCTTAAAAACAAATCACTCAGTAATAGAGCAAAATGAATTCCCACATTAGCCATCTCCAAAACTATCTCTTTATGCATTTTAAGTTCATCACCTCTCTGTTAACAGGTGATAGCATATTTCGCTTTCATTCTTTTGGACTCATGGGTTGCTATTACGACAACTGGAGTCCTAAAGTCTTTCACAGTTGTTTTTTTCTACAACGTTGTTATAAATGTATAAACTGTTCACCTCATTCTACTCACTTCATAGAAGTCTTCCTAGTCCCCTAAAATTGTCCATTTCATTATTTCCTATGGCACAATGTCACATTCACATACCACAATTTGTTTAGCTATTCTCCAATAGAAGGACAACTCCCTTTGCTTCCAGTTTTTAGCTGTCACAAAAAAAGAGCTTCCATAAATATTTTTGTATATATAGTTCCTTTTCGTCCTTTGATTTCCTTGGGCTAATAGTGTGAAAAGCTGGGCCAAATGGAATGCACAATTTGGTAACTTTTCTGGATGTAGTTACAAATTGTTTTCTAGAATGGCTGAACCAATTCACAGCTCTAATAATACTGCACTAGTCTATCCATTTTCCTACCCTCTAGCTTTAGTCATTTTCTCCTTTCTCATCTTTGCCAGTCTTGTAGGTGTGAGATGCATCCTCAAGATTACTTTAATTTTAATTTTTGTAATTATTAGTCATTTAGGGCACTTTTTTATGTGATTATTGATAGCTTGGATTTCTTCCTTTGAAAAGTGTCTTTTTGGGGCAGTTAGGTGGCACAGTGAATAGAGCACTAGCCCTGGAGTCAGGAGGATCTGAGTTCAAATATGGACTCAGACATTTAAAACTTACTAGCTGTGTGACCTTGGGCAAGTCACTTAACCCTAATTACCCAGCCTTCCCCCCTCCAAAAAGAAAAAACAAAAAAAAAAGAAAAATGTTTTTTCATATCTTTTGTCCATTAACTATTGGAAAATAGCCCTTGATCTTGTAAATTTGAATCAGTTCTTTATATATCTTGGATATTAGATCTTTATCAGACACATTGACTACAATAATTTTTTCCTGGGTTTTCCTTCTCATTCTTAAATTTGTTTGTGTGAAACCTTTTTGAATTGATGTAATTTAAATTGCCTACTTTATTTAATGTGTTACTCTCCATTGCTTATTAAGTCATGAACTCTTTCCCTATCCATAGATCCAGAAGGCAATTTCTTCCTTGCACTACTCATTTATTTATGATGTGACTTTTTACATCTAGGCTATGTATCCATTTGGAATTTATCTTGGTGCCTGGTATGAAATGTTGGTCTTATCCTAATTTCTACTAGACTGCTGTCCAATTTTCCAATCAGTTTTTGTCAGATAGTGAGTCCTTCCCTCAGTAACTAGGGTTTTGGGGTTTAACAAATACTATGATGTTCCTTCATTTCTGTATGTTTCATACTTTATCTATTCAACCTCTCTTCTTAAAAAATTCTATACCAAATAATTTTAATGATTTTTCCTTTGTAGTAGAGTTTGAAGTCTGGTACTGATAGATGCCTTTCCTTATTGATTTTTTTTTCTCTTGTTACCTTGTGATTCTCGCCATATGAATTTCATTTTTTCCCTAGCTCTATAAAATATTCTTTTGGGAGTTTAGTATAGCACTGAATAAGCAAATTAATCTAGATAGAATATATTATATTTATCTTAAACTATCCATGAGCAATTAATGTTTCCCCAATTGTTTAGATCTATTTCTTTTAAGAGGGTGTTTTATACTTAGAGTCATATAATCCCTCGGTAAATCTTGGTATATATACTTCTAAATATTTTATAGCTCCTGTAGTTGTGTTGCATGAAATTTCTCTTTCTAGCTCTTCCTACTGGGTTTTGTTGGTTATTTATAGGAATATTAATTATGTTTGTGGATTTATATTATATCCTGCCAATTTACTGAAATTATTAATTATTTTGATTTTTTTAGTTGACTCTTGAGGGTTTTCTAAGTACACCATTACATCGCCGACAAAAAGTAATTTTTGCCTATGTTTATTCCTTCAATTTCTTTTTCTCATCTTATTGATATAATTAGCATTTCTAGCAGTATGGTAAATACTCATGTTATTAATAGTTATACTCCTTTACGTCTGATCTTATTGGAAAGGTCTCTTAACTTTTCTCTACTATATATAATGTTTGCTCATAGATTTAGATGAATACTATTTATTATATAAAGGAAAGGTTTATTTGTGTGATTTTTAGAGTTTTTCATAGAAATGAATGTTGGATTTTGTTAAAAAAAAATCAGTATCTCTTGATATAACCATATGGTTTTGTTACTATTTAGCATGCTTTATTATATATGTCATCTTCCTTATGTTAAAACAACCATGTCTTTCTGTTATAAAACCAATGTAGTCATAGTGTTTTAACTTTCAAATATATTGTTGTAGCCTATTTGTTAATATTTTATTTAAATTTTTTGTATCATTGTTCATTAAGAATACTGGTCTGTAGTTATTTTTTTTGCTTTGTCTCACACTGCTTTAGGTATCCTGACTGTACTTGTATCGTGGAAAGAGATTGGAAGGATGTCTTTTTTCTAGTTTCTCAGTTTATGTAGCTATTTGACTCAGTCAAGGACTGCCATGATAATGCCACCTAGAACACCCTAAAATGTGTCTCCTTCAGTCATTTACCTCAGGGAAGACCCTTCTGAGCTAAGGAACTGTTCTTTTCCACCCCCAAGGCTCCTGGGAGCCTCTCTATTCATCTAACAGTCATCTGCCATGGTCTTGAAAAAGGAAATTGCAGCCAGGGCAGATGCTAACTGCTGCCAAGTTTACACTGCTGCAGTCAGATGATGGCCAGTTTTCCCTTCTCCTTTTCTTATTCTCCTTGAGATTACTCAAACTCCAAAGTGGAGCCATTACTGGAGAAATCTCTATCCTCTCCTCTGAGGGCTTGTTTTGCCTTAGTGGAGAAAAGTTTTAAATCCCAGGGTTTTGTGTCTAGTCAACCTCTTGCTATATGTTCCTGTGTTCTACTTTATATTGACCTCAAGTTATGATATTGATACTGTCTCTGTTTCATACACAGACACAACCACACACACACACACACACACACACACACACACACACACACACACACACAAGTTGGTGGCTGATTCTGATAGCATTAATGGAACAAAGTCCATCTAAATTTTTGTCATATAGTGCTGAAATGTATGAATGAGAATTGAAAATTCTAGTAAAATATCTGAATGTTTGAGTTTACTGGTTGAAATTTTCATTATTCTCAGTGTTTTCTAATCATAGGGACATAGCCATAATGTCTCAGCCCCTCAATGGGTAAGCTGATTTTTCTGAGGAGATCTTTCAGAATCTTTCAAACTTGTCATTTTGATGTTGAGATTGAATGCACCTCTTTGGCTAGAATGGTTGAAAAAACAAAACAAAAATTCTGCATACACTGTCTACTCATTTACTGGAAATACTAACCCCACCTGACATTTTAGCATCAGAGTGCCATTGTAAGGATCCAAATAAAGAAACAAAAGCATTAACATCTGTAGTTTTAAGATTAAAAACTTTTATGAAAAAGCCATTGTTATTGGAATACTTATTACTAACCTTATAAACTAAGCATTATTTGGTATGCCAGTGATTAATTGAAAATAGTAAATGGCATTTATTCATCTATAAATGTTAAAAGTGACTACAATACCTCTATTTAACTTGCTTTGTATCTTATCAGGCAAAGCTCTATTTCTAGGTAGGTGCTTAATAAATATTTTTCAATGATATGACAATCTGAAATGTTTTACTTCCATGTATTCTAAATATTTCAAAGGCTGTTTTCACAGAACAACATTCTTTATAAATTAAACCTAGTTTCCTTTTGAAATTCCTGTTTTATTTTTGTGTAGAATTTAGACATAACTTTAAGACCTTTAAAGGATATGTTATATTGAAAAATATCGTGCATTTTTATAATATGCAGTAACAATTCCTTAATAAATAAAGCATATGAATTCAGATGTAATCAATTAATAGAAGATAGAAGAAAGTGACATGAAGAAAGTAAACTGAACTTGATGATATAATTTATTCTTATAAGTGGGCTGTTGAAAGAGGCTTCATGTGGGTAAAGAGCTGTCCTGGGAGTCAAGACTTGATATAAACCCTGCCTCAGACACATATTAGCTGTACAAACCTGGACAATTCATTTGACCACTCAGTGTCCCCAAGCAATTTTCTAAATTGCAGAGAAATTACCAATCTGCCTTGGTGGAGGAAGTTTTCTATTAAGAATGCCTTACACAGCTGAAATTGTAAGTCTCATAAAAAAAAAAAAGATAGCTGTTGATATACAACACCCTCCACTTTCAATAGTGGTAACATTTATGATGGAGGTCAGAAGAACCAATATATTTTTTAAGTTTTATTGACACCTTTTAAAACATATGATAGTCACTTTCCAATATATTTCCATTTATTTTAAAAAAAGATTTTGGTGGGGGTGGGGCAGTCGGGGCTAAGTGACTTGCCCAGGTCACATAGCTAGATTTAAATCAGGTCATCCTTACCCCAGGGCTGGTGTTTTATCCGCTGTACCACCTAGCTACCCCCTATATCACCTTTTATGTCAAAGAAAAACAGTAAGCAAAATCAACTGATACAGCAACCACATCTGACGGCATTCTACACCTGCAGTCTCCCACCTTTCTATGAAGAGGAGGAAAATATGTTTCATCATTTGTAATCTGAGACCAAGATTAGTCGTTTCATTTAATCTAAGTTCAGTTGCCAGTTAGCATTGTCTCCGTTTACTTTATTGTAGACATTGTGTACATTATTTTTCCTAGTTCTGATTTCTGTACTCTTTATCAGTTCATATAAGTCTTCCAATGATTTTTGGATTCTTCATTTTCATTCCTGCGGCATAATAACATTCTGCTACATTCAGATGACATGATTTATTCCGATGCCTCCAATTATTTGGCATTAAGTTTATTTCTAGCTTTGTTCTAACCCCAAAAGTGCTATAAATAACTTGACCACCCTAGGTTATATGTTGTAGCTGCTGCTGCTGTTGTTGTTGTTGTTGAGTCTTGTTCAACTCTGTGACCCCGTGTACCACAGGCCCTTCTATCTTCCACTGTCTTTTAAAATCTGTTTAAGTTCATGTTCATTCCTTCCATGATACCGTCTATCCATCTCATCCTCTGCTGTTCCCTTTTCCTTTTGTCTTCAATCTTTCCCAACGTCAGTGTCTTTTCCAGTGAGTCTTGTTTTCTCATTATATGACAAAAGTAATGAAGCTTCACTTTCAGTATTTGACCTTCCAGTGAATAGCCTGAATTAATGTCTTTAAATATTGACTGATTTGACCTCTTTGCTCTCCAAGGGACTCTCAAGTCTTCTCCAGCACCACAATTAGATAGTCTGTTCTGTGGAGTTCAGCTTCTCTCATAGTCCAACTTTCACAGCCACAGACAAAACCATAGTTTTGACTATGTGGACTTTTGATGGCAGGTTTTAGATGCTATCCAGGTGCTATCCAGATTTGCCATAGCTTTTCTTCCAAGGAGGAAGTGTCTTTTAATTTCATGGTTGTAGTTGTCATCTGTAAGTAATCTTTGAGCCTAAGAATATAAGATCTGACATTGCTTCCATTTCTTCTCCCTCCATTTGCCAGGAAGTGATGAAACCAAGATTTTGGTTTTTTTGATATTAAGCTTCCAGCCATTTTACACTCTTCTTTCACCCTCATCAGGAGGCTTTCTGCCCTCAGCCATTGGTGTTATCATTAGATTGAACAATATGACACTTTAGTAAGTTTTCTTGCATAATTCCAATCATCCTCCCAAATGATGGGACTAATACACAATTCTACCCTGTCTTTTGAGACAGTCCCCCGCTTCCCAACATTGACTATTTCTGTCCTTTGTCAAATTAACGTATGTGAGGTGAAACCTCAGAGTTGTTTTAATTTCTTTCCATTATTTTTTTTTAACAATTTAGAACATTTTTATGTGATTGTTGATGATTTACATTTTTCTTTTGAAAATGTGTTCATTTTGTCCTTTGCTATTTCCTCTGTTCCTTGTTTGGTTTTGACTTTTCCTCCTAACAATAGCTCTGGAAGGTGCCTCCTTTCTCTCTTCTCTATTTTTTTTTAAGTTATGATCTTTTACAATTAAATTATATATCCATTTGTTACTTTTTGCCCAATATGTGTCATATAATATAAGAGGCTGGTTTTATTCTCTCTTCTGTCAAACTGTGTTCTAGTATTTTTAGCATTTTTTTTTGTCAACTAGGGAGTCTTTTCCCTAACAGTTTATGTTCTTGTGTTTATCAAAAACTGAGCTACTGGGTTTGTCTATGTCTGGGTCTTGTTTATCTAGCCTTTTCCCCAGTTCTATTTTTTAAATTATCATCAAATAATTTGGTGATTATTACTTTATATTATGGAGAACTGGTAATGCTAGGCTTCATTTATTAATCCTTTTAAAAAATTTTCTCTCCTGAGATTCTGTAAATTTTATTTCCCCAATATTTTCATCAGAAAAAAAGTGAAATAGCACTTAAATTTTTATAAATGGAGGCAGTGTGGTATCATAGAAAGAACAGTTGGCCTAGGAATCAAGAAACGTGGGCTCTGTGTCTGGCTCTCCTAGTATTCCCTGTGTAACCTTGGGTAAATCACTTGAGATCATAGGATTTAATGTAGGAAAGGGGCTTGGGAGCCAACCTCTCCAACCTTTCACCTGAGTCCAAGAGTCAACTTAATCTAAGAAAAATTAAATTATTTGCCTAGAATGCTGGACTTTGAAATCCAAATGCAGCTTTCTTTCTACTACATCTTATGGCTCAATTTTGAAGGATTTAGAATGGGAAGGGACTTTATAGATATAGAAACTGAAGCTCAATGCTTTTGAGGAATATATATAACTTTCCTCTGAATTATAGAAACATCTAGATAGGTGTCTTATTTCCAATTCAGCTCAATCCAAAAAAGTTACTTAGTACCTACTATATGTTCAAGGAACTGGGAATTAAAAAACTGAATGAAATTGTCCTTACCCTTAAGGAATTTAAATTCTATTTTTTCTCATATGTAAAGTGGGGATAGCAATAGCACCTTTATGAGGATCACATGAGATAATAATTGTAATAATTGTAAAAGTGCTTAGCACAATGCCTGGTACATAGTAAACTTTGTATATATTATTAGCTGTTATTATTATTGAGAGTTTGGGGTAAAGGAAATAAAATATGTGTGTCAGTATAGTTCAAGGCAAAAGTTTTGTTTTCTTTATTTGGGGAGGAGAGGTGAAAGGGAAAAGAGGATAAGGATAAGGTTCTTCCCTCTCCCCCCCCCCAAAAAAGAAAAAAAGTCATTGAAGTATTTTTAAATACCCTGAAAAGAACATAAGGAAGGTGAGAAAGAATCACAGATAAGCAGGACAGTTTTAAAAATTATATGTTGAATTTATTATATAGCTATGTATACTGTGTATATTCATTATATAATTTAAAAGACAATCTTTACCTAATAGATTCACATTTTTCACTTTTTCTATCCTACTGTGTATATGGAAATGTTAATTATATTTATTCAATTCAGGATAAACAAAAACATTCAATTAAATTTTTTTTAAAGTATAGTGGAGGAAATATTGAAGATGGAAAGAGCTCTAAAACTGGTGGGGAAGGAGCTGAGAAGAAATTTAATGGAGGCAGTGAGTGGCACCTCAGCTAAGCCTTAAAACAAAATAAAAATTCTAAAATATCAAAATAAGGCAAATGTGTATTCCAGGCTTAGCTACAGCGTGTGCAAGGCATGGAGAAGGGAGATGAAATGTTGAGTGCCAAGAATGGTAAATAGGCTAGTTTGGATGGAATATTGAGTTCACGAAGAGGTGTAATTTAAGGTTTTTGAACTGTGCGGTGACAGTCAGAACTGTGCCAAAGGAAGATTATGGAAGCTGTGTGGAGAATGGTTTGTAGAGGGAGAAGACTGGAGACTGGGAGACCAATATAATTATAGTGATCTAGGGGTGGAGTGATGAGGGCCTGAACTGTAGTGATGGCCAAATAAACGGAGAAAATTTGTGGAGTAAGGGAGAGTTAAGAGTCTGAACTGACTCTACAGTTATAAATCTGACTAGGATGTTGGGTGTGTTGTCAACAGAAATAGAAAATTTGGAGGAAAGCAAGGTTTGAGGAAAGCATCAGTTCTGTTTTAGAAATGTTGCATTTGAAATTTTGGTGGAGCATACTGGAAGAGATGTTCAGCAAATAGTTAGCAATAAGAAAAATGTGGTTCAAAAAAGAAATTAAAGGTGACTATAAGGATTTGGGAGCCAGGTAATGATAAAAGCATAAGAGTATTTTTCTTCACAGGTTTGTGGTAGATTTGATTAAATTATTTCTAAGGTTCCTTTTTACTCAGAAATAATTCTGTCTGTCTAACCACTTAGATTTTTTATGAATAAAAAAATGTTGATTATGCAGAACCTTCACAAAATGATTTGTTAATTTGAAACTATGCCCAAAGGGTTATAAAACTGTTCATACCCTTTGACCTAGCAATACCACTTGTAGGTGTGTTTCCCAAAGAAATCAGAGAGAAAGGAAAAAGACAAAAGTATTTATAGTGGGTCTTTTTGTGATGGCAAAGAATTGGACTTTGAGGAGATGCCCAACAATTGGGGAACGACTGAACATGTTGAGATGTATGATTGTGATGGAAGTCTATTGTGCTATTTACCTGTGTGACCCTGGACAAGTCACTTAACCCTGTTTACCTCAGTTTCCTCATCTGTAAGATGAGCCAGAGAAGGAAATGGCAAACCACTCCAATATCTTTGCCAAGAAAACTCCAAATGGGGTCATGAAGACTTGGACACAAGTGAAATGACTAAACAACAATGTAAGAAATGAGTAGGGGATGGATTCAGAAAAACCTGGGAGGACACATGAACTGATACTAAGTGAATAGGACCAAGAAAATGTTGTACACAGTAATAGCAATATTGTAATAATGATGAACTGTGAAAGACCTAGCTACTCTCATCAATGTAATGATCCAAAACAGTTCTGAAGGATTCATGATAAAGCATGCTATCCACCTTCAGAGAAAGAACTAATGGAGTCTGAGTACATGTTGAAGCATAATTTTTTTGCTTTATTTTTCTTACTTCTCTTTTTGTAACATGGTTAATATGGAAATACGTTTTACATAATTTCATGTGTATAATTGATATCACACAACTTGCCTTCTCAGTGGGTGGGGGAGGGGCAGGAAGGAGGAAGAGAATTCAGAACTCAAAATTTTTCAAAAATAATGCTAAAAGTAAATAAATGATAAATTTCTTTTTAAAAATATTTGTTATGGAGAGTTGTTTCATAGAAAACTTATTTTTTAAAAATTAGTTTGCATTAATATCTTTCATTTTTACATCACCTACATTTCTTCCTGTATCCTTCCCCTTCCCTTCTCCCTCAGAACCATCCCACATAACAAATATTTTCTAAAGAAAGAGAAAAAAATCAGCAAAACCAATTAATACATCCACAAAATTTGAAAATATGTGCAATGTTCCAGACCAGTGCACTCCCGTTGCTGCAAAGCAGTAGAGAGACTCTCTTCTTATCTCTTCATTGGGACCATTCTTGCCCTTTGTAACTTTGCACCATTAATTTTCAATTGTTTTGTAGTTGTTCCTTCCATTTACATTGCTGTAGTCATCATGTATATCATTTTATTGGGTCTACTTACTTCACTTTGCATCGATTGACAAAAGTCCTTCTACATGTCTCTGCATAGTGAGTGTGCTTTGGACTCTCAGAGTGAGGCCAGCTACATTTCCCCCTCAGGCTTCTAGGGGCAACTTGGAGGTCTGGGAAATGTTTCTTCTCTGCTTCCACTGGCTTGAATTCCCACCGGTTGTGCTCCTGCTAAGGTTAGGGGCCAGTGAGTTCCATTTAACTACTCACCACCAATTCAGCTGAGGTTTTAAATATCTGTTATGGGAACCTTTCTAAATTTCACCATACATTTCCCTGCCTTCTTAAACAGAGTGTACCAAGCATAGTTTAACTTTTTTTTTTATGATTCATAGTCATAAGAAGAAATTTTGATGTGTTGAAAATACTGTCAAAAGTTGAGATATATAGATAGTAAAGGAACAATGAGCTTAATGGATTCTAACTGGAGCAGCAGCCCTAACACTTTCTTGAAGGGCTGTGATTTCAGCTTTGTTTTTGTTCATCTATTTTTTTTTCTATAATGATAAAGCAGCTACATGATCTCCTGGGTGGTATAACATGACAGCTTTTTTCCAAAATTCATTAAGAAATCAAAGGCTGCAATCATCTCCCAAGTAGTTTAACTAAAAAATTATCTTCACCCTGCTGTTTCCCTCTGATAATAGCATAGCTGTTCTAATGAGAGCTCCAGAGTTCAACCTGAATAAGTAGGGTTAATGTTAGGTGATTTTTTTTTTTACCATTTCCCTCACTTATTCCTCTAATATTACTTAGTTCAACGTGCAAATCGGGGTGCGACTCAGGATATTTACTAGATTATTTCTAGTATATATGATTTTGTCAGTGTGGGTAATCCTGTGTAACTGATAAAGATCAAAACTGCCCTTCAACTTAGTAGGAGCTCATAAGGAATTATTAGGAGCTAAAAAATGTATTACCCTGTCACCAGTTAAGTGATGGATCTCTTCACAGGGTCTCATGACTGGATTTTTACTTGAAGCTTTGCTTAGAGGACCTACTAGACTCAGTTTGCACTTTGCTCACTTTGTCTTTGAGAATTCGAAGGGTTGGACACGTTAGTAGGTGTTTACTTCTTTGAATGTAAAATGCCAAAATTAACCATTTAAAAAATAAGGAATTTCTAGTGAGCTACATTTGATCATAAAAATCCTTTGCTTTTTTGCTAAGTATTGCACTAGATATAGAGAGGCGCTCAAGTGTTTTTTAAAACACTTAAAAGACTAGATGCTTTGATTTAGGTGGGCACTTAATCTATCCTTGTTCTATGACTTTGGGATCATTCTTTATTTAAAAAAAAATAAACAGATATGATGCTGTAAGATTAGATTAGAATGCCTTCCCCCAGAGGGAGCAAAGTAGAAACAGAGATAGCTGTTTTGTCTGATGCATCCACTGAGAGCACTCCTTAAAACTAAGGAGATTCTCCAAACCTGTGTTTATTGTTATCTGGCCTTCTTATGATCCACCTAGCTGCTAGTGCCTCTCCTTACCACAAACCAAGAAAATTACTTTGCTTTTGCCTTTTACAGACTTTATGTCTACTCACACTATACATGCATCTAAAGTAGGAACTGTTTCATTTTTTATCTTTATATCTCCAGCATGGAACACAACATCTGGCCCACAGAAGGTGCTTAAAAAATGCTTGTAGATTGATCGGTTGATCGCATGTTGTACCTTATCCAAGTAAAGTGTAAGCTCCTTGAGGGCATGGACTGTTTCTTTTTGTTGTTTTTTATTTTCCCTCACTAGGAATGTCCTTAATAAAATCTTGTTGTTGGATTGATGGATTGATTGATTGATTGAATCACTGGTGACTGAGGTCTACTTCTTTGGATTGGTGCACTATAAAGGACTCCAGTTCTCATAATCTGTCTCACTATGAAGCCTCACCAACTTCAAAGTCCCCAGACCAGAAACTGTCTGCTATATTTTGGGCAACTCTAATTGCCTGATATTATCAAGTGTATTGATATTATGAAGTTTCATCTCTTAGAACTAAAAACAGAGACCTAGAATTGTAATGAGATAATCAGGGTATGGGCAGCTATGTGGTACAATAGACAGAGTGCTAGACCTGCAGTCAGAAAGACCTAACTTCAAATCCTGCCTCAGACTTAGCTGTGTGGCCCTAAACAAGTCACTTAACCCTGTTTCTTCATCTGTAAAATGGAGAAGGAAATGGCAAACACCTCTAGTATCTTTAACAAGACAACCCTAGATGGGGTCACGAAGTGTAGGACACGACTGAAAATGACTCAAGAACAACAAAACCATCAAGAAACTTAGATGAGTGTGAAACTCTTCCTCTTACCTTGAAATCTAGGACTGGGGTGGCAGAAGCTGCCCTTGCTGAGCCCAGGGGTCACACAAGGTAGATGAAACAATATTTTCTTTCAGCAACATTTCCCTATGCTTACCCTTTTAAAGTTCTCTACAGATATTCATTTTATCTTCTAAGGTTGGAATAACTTTTTAATGTTTTAAATAATGTTTAAACACTGGTTTAACAACTATCCCTTGCCTTTCACTAGCGGAAATGAATCCATATCATAAAGTAGTTTCCACAGTAAATATCTAGCTTTCTTGGGCTGTGTATTTACTCGCCATTGTAAAGCCCATAGGATTTAAAATTTTTATCAGTCAATCAATTTGTTTACTTTATGCTAGACAAAACCCTGCCCTTAAGGGTCTCAGATTGTAATGGGGGAGGTAACATGTAAATAACTATGTACATACAAAAAGGCAGTATTTAAGTTGTCTTGAAAGAACCTGAGAAAGTCTGGAGGCATAGGTGGGAAAAGAGCAGTCCAGGCCTGACAATGCCAGGAAAGAACCACAAGGTCTGTAGATGGGGGTGATAGAACATCTTTGAGAAATAGCAAGTTGACCAGTGTGGCTTGAGTGTGTACAGAGGGCTGAAATGTAAAAATATCAGAAAGATGGGAAGGGCTCAGGTTGGGAAGGGTTTTAAACATCAAAGAGGGATTTATCTTTGATCCTAAACATAAGATTCCTAAAGAATACAGAATAGACAAGAAGCAGCATATGCTAGACAAGTCAAACCACCACCACCATCTGGACAGCTGCTTTCCCTTACATCTTAATGGAGATAGCCCAAGACCCTAAACCTGAAGCTTTGCAAACAGCAGTAGCCTGCTTCCATCCTGGATCCCACAAACCACCATTAAGGGAAGCAATCATTTGGGAAAAAGGAGCACCTTTTTCAGCAGTTCCCACTGTTGGGCAGGTAAGCCCAGGAGTCAATGGAGTTGGAGCACCTCTGAAGTGACTATCTCTGCTTCCAGATCAGCCCCTGTAGCCATCATCTTGGGAAGCAAACCCTATAGACATACAACCTGGCAACTGCTTCTGTTGGTGCCTTGAGCCCTACCTCTTCAGCAACCATCCTGTCTAAAAACCTAGTACCAAAGTCCTTGGCATTGTCAAATTATCTAACATCAGTGACATATGGTTTTATCAATAGAAATGAGAGTAAAGTTGCATTACTTTATACTTTGCTAATAGGACCTTGGAACCTTTGCTTCTGACTTGTCTGACTTGTCTCCCAAAGGAATTTGAATTCTTCAACAACAGAAGCTGTCTTGCTTTTCTATTTGTATCCCCAAGTGCTTAGAACAGTGCTTTGCACATAGTGAGTGCTTAATCAATTATTTTTGCGTTCATCTTTCATTGGAGAATATTGAATTGGGGAGGAAGTGGAGTGACATGGTAAGAGCTGTAAGTATGTGAGTGGAGAGGTGTGTATAGGAAAGAAGCTATGATAATGGAAATGGCAATTTTTGGCAAAGATTGAATATGTGGAATGAGTAAGGAATCAAGAATGATATTGAAGTTGACTAAGTTGACTAAGTGACTGAGAGGATGATAGTTCTCTTGACATTACTAGGAAAGGTGATAAGAGGGAAGTATTTAAGGAGAGAGAAAAGTATTTGTTTATGATGTGTTAAGTTGAAGATGCCTATGGGACAACTAATAGAGATGTGAGACTGGAGTTCATGAGAGAAATGAAGGCTAGATTTGGGAATCGTCTGCACTGAGATGATGACTGAACCCTTGGGAGCTGACAAGATTACCAAGGGACAGCATAGAGAAAGAAAAGAAGAGGCCTAGGAGAGAGCCTTGGGGGATATCCATAGTTAACAGATAGGGTACGGATGAAGATCTAGAAAAGGAAACTGAGGAGTTGTCAGACAGGTAGGATGAGAACCAGGAGAAAATAATGTCACAAAAAACGTAGCTGGAAAGAGTATCCAGGAAAGGGAGGGTGAGCGACAGTATAGAAGATAGAAGTCAAAAAAGATGAGGACTGAGAAAAGGCCATTTAATTAAAAGATTATTGTTAACTGGAGAGAGCAGTTATGGAGAGAGAGTGATGAAGTGGGAAGCCAAAGCAAAGGATTTAAAATGGAGTGAAAGGAGAGGAAGTGAAAGGCACCTCGTGAAGACAGCTTTTTCAAGGAGTTTAGCCAAGAAAGGGAGGAGAGATAGAGGACCATAGTCCTAGTTAGCAGGGAGATTAAGTGAGGGTTTTTTTTAAGGAAGGGAGAATCATGGGCATGTTTGTAAGCAGTAGGAAAAGAGGGATAATAGGGGGGACAGTCTACTGGAGAAGATGGAATGGGATGTGATCTGCTTGGGCAAGCAGAACCACCTCTTCATGTGGGATGAAGAGGATGGGAGAAGAGGTGTGGCCTGTGCTTTCAACAGTATTGCACACAGATAGCTATTGCTATTCTCTGTATTCTCTGTTCTAACACTCATAAGCAGTAGAACTATTTTATGTTTTTGAGGACCTATGCATAGTATTAAGGTGCAGGGAGCCGCCTGAAACATCCACTCCCTCCAAAGGCAGAGCTAACCTGTTTTGTCTTGCTAGCTTGTTACTTTGCTGTCTCACCCTATCATGGTTTCTCATCACTGTTGTCATCATTAACCTGGATACCACCATTATCATCACCTCTACTACCTCTAATGCCTCCAACCTCTGCTTTTTTAAAACCCGACTCTTTTCTTTGCCTTGTTTTCTTTATTGTCTTTTCTGTCTCCTACTTCTTATGTTAAAAAAAAAAGTAGACATGTGCATATCTAACCAATTCGTTTTCCTTTTCTTCGATGCTGTCATTTGACCGATTATAGTGCATTGGTTGTCATTTTTAGTCTTCAGCCCTACTCAGCAGTTTTCATTCTTTTTTTTAAGCAGTTTTCATTTTTGCTGAGTGCCCAAGGGTTGTTTCTTTGTTGCCAATGATTTTTCTTGGGGGATCAGTAATTTCCCAGTGGAATGTTATTCCAAAAGTCTGAGGATTCCAGAAGGATGGTTTTTAGATGGATAAATGAGGTTTTTATCCATATTTGTTGTAGATCATATGTTAAAATTTTGAGAGTAGTCATTTCCATACTTTCATTTGTTCATTGCTTGTTTATAGATGTTAGATGATCTGGTAAATGTTTATATATTACCTAGTAAGGAGTAATATTACAATAACAGGGATTCAGATTAGGATCTTGGAGTTGGAAGTGACTTCAGAGACATCTAGTTCAATTTATTCATTTACAGATCAGAAAACTGAGGTCTGTAAGGTTACTTGGGTTGCCCAAGGTCTCACAGGTATGACAGAAGTAACGTTTGAACCCCAGTTCTCTGACTGTCAGTGCTTCCTCCTCTACACCACACTTCTTCTTAGTCCTTTTTATCTGTGATTCTATAGTTCTTACATATGAACCATTCTATTTTGCACATGCTTTTAAAATTAAAACAAAATAGTATCCAGAGAAGTATTTTGTTTCTTTTGAAGATATCAAAGGAAGTAAAATTTGACCTTATAATTTTCTTTCATGTAACTTCCTAAAATGATACAATGACATCTCCATTTTCTTATAAATAACTTACGTATTCCTACAATTTTGTCTGTTGAAAGTACAATAACTATCTGCCAGAGCAGAAATAATTTGCTAGGAAGCATTGATAGTTTTTCATGGTGAAAAAAAATCCCTTTATTCTGTTGTAATAAAAACCAATATGCAAAAAAGACTGAGTTATAGGAAAGATTTCAGCCCTTGATTTTATAATCTTAAAACAAGCACATTTAATAACCTTCGCTCACTGATTATAAGGTGATTTGAGAAGGTTTATGCACTTTGTGTTGTTTCTACAGATTACCACAGAACAGCAGTTACTTGTGCTCATCTTTTATAATCTGGAAATGTCTCTTGGGAATAACACTTATTTAAAAATTAAAACTGTATAAAGAATTTATTTCCCATTTATCTGCCCTCAACAATAGACATACAACTCATATTGCACATATTTTATAATATTGAAAACTTCAGTCCCAACAAATGTCAGTTATTGTTTAGACAGCTTGATGCCCTGGTTCACTGTGTTCTCATCTAACAGGACATGGGGAGTGGCTTACAAACAAATAAATAAATAAATGTAGCCGAGCTATTCTTGAACAGAGAAAGCAGAGAATGTAGTGCCAACAGTTGGCTTTCAGCAGGTTTCTTTTCTGTGTATTGAACTAGTGGTGCTTTGTTGCTCTTTGAATAATGGACACTTATCATATACCGGTGAACAAAAAGGTCATGGCTTGTTGGAGCTTTTAATTAGCTAGGTGATTTCAGTTGCTAGTAGAAAGACCAATAAAGAAAGTGTTGTGCTTTTGGAACTTAATATAGATGAGTAAAAAAAAATTAGACCAAAGCCAAATCTGACTTCAATTTCCATGGCAGTTCATAAGGCCTTAGGGTCAGATGTTTTGTGGGTTGTCCCAGATTGTCCCTAGGAAAGATTGTAAAGTAAACAAAGTTAGTTTCCTGATACTTCTTCATTTACTTTTCTGTTGCCCTTATCCTTTTTTTCAGTGGTCTTATTTTCCCCAGCACCCATTGCATTCATGCTGACCTGCAACTATATCTTCTAGCATACCAGTTCCTTGTATTATTGTCCTTTTTAAACCTAAAAATTTGAGTAATGAATGACCCTACTATTTTTTTCCTTTCCTTCATCAAAAGTCACCTTCCTTAAATCCCATTCCCTTAGGGCCTTAATATCAAATCAATCAATTAATAAATCCGCAATATTTGATAGCCTATCATGTACAAGACAGCATTAACCAGAGTAGGAGAAAAAAGTGTAACACATACTCCTCTCACTCTGGTCAAGGAGACAAAACATACATATGAAAAATTAAAATACAATAAAAAGATTCAAGTAAGAGCTGAAGAAGGCAATATTTGAAGAAATGTTAAAAGGTGTAGATGATTCATTGAAAAATGAATTGTATAGATATTAAGAGTAGAAATTCAGGACAAATAGGGGCAGCTAGGTGGCACAGTAAATAGATCACTGGCCCTGGAGTCAGGAGGACCTGAGTTGAAATCTGACCTCAGACACTTGACATGCTTACTAGTTGTGTGACCTTGGGCAAGTCACTTAACCCCAATTGCCTTGCCTTCCCCCCTCCAAAAACAAAACAACACAAAATTCAGGGCAAATAGAGATAATTTTGAGCTAGAATAGTCAGGAAAATTTTACAAAAGAGATAGATTTGAGCTGTTTTGAGAAACAGAGCTAAGTATATGAATGATGGAATGTTAGAGTTGGAAGAAAACTTGGAGGTTATTTAATGGCTGTGTTTGCTTTGCTTCCCTTGCTTGCTCATGTTGCCGGTCAGTTACTTGACTTTTGACCTCTTTGCCACAGTAGAACTCTGCTTCCAGAGGGTAGAGCTTTGTCTCAAATCACTGGAGTTTTCACAGGTGCTGCAACTATTAGGGAGGCACTGTCTCTACAGCCCTCACCAGTTCTACACCCTAGGGCCACCACCCAAGACCGTGATCCAGATCCAGGCAGGTTTAGCCTCTGAATGGTTGCTTGGCCCCACTATGATCTGCAGGCCAGGAGCTCTGAAGCAGCCACGTGGAGGCAGCTGCAGGGCTGCCACTTCTGCTGCTTCTCGCTCTGGGGTTGAAGCCAGACCTCACTCCATCCCCCCCAGATCCAGCAGAGTTCCACTGACCTTTTACTTTGTCTTTGGCATTTATGGTTGATAATTCTGGAAACTGCCACAGCTGCTGGTGATCTACTCTCCTGAATGCTCTAGCTGCTGCTGGTTGGGGCCACCCTGGGGCTAACACCACAGGCTCACACAGGGCTAGGCTCTGTATTCTATTTCATTTTACCTTTTTTAACTTTTATTTAAAAAAAATTTTTAACAGTCAATACCAAATGAATTGAGCATTGCTAAATACATCATAGAATAGAAAAAGAGAATTTTGTATGGAAATGAGAATCTCCATTATTTACAGTTTACTTTAACTTTTAAATATATAATAAGTTCAGCGTTTCAAAGCTGTCCTCCTTGTCAGTGATTCTTTCTGACCTTCCCAATTCAATTTTGTCCTCTTTTTTTTTAAAAAGAGACTTTCTTTCTTTTCTGTTCTTTTTTTTGTGTATCTTATCTTTAGCCCTGTTCTCCCCTGCACCCACCCCCAAATTAAAAGGAAAAAAACAAAAACACAATAAACCCTTATAACAAATATACAGTTGAACAAAATAAATTCCCACACTGACACCCCACCTCTTTATTTTACTAGAGCATAGAGTTGTTGATTTGATAAATTAATTTATGCTAAGATATTAATGTGTTAACTCTTTTAAATAATATTTGCATTTTTGAGTGGAAGATTTCATGAACTGACACACAAAAAAGCAACCAATAGAGGATGTTTTAGCTCCTTTTAACAGGCCTAGAGAAATTTGTGGCTGGACAGAGAGAAGGGTATTTTTAGTGACTCCCAAGTCAGACTTTATCTTCATCAGAACTGAGAATTGTGGCAAGTCTGGAGTTTGCAGTAGCCACAGCTTTTTAAAAAAATAAATTTATTTTTAAAAAATTCTCAATTTAATGAGTACCAGAAAGAGAAAACATTCACATATACAAAGTAGAACAAAAATAAGGGTCATACATGAAAACTCAGATCTTTATTATGTATAGCTTCCTTTTTAAAAAAATACAGTAGGGGCAGCTAGGTGGTGCAGTGAAGAGAGTACCAGCTCTGGAGTCAGGAGGACCTAAGTTCAAATCTGGCCTCAGACACTTAACACTTACTAGCCCTGTGACCTTGGGCAAGTCACTTAACCCCAGTTGCCCTGCCTTCTCCCTCCAAAAAGCAAAAAAAAAAAATACAATAAATTAAACAAGGTACTTTCAAAGCTGTTCTGCATGTCTGTTTCCTTATGAATTTTCTTCTGTTCTCTTCTGTGCATTTGAAAAATATATTTCAATGACCCTCCTTTCTTTCTTGACATTTTTGTACCCCTATTGTTATTTCTTTCTTGTCCCTTCTCCCTAATTTAAAAAAAAAAAAAGAAAAACATAATCATTGTAACAAGTAAGCAGACTTAAATTAAAGCATCTACACATTTACTACATCCAAAAATGTATCTCATTCTTCACCTTGAGACCGTTCCTTCTTCATCAGTAGTCCCTTGGAATCATGATTAGTCACTGCATTGATTAGAATTCTTAAGTCTTTCAAAGTTGTTTTCCTACAGTATTGATATCATATAAATTGTTATCCTGGTTCTGCTTACTTCACTCTGCCTCAGTTCATACAAGTCTTCTCAAGTTTCTTTGAAATGGGCTCTTTTGTCATTTCATACATATGATATTCCATTATATTCATATACCCTAATTTGCTCATTCATTCCTCAACTGATGGTTGCCACCTTATCCCTATTTCCATTTCTTTGTTATGACAAAAAGGACTGCTATAAATATTTTTGTACACTTTGGTCTCTTGGGGTATGTACATATGCCTAGTACTGGTATTGCTGCATCAAAGGGTATGCATGATATAGTGACTTTGGGTTCATCATTCTAAATTTCATGCCAGAATTAGCCACAACAGTTTAACATCAATCCATGAATGCATTCTTCTAACTCTTACATTTCATTCTTGAGCTTTTACTTCTGTTGTTGTTAGAGTGTTAGGCACAGTTAATTATGAAATTAAACTGGAATGTGACCTAGTTTCTTATATAGATGTATATCTAGTGTACAAAAAAAATACATAATTCATGTTATTTTGCTTAGCACCTAGCGATTTACACAAAGGAATCACTTTATAAATGTTGAATTTAAACAATCAAAGAAAGATACGGAACACACGATTTGCATTTCATTTACTTAACTGGATGGTGATTTTTATATGAATTATTTTTACCTTTTTGGTCTCATGCCATGTGCCCTACTTCATTGTATTCTGGTAGCATATATGTGATGAAGTATAAAGTCCATTGGATTTGAAGTCAGAACCTGGGTTCAAATCTTTACTCTGCTACTTGCCATTGGTATAACCTTTGCAAAACCCTCAGCAAATGACTTACCTCAGATCAAACAGGTAGTAGGTAGGAATCTGGGGCATCCAAATCTAATACTGTCTCCACTATGCCAAACTGTTTCTTCTGTGTATTACACTGCAAATCTGTGGGCAAAAAAGAAAATGCTTATCCAAATTTTCCATAATTTAAAGAAAAGTTATATTAAAAGATCTGATTTCAATTCATCACATCTTAGTAGGTGGTTTCTTGAGTGTCCATGACCAAATTCATCATCTGATGGTCAACCTTTCCGGTGGTGGTGAGCCTCTTAGAATTTAGTCGTGATAGTTTTCAAACAGTTCTCAGACCCATACTTGAAGACTTTTCAGCTTCAAGTAGGACTTGCCAGAACTTTTCCTATGCTAGAATAATTTTCTAGGCCTCTTCCTCCTCAGTTCAATTTAATTCAACAAGCAATTTTTGAATGCCTATTATGTGCTAAGCACTGTGTTAGATGCTAGTGATATAGATTCTGTGCCCTTGTAGAGCTCTTACTCTACCATGGTGAAAATAACTTGTACACATATGAATAAATAAATAAATATAAAATATATAAAATAATTTTGGTAGAGATAAATACTAATAAGTATGTGTGGAGGAGAATCAGGAAGTTCTATTTTTGGAGGCTGCATTTGAAGTGATCCTTAATTGGAGCTACAGAGCATGCTGAGACATCAGAATAGAACTTTAATGAAGGAAAGGAAAGTTAAAAAAGGTTTTTTTTTTCCAAATCTACATTTCAGAAAGAGAAAACCTTGTAATGAATTGTAAAAGACTAGAAAACTTGATTCCTTCATCTGTTAAAAGAGGGATTTGTTTAAATGATCTATGAGGTACCTTTCAGCTCTGAGGTCCTGAGAAGCCAAGTGATTTACTCAGAGCCACACAGTTATTGTCAGAGGTAGAAACTAAATCCAGATTCTCTGATTCCAAATCCCAGGTACTTTCCACTTTATCATGCTATTTTGTTTTGTTTTTCCTTTGAGACTGGAAGGAAGGAAATGTGCAATGAATGATCCTAAGAAGTTATGAGAAGTGGAAGATAGGAGTAGGGTTCTAATTGGAATGCCTCATTCATTCACTACCATCCAGCTCTATTTCTTGTATTAACATATTTTTAAAAAAACAACAGGATCCTGCTTTCCCTGGGATAGGGAACTTTCAGGAAGACGAGTTCCTCTCCAAATGCAAATCTTTACCTTCTCTGCAACTTAGAGTCTCAGGTGTCTGGGAGCAAGTATGCAGTTTTTGGCCCATAGTCAATATTTTTTGTGGTGAAAGACTCATGTTGAACCCAGGACCTCCTGACTTGAATGTTGGCTCTCTACAATGTGCAGTCTCTCCCTTTCCACTGACTGCTTCTGTCCTACATACCAATATGCCCAAGTCTTCTCCATCCTCAAAAAACCTTCACTTGTTCCAGCAGTCCCCACTAAGTCTGGTCCTGTATAGAAGGCTGTTTACGATAGGTCCCATGACTTCTCTCCTCTCACTTCCTTCTTAATTCAGTAATCTGCCTTCCTACCTTGTCATTCAACTGAAACAGTCTCTGCAGTTACCAATGGGTATCTTAACTGTCCTTTTCTCATTATGCACCCTTTTTGATCTCTGCAGCCTCTGACATTGTCTGTCACTCTCTTGTCCCTCATATTCCCAGGCAGCTAGGTGGTACAGTGGATAGAGTATTAGAACTGGAGTCAAAGAGATCTGAGTTCAAATCCTACCTTAAGTCAAATGAACTAATATGTGTAAAGGACTTTGTACACCTTAAAATGCTAATATAAATCCTACCTATTATAATCATTATAGTTACTTTTCTCTAGGTTTTCATGACACTGCATTCTCCAGGTTCTTCTCTGACCTGTCTGATCACTCTTTCTCAGATTCCTTTGCTAGTTCTTCATTTAAGTCATGTTCACTAACCCTGGGTGGCTCTCAAGGCTCTGTCCTGAGCCCTCGTCTCTTTTACTTCTATACTATTTAACTTGACAATGTCATCAGCTCCCATGGAATCAACTACAATCTCTATGCAGATGATTCTCAGGTCTGTTTGTTCAGCCCTAACCTCTCTCTTGGTCTCCAGTCTTTATCTCCAATTGTGTCTGTTTGACATCTTGTAAACATCTCAAGCTACACATGTCCAAAACTGCACTCATTCTGACCCTCGCCCCCTCCAAAAACTGAATCCTCTTGTTAACCTCCTTATGACTTTGAAGGGTGCACTATCATTCCAGTCACCCTACAGGCTTGCAATCCAGGTGTCATCCTCCATTCCTCACTCTAATCCCGTGCCAGAGCCTGTCCATTTTACCTTTGTAACATCTCTTGTAAAACATTCCTTCTTTCCTGACACTGCTATTACCCTAGTGTTGGCCTTTATCACCTTATGCCTGGACTGGCGCAATAGCCAGCCCATGGTTTTGCCTGCCTCTCCAGTCCATCCTCCCCTCAGTGTCAGAGTAATTTCCTAAAACATGAATTTGACTGTGTCATCTTCCTGTTTCATAGTGACTCCCTATTACCTTCAAGATCAAATATCAAATCTGTCATTCAAAGCCTTTCATAACCTGCCTCCCACCCACACCCCCCACTTTTCCAGTCTTCTAATATACCTTATTCTTTTCCCTGTACTGTGAGATTCAGTAACTTTGGCCTCTTTGCTATTCCTAGTATAAGACACTCCATCCCTCTGCTCTAGAAATTTTCATTGGCTGTCCCCCATTCTTGGAATTCTCTTCTTCTTCATTTCTGCCTCCTGGTTTTCTTCAAGTCCTATCTAAAATCCCACATTAGACAAGAAGCCTTTCCCAGTCCTCATTGCTTGTGCCTGCCCTCTGAGATGAGCTCCACACTATCTTCCATACTGCTTGTTTGTACACAGTGGTTTGCATGCAGCCTTCTGCCAGGAAACTGGGAGCTCCCAGAGAGCAGGGATTGTGTTTTGCATCCCTTTGTACCCCCTGTGCTTAGCACAGTGCTTCATCCATAGTAGGTGCTTAATAAATCCTAGGTACCTGACTGACTATTGACAACTAAAGTTTAGTCTGGCCCAAAGTATGAGACAAGTTTCTTTGGCATATATTTTAACAGCAATAGTAATAGTGGTTTTCTTGTTCTGCCACAACATACTTTCCATTTAGGCTATTCCTAGAGCTGAGTAAGGGAGCCCCTATTTCCCGTTTCCAAAGGGACAATTCTAAAATTGGGACTACTTCAAAGCTATGGCAAGGGACTAGGTTAATGGTTCTTAGTTTCAAATATTCACCATGCATGAGGCCAACCCACTTTAAAAAAAAAAAAGCACTGGTTTGTGAGCCAGAGGACTGGGGTTCGAATTCCAGTTCTGCTACTTATGACAATGGGCAGCTAATAATAGCTAATAGCACTATAATAATATATAGCACTTTGTGCCTGGTACTGTGCTAAGTGCTTTACAATTATTATCTCATTTGATCCTCATGACAAATCTTTGAGGTAGGTGCAGTTATTATCACCTTCTTACAGATGAGGAAACTGAGGCAGGCAGGACAGGTTGTGATTTGCCCAGAGTCACTCAGCTCTTCCTGACTCTAGGCCCAGGACTGTGTGCCACCTAGCTGCCCCCAGGCAGGACCCATAGTCTTTCTGCACCTGAGTTTCATCAACTTCAAAATAGAAAGGTTCAACTAGATGGCTTCTAGGACACTTTCAAGCTCTAAAACCTATGCTTCTACCATTATGGAGAATTTTATTTTTATTGTGTGGGGTCTAGAGCCCCTTGAATCCCTGAGGAAGGCGCTCTTGGCAAATGACTTTGGGAGGGTGCCAGCCTCATCTACCTACATTTCAGCCCAGAGTCCCCAATCTATACTCCTGGAGTTCAGCCCAGCCTAATTCATGCACCTCCCCCACTGGGAGAAGGGGGAGGGCACAAGCATTTCCATGCTAATTGCCTGGGTTGGAAAGGGAGAAAACTCACAGAAAGTAGGAGAGGAATGTCTGTGTGACCTGCTCTCTCAACCCCCATTGTTTGTGAAGGGAAAAGGAAGAGTGGGATCCAGAGAGACCACAGGATCCCAGGATTTCTGTATTCCCTGGGCTCACTAAAAACAGATCCGTTCTGAATGGTCAGGCCTTCTGCTGTAGTAGAAACAGCAGACGGCAAAGGTAGGTTTAGTACTGTAAATATGCCTTTGCCTCTAGCCTCCAGACCTTCCTAAAAGTGGCTGAGCTATATTTTGTGCCAGGCCAAACCAGCCTCTACATTCTTATCTCTCTAGTTATAGTATGGATAAACGTGTTTATGTTTGAATAAGTTTGTTGCTCCCACTAGTTTTTCTAGTGGGAAAAATGTGAATGTCCCTTTTGAGAGATGGCAAAATCTCTGCAGGGAAAGATGTCTTAAGTGAAACAACATTGAGCTTTTAGGAAGAAGAGAGAGAAAGAGAGAAAAGAAAGAGGAATAATCTGGGAAGAGAGGTAAGGGAGTAATTCAGTACGCAGAGTTTAAGCTTTCCGGATTCTAGCTTTTTGTGCTCAGTGGAATTTGCCTTAAAAGGAATTAGAGAACAAAGATTTAAAATCTCTTAGGTATTCATTGCATTCCTTTGACCTTTTCATGATTTTAGTTGAGTTAAAATAACAGTATGAGGATAATTTTTTATTTTCATGCTATTTAAGGCACCAGTTACTTACTGTGTTCAGGACATAAGAGAAGTAAATTAGGCTTTGTGGAAATATTTTCAAACAATTCAGGGACAGGAAAAACCACACCCTTTTAAAACATACACGTAAGAAGTTTAGCTGGATTTTGATACACTTTTAAAAAATTTGTTCAGCTTTTGTAAAAATTAAAAAAATCTTTCTTAAAGTGCACATTCATTTCAGGGAATTTTGACTGCAATCATAGTTAAAATCATGTATGCTTGTGACAGTACATTTGGGGACCATTGCATATATATATAAAGTATGTAACATCTTTCCAAAACACTTATAGCCTGAAAGCAATGTATTAACTAAATGATACAAAAATCACACCACCAGAGATGGAAAAAGCCTTCTGCATGGAATCAGCTAGTTAATTCCCTGGAGATCTTTCCAGATTGTTTCCATAGCATTCTTCCTATTGCATTGTTCAAATGTGTCCAAACTTGGTTAATGAAAGAAAAGGGTTATTTTAGGATTTAGGTTGGATATTAGGAAATTAATGGTTCTTATTTAACCACTTTACTTTGCTGTTTTTTAAGGCTGAGGGTATTTTGAACAATACTCTTGCAAAGTGAACGACAGCTATGCTCAGGTTTTTTACTAATACCAAAATGCCATCCTAATTCTCATCAATTCACCTGAAATCAGGTTTGCACACCTAATTACAGAGCTGGGACAGAAATGTTTCATGAGGATTTGTTTGCATATGGTTTTTATTCATTCCATATCTTCTCAATTATTATGTCCAATGTTCTTACATGTGATTTTACTTTGGGATATAAGGTTCAGTGAAATCTCTACATTGCGAAAGGCCTTTGTAACACTTGTTAAATCATGATGTGCTAATTTGAGATTCTATACATGCCTTTGTTTATTTGTGCGATTCCTGTGCATCAAAATTGCACTTGAAGAAAATATGTTGAACTATATATGGCTTTGAACAAACAAACAAAGGTATAGGAGTAAATTGGAATATCTATGCAGTGACCTGTGTGTAAATAAAACAAATTAATACTCATACACTGAAAACACTCAAACAGGTTCATCAATTAAAATATCAAATGAACTTGGAGAATTTTTTTAATCACTTATGATAGAGTAGAATTGAACTGTCTTGAGTTTTTCTTAAATTTATAGCATTTTACCAATAATACTAATGAACTGTGCAGTTCTTAAGGAGGTGTGTTTGAAGGTGTTTCTTAAACAACAGAAAAATTCCAAAATACTAACTCAGTATGATTCACTTCAATTGAATTGGCTTAGTAGTCCTTAAGCTTTTCATAGTAAACATTCTTTAAATATTTTTCTAATGAAAAATACCTTAGGGTCTTTCAATACACCTCACTGACTACTAACTTTAAGAAGAAATTTGTACAGTACTATTCTCTATGCAGTTCACAATTTTTCTAATGAATCCTTCTAACACCTTATAATATCCTTGCACAAGAACTTATTAGTTTATAACCCTGCAAAATAGTTGTAGAATTTTATAAGTGGGGAAACTATAAAGAACAGAAGTGATTTGTTCACAATAATGTGGGTGAGTGTGTTAGTTGAAGTAGGCTAGAAGGCAGGGAGAGTAACTTCAGTAGCTCTTTGTTTGGAAGATCCAAACCACCTTCCTTTCCCTTCTCTGGGGACAACTCTAGGTGGGGAAGTGACTAGAGTCTGCCTAGAGTCAGAAGACCTCAGTTCAAATTTAGATTCAGACACTTAACTAGCTATGTGACTCCAGGCAAGTCACTTAACCTCTGTGGGTTTCAGTTTCTTCATCTGTAAAATGGGGATCATAATAACACCTGCCTACGAGAGTTGTTATAAGGGTCAATTGAGGTAAGAATCATAAAGTGCCAGGCACCTATTAAGTGCTATATCAATGTTAGCTATTATATTATTATCCAAATGTTTAATTCCTGTCTGGCGCTGGGTCTTCACTACTGCTCAATAGTCTTTCTATTATATTTTAACTCTATACTATTCTCTACTGTTCCAAACCTTATTCTGTCTTGTCAAACTGCCACCCTACAGCAGATGGTCTAGCTGTCTGGCTCCAGACAGTTACTCCTCCAAGATTATTTTACTTTCATGTTACTCTTCTTGGAAGGCTCTGCAGTCCTACACTCCATCCAAACTGTCTTACTTCCTGTACCACTTACCTGACAGTCCACTTGTCTCTGTGAGTTGCATGTGTTGTTCCCCATGCCTGGGATGCATTCTCTCTGTACCTCAGCAGGAGAATTCATGGGATCATAGTATCAAAGAGTTCAGAGGGACCTCAGAAAGTCATCTAGTCCGCCCTGCCCCAGCCCCCCATTTTACAGATCAGGAAACCAAGTCCTAGAAAGGACTTGCCCAGGATCACATAGGTTATCAGGCATGAGAGTCAGAATCGAAGTCTAGATCCTCTGACTCCACAGTTGCCACAGCTCACTGTCTTGCTTCAAAGCTCTGCTGAAGTTCCTATAGATGGCCCACCCAAAATCCTGCAGGTGCTACTGGGCTCCCCTAGAACAGTTAGCTACCTATCTCATATGTGTGTGTATGTATTTGGGTCGTCATGCCTCCTCATATGAAATATTTCTAAAGCACTTAGCACAGGGACTGGCACCATACTTATTATTTCCCCTCTCCTCTCCCCACCCCCTCCACACCTTAGTGGACTATAAGCTTAAGGTCAGGGACTCTTTTCTTTTTGTATTTGTATGGCCAGCATCAAACAGAGTGCCTCTCAGGTAGTAGGCATTTATTTAACAAATATTTTTTTAATAAATGAAGGCATCCAATCAGAACTCTACTCTCATCATGTACTTTTACCACTTCTCCAGTATTATTGTTCTCTCTTCCTTCCTTCTTGACTCTGAGGAAGATCCTTGATAACAAGTAAGGGGAAGGTACAATTTAGTAAGACAACCTGGATTCTGTTTTCACCCCTTTGACTTAGAACCTGGGTAACTGAACAAATCACTTACCTCTCTGGGCCTGAGCTTCCTCAACCAGAAAATAGACTAGATAACTTTTAAGATCAGTCTAGGATCCCATTGTTGTTCAGTTGTTTCAGTCATGTCCGACTCTTTATAACCCCATTTGGGGTTTTCTTGGCGGAGATACTGTAATGGTTTTCCATTCCCTTCTCCAGCTAATTTTACATATGAGAAACTAAAGCAAACAGGTTTAAGTGACTTGCCCAGCTAGTAAGTGTCCGAGGCAGGATTTGAACTCAGGTCTTCCTAATTTCAGGCCCAGCATTATGTCACCCTATTATCCTTCCTATAGTTCTAACTCCTTTACCTTCCTATGATCCCAGTCTTCATATTTCCTCCATGACCTTCATCCAGCAACCTTCCTCTCTTTAATAGGCATCTTTGATCTCTCCCTCCACTGACTTCTTTTCATCAGCCTAGAAACATGTTTAGGTGTTTAAGTGTTTCCATGTCTAAAAAAAAGCTTTCTTTTAACCCACCCAGTTCAGCTACTGTCTTATGTCTAGCCTCCCATTCATTGCCAAATTTGAAAAAATTGTCTACACCTGATACTTCCTCTTCCTTACCAACCACTTTCTCCTAAACTTCTTATAATCTGGCTTCCACCCTCTGCATTCTATTGAACCTTTGCTTAGCCCCTGGCTCTGCTACTTACTTCCTGTGTCCTATGTCAAGTTCCTTCTTTGTAAGTTAGTTTCTTCATCTATGAAATGCAAGAATTAGGGGGTGGCTAGGTGGTGCAATGAATAGAGTGCCAACCCTGGAGTCAGGAGGACCTGAGTTCAAATGTGACCTCAGACTCTTAATACAAAAACTAGTTGTGCCTTGGGCAGGTCACTTAACCCCAATTGCCCTACCTTCCCCCCTCCAAAAAGCAAAAAAACAAAAAGAAATGAGAGGATTTGACTAGATCATCTTTAAGGTCTTTTCCAGCTCTAAGGCTTTGATCGCTCATGTCTGTACAGAAATTATCTCATTTAAGCCTTACAACAACCCTGCGAAATAATTATTATCCAAGTATTATCCCCATTTTACAGATCAGGAAACAGTTTCTCATGGCTGTAAAATGTCTTGCTCATTATCACACAGCTAGTAAGCTACAGGCAGAACCAGGATTCAAACCTGCATCTTTTTGGCTCCAAATGGCTCCGAGCTGCCTCCCTATGATCTTCTTTGGTCTGCTTGGAATATTGACTTTTTAAAGTTTAAATTTAATGTTATTTATGTTAATAAGCATTTATTTTCTCTCCTTCCTATTGTCACTTTTCTCCAATTAAAAAAATAAAAAAGAAAACCCTTACAGCCAATACATATAGGCAAACATAATAAATTCCTACATTGTCCGTGTCCAAACATATATGTCTCATTTTGCATCTTGAATCTGTCACCTCCTTGGTAGGAGGTGGGTAGCAAACTTCATCACTGATCCTCCGGATTGTGCTTGGTCATTACATTGATCAAAATTCTCAAGTTTTCCAAAGTTATTTATCTTTACCTTGTTTTTCTGGTATAAAGTGTTCTGGTTCTGGTCACTTTACTCTGTTTTCAATTCATTCAAGTCTTCTCAGATTTCTCTGAAACCATTCTTTTGTCATTTCTTATAGCACAATAGTATTGTATTTCATTCATATACCATAATTTGTTCAGTCACTTTCCAACTGATAGTCACTCTTAGTTGCTGGACTCTTTTTATAAGCTAACATTATCTTCCTACCCTTTCCTACATTCTGTTTTCTCCAATCCTTTCTTTAGCTATTGCTGAATGAAGCCTAATCTTCCTCAAAAACGATTCAGTGGTTTGCTTTTCTCCTTGAGGAGTTCATGCTCCTTAGTCTTACATTTGAAACCATTCAGATTGTGATCATCCTGCCTTTCCAGCCTTACTAACTGTGAGAGTTCCTTCACTATTCCTCTGACTGCCAGAGGCTTTCAACCTCGGGCACACATAACATGAGGGATAGGAGAGAGCTCAGAAGATATTGTCAAGTTTGAAGTTGCTACTGTCCTAGTGTAATTATCACCATCTCCTAAGCCTTAGAATGTCCCCTATGCCCAGGATGCCATCTAAAATATGACTTCAGGTATTCTACTTTAGTTGGCTTTATCAACAAGCAGTAGTGTAAGTCACTCAAAAACCAAGTGCCGGATAGAACTGGTTTAGTCAATTAGTCAACAGGCATGTATGGAGTGTTCACCATGTGGTAGGCACTGTGCTATTCTCAGGGCTATTACATGTATCAGCTACATGTAATAGCTCAGTTGTACAACTCTGCTTCCTTGGCTTCCTTAACATGATGATACAGGCTCCCAAAAGTCTTAGTGCAGTTTTTAGCTTTGTTAAGTGACCAGAAGAGGCAACTAATGGCTCAGTGGATAGAGTGCTGGGCCTGGAATCAGGAAGACCTGAGTTCAAATCCAGTCTCAGATACTTAGTAGCTGCATGACCTTGGGTAAGTCACTCAACCTCTGTTTGTCTTGAGCCCCTGGAGAAGGTAATGGCAAGTTACTCCATTACCTGTGCCAAGAAAACCCCCTAACGGGGTCACAAAGAGTCAGACATGACTAAACTACTGAACAACAAGGTGACCAAAACAGAACTGCTCAGCATCCCTCTGATACCCACTCCTACCCCCTTCTCACCCATCCCCTTCATGTGTCTTTTCTCTATGCCTAGAGTGACCGTCTCCCCTTTACTTGTTATAGTCACTTGTATCTTTCCTAGCCTTAAATGTTCCTTCATGAAACCTTCCTTGATCCTCCTGTTGGCAATGACTTTCCTACTCTCTGATTCCTTACTAGCACTTTGCACTTATTTTATGCCCATTTCCCATATCCTTTTATGTTAATAGTTATTTGTGTATGAGCCATCTTCTTCAACTAGCTCATCAACTTCATGAGGACAAAGTTATCTAAACTTCAGATTTCTTCCTGTGCTCTGCACACAGTAAGGGCTTAAGACATTTTTGCTAAATTGAGTTGAATTGAATCTCTCCCTCTGTATACCAGATACCACCTGAGGCTGCTTTTCAGGGTCCCTGCCTTGGCTAGGAGATGGCCTAAGCCTTGGATTACAATGGGCACAACTGGGAAGGTGTAGGAGACCCTGTCAGTGGGGAGGTAAGAAACTGGCCTCTCCTTCAGGGGAGAAATGCCTTTTGTCAGTGGGGTGGAAATAAGCAATTTCTAAGAGCTGTGTGGCTGGTAGAGATGTATACAAAAGGAGAAAGGTGGCACTCATCCACCAGTCTTTGCCCTTGGGGCATCCACTGGAAAAGTGGCAGCTAGAAATTTTTGTCCCATAAGCCAAATTTCAGAAGTAGCTCCTTTATCCATTTAACTTCAAAATAAAGAATACAGCAGTAGTATTATGAACTTAACAGCTACCCAATAAATGTTGGGTGATTGCCTTAAGACACAAACAATGGCTCCCCCTAAATTGAATTGTGAGTATTCCCTTCACCACCAGTAGACAGAGGTAGAATTGGTACAGTGGGAAAAGCATTGGTTCTGGAGTCAGAGAACCTGGATTCAGTCTCTGACAGTATCTGGTATGATTTTGGGCAGTCACTTAATCTCTCTGAGACTCAATTTCTCCATCTGTAAAATGAGGTTAGACTAGGTGGCTTCCAAGTCTCCTCGCTCTAGGCCTGTGATCTCTTGTTTCTGTTTGTCTGCAGTCCCAGTGCCTTGCACGCAGAGAGAGCATGTTTGTCCTTAGACCACAGCTATCCAGCATATCGCTGACTGGTCTAGTATTCAGAGGCTTTTCAGCTTGATAGGGGCCCTTGCTAGCATAATTTTAAGGAACCCATGCTCAGTCCCATACCAGAATGAAGCATTAGAACAGGAGCTCTAGGGTTCATGGGTCCTCAGGCTCATGGATAGATTTCAGGTGGTCTGTGAAGTTGTATGGGGAAAATTTTTACATCTTTATTTTCATTAACTTTTAACTAAAATTGAACATTTCTATCAATGATGAATTTAAAAACATTCTGAGAGGAGGTCCATGGGTTTCATCAGCCTGCCAAAGTAGTTCACAACACAAAAATGTTTAAGAACCCCTGCATTAGGGGCAGCTAGGTGACACAGTGACTAGAGCACCAGCCCTGGAGTCAGGAGGACCTGAGTTCAAATGAGGCCTTAGACACTTGATGCTTACTAGCTGTGTGACCTTGGGCAAGCCACTTAACCCCATTTTCTCTGCCAAAGACCAAAAAAAAAAAAGAGCTCCTGCATTAGAGTAAGACTTTCATAGAGATACTCTTCAAGGCTCTTTTCCCACCTCTTCCCTGCCCACTCTATTCTGTACAGAGAAATGTTTTCCGAGTGTAAAATATTATTGGTCAAGTATCACAGCACTTTATCTGACCCAAACTTACATAGTCAGATCTCTGGGTCTTTATTTTACTTCTAAAATTAAAAAAGCAGATTCATTAACTACCCTTCATTTCAAAAATTATCTTTGATTTCTGCAATACAACTATAGGTTTATATGGCTGAAATTGAATTAAGGGGCCATATAGACTTTTCTGGACCTCTTTTTTCTCATCTTTAAAATTACAGTTTTATTAGATGATATCTAGGCCCTTTTCTGCTCCAAATCTTATAATCTTTGAAGTCACTTCCATCAATGACATTTTAAGTATCAGACTTATCAAGGCTGGGACAGTGCAATTGAGATATTGAGTTGAAGCAACAGGTTAAATTTGAAGTTAAAGTTAACTAGAGCACACACATTTCTGTAGTTAAATTAAGGGGGCTACTAGGATTTTGGCTCTTGGCATACCACCATGGTCAGGCCCCCTAATTTCTGTGGTATAGAAATATTCCCCTTTTGAAATGAGGAAGGTGGGAATGGCAAGGCCTATCTTTTGCTTGCATCTGCTCATTTTATTCCAATTAACTTTTAGAGAATTTAGCCTTTAAATCAGTGATAATATCAAAAATATCTCTTACATATGCACAAGACTGTTTAGGTATTCTGTGGCACAGTGGGAAGGAACACTGGCAGGGAGTCAGAACTGACTTTGAATGTTTGCTCTGCTACTTAATCAGTCTATGACTTTTCTGAACTTCAATTTCTTCATCCATTAAATGGAGATGGTATTGTTATCATCTGCTTCCCAGGGTTCTTGTGAGAAAGACACTGTCAGACACACAATACTACATAAATGTGAACAATTTCTATTCTGAGGAAATGTCATTAAGAAATTGGTATAGTCATTAAGAGTTTTTTAATGCAATATTTTGTTTTACAGAATATACATTAGAATCATGGTTGCCTTTTCTTTTATTCACATTACTTCTTGTTAACAGTAAGTATCTTCTTCATAAAACTTTGATTTGGTTGTGAAGATGAAGAACACACAGAACATCTTTTACAAAACAACTTATGAACAAGGTTAAAATGGATCTGGTATAAACTGAATATGTAAGCTGAGGGCATATAGGGCAAAGAAGTAACTAGAATTCCTGGTATAGATGAGTCAGTACACATCCCCTCCCCCCCTTTTAAAAAAGACTGCATTGGATGGCAGAAGGAGCAGAAAGAGAATAAAAGAGGACTGGAATGGGGATTGACATGAGAAAACAGACAGATGATCTTGGCTGTGGTTGTAAAGCAGTAACAAGAAATGAATGTAATGATATAATGGTCAGAAGGATCCGGGGGGGCAAACAGGCCTGGAATAGAATAACCTCTGCTAAGGTCTTACTCCTATGGCTCATTGTAGTAAGGAAGTGAGCCTAGATTCCTAAAGATTATTCTAGGGAGCCTAAGCTTTGTCTGGTCCTAGCAAGCTGAAACAGCTTTCAGCATCACACCCTATATATCTGTTGTCCCAGGATATGTGGAGGCTCCTTAATACAGTCTGGCCATCAAAATGATTTTTGTCATGTACACAGTAATCCACGAAGACTTGCTACCATGGTATTGTGAAGGAGTTTCAATATGTCAATAGAAGGAGCATCAACACCAATGAAATTTTAAAGTTTTTTTAAACACTGAAATATTGAAAACTGAATACCAGGGTCAGAATGGTTCCACTGCCACCTTTTTACATTTCTACAATCTAGTCTATGCTCTCATCACCTCTTAGCTAATTTACTTCAACAGTCTCCTAAGCTGAAACTTCTCCTCACTCCAATCTGTTCTAAAAGTAGTTGGTAAAATAATCTTTTTCAAACACCATTTTTATGACAATTTCCCAGCTCCAGGGTCCCTGTTGTTTATTATAAATTGCAATTCTTGTGCTTAGCATTCAAGCTTATCCATCAATTGCCTTGCTGCTCCTTTTCCTCCTTCCCAAATACTTTTCCAATCTCATCATCTTTTATCAATAGGGACCCTCACCCAACTGACCTACCTATCCCACTTCAACTCTCCCTTTAATTCATGCCTGTTTCTTTCTTTAAAATCTGCCTCAAAATATCTCCATACAGCCTTCCCTGACTAAATCCACCTGACTGATTATTTCTCTATTCTGTTATTTAAGGAAAGTAGTCACATGCAGAACTGCTTCCACTTAATCCAAGTTAAATCCTCCTGCCATCCACCTATGCAGGACTTCTGCTATTTTCCCCATGGTGAAAAGTAGATTGTTTAATTGTACAGATTATTCCTGTGCTATTATAAGAGTAAAAACAGATTGACAACTTGTAAAATTCTAAAACATATAGCAAAGAGAATAGGTGGATCTCCCCTCCCATTCCCTACTTCCTCACTGTTTTTTTTTTTTAATTCTTGTGGTGGTGATATTTTGGTAGAAAATTACTTTAGTTTTTTTTTTGTTTTGTTTTTTGCTTTTTGGAGGGCAATTGGGGTTAAATGACTTGCCCAAAGTTACAGGGCTAGTGTATCAAGTGTCTGAGTCTGGATTTGAACTCAGGTCCTCCTGACTCCAGGGCTGGTACTCTACTCACTGCGCCACCTAGCCACCCCTATTTTAGTTCTAATATACAACAGTTTATATTTTCTTCAGTATGAGATTCAGGTATGTTTTACATTTGACTTTTACATTTTTCCTTATGATATTTTCTCTTTTACTTAGCTTTAAATTGTAGGGATGTACAAATTTGTATCTGAACAGTAGCAGAATCATATCAAAGATAAATAATACTGTTTAAAAGCTCATTTAAATATATGTATATGCACACACACAAATGCAAATATATGCTTATATACACATGCAAGCAGTCATGGCTATTCTAATAAGCAGTTCTTTCTGAGATTTACAAAGATTTTACACATACGGTTTTTTTTTCCATTCTTAAACCGCAGACTGCAAAAAACCCACAGGAAGTTGTATTTGTAAGTCTTGTGGTTTGCCAATTTCCTATTCAGTTTGTATTAGATGGTCAGAAATAAGTTAAATTTTTTCAATCCCAGTATATATTTGGTCAAACCTCATTTTCATTTATTCTCAGGCTCTTTGCCACTCCTACTTTTCTCTAGAGGGGAAATGACCATATACGTAAAAATTAGATTCCACATGTTCTGTGCTCTTTACATAAACTCACTGTTTCTAACCACGGAAGTTCTCCGAAGTTGTCATATTGAGTTCTGTGTTTTTCATTTCTTAGGAACGTATCACAGAATAAAATAAATCATTATAACGACAATTTAAAAATCACACCAACAACATGATAAAAATATGAAACTATATTTGTTGTTAATATTATTAAAGAGAGGAAACGTGATCAAATGTCAATCAATAAGCATTTGTTAAACACCTACTGTGGCGCTGTGCTGGGGATACCAAGAAAGAGAAAAAGACACTCAGTTCTTGCTCTCAAGGAGCTCAGCAATCCTCCCACAGGAGACGAGGTGCCTGACTCCGTATGAAGGGACCACCACATGAGGAGCATATGTACCTAGAGTAGCTCATCCTCACGACCCCAGCGATACTGATGTCTGCTGGGCATACTCCCTGACGGTCTTACATGGCATACAGTTCCTGAGCAATGTATAATCGCCATTGGTTGTAATCTACAGAGGCTTTGCTACGTGCTGGTTTCATGTAGAACCTGATCGATGGCAGTGGTTCTTGAATGATAGATGGGGCTTCACAAAGAACAAGGTTGTAAAACTTCCCTCTGCTTTTAGCTAAATTCTTTCTTCCTCATAAGAAGAAAGGGCTCAGTCACAGTCCTACTCTTATTAGTTTAAAATCCTGAAGCTTTCCGTAGCTCTTTTTGGATAACTAAAGCCTTTAACACATTGAGCCGTCAACAAAACCAACCTTAGCTTTTTGTTTCTGAATGGTAGGTATGTGTATTTCTTTCATAATCTTGACAAGAAGAGAACCACAGTCCACAAAGAGAATATTTTCTCCAGATATTAAACTCTCTGGACTGTATAATACTGTCTATTTTAGCCAACAAGAACCCTCAGGTTCAATTCTAGTTCTTGAACCCTATTTCTTGATCATTTTTTCTTGGGTTTCAGTCAGAAACTGACATCTTACTTAGGGCTAGAAAATCTATGTGGCCCCAGATTTGATTTGCAGGAATTCAGCTTCACCCAGTTACTATCCAACCAGAGGCTACTCTACTAGCAAATGGTCAATGTTTTTAGGGCTACGACATTCCCCAGTTTCTCAGTTCCAAAATGCTTTCAAATGTAAATGAATGGGGGGGTGGAGAATAAAAGGTGTTGGAAGAAAACTAAGCCCAGGGCAAGGTCATCTTCCCTCTTCCTAGCCACTTTCCTGCCTTTATTATGAATATATGGGCAGCAAGGCCCTTTTGAAGTCCTTGAGTACCCTTACACATTTATTTCCCCAAGTTCAACTTTATTCAAAGACTAATCCTACAAGTTAAAACATGATTTTCATATAAAGTGTTTAAACAGAGACATTTAGATGCTGACTCTAATATCGCTTTTCTTTTTAAATTTGAGATACATTATATTGAAAGGTCTAAGTGGGAAAATTTGAAGTAATGGAAAGCTTTATCTTTTTAAGAGAGGACTCTGACATTTTTTTCGTAGCCCTAACTGGATTTTTCCTTTGTCTTGATCACATTCTACCTTGTATCCTACTTATTTGTATACATACTGTATCACAGTATTCTTCAACCCTGTCTCTCCCCCTTTCCTTATTCTCTCCGCTCCCTCCCTCCTCCATTACATTGTGGTACATTTGCTAGGGGCCATGACAGCCTTTTAACCTTAAACTAACTATGGTGAAGAAGATAAACTTCCAAAGGAACATATATTTTAAAAAGCCCTATTAGAATTGTTGTCCTCTTCCTGAGTTCAAATCTAGCCTCAGACACTTACAAGCTGTGTGACCCTGGGTAAGTCACTTAAGCCTGTTTGCCTCATCTGCCTCAGTTTCCTCATCTGCAAAATGAGCTAGAGAAGGAAATGGCAAACCACTCCAGAATCTTTGCCAAGAAAATCCCAAATGGGGTCATGAAGAGTTGGATGCAACTGAAATGATTGAACAACAACATTAGAACTGTGGTAACTAGTGTTTTGCCCTACTGGGCAGTGATGGGTTACAAAATGTGAATATAAAAAGTAGGACAAGCCTCCATTCTAAGCTTACAATCTAATTGTGTGGCAACAACACAAATGCCTATAACCAGCATACCAATTGGAATATAAAGAATGCGTAAGGAAACTATAAACACGCCACACAGGGATTCAGAAGGGAAAGACGATTTCTCTGGGAGCATAAAGGAAGGCTTTAGGGAAAAGGTGGCCTTTGGTCTGAATCTTGAAGGCTAGGTAGGGTTTCTGCAGATAGAGATGGGGGCTATTGGTCACGGGAGGTTTTTCGAGCAATCAATCAATCAATATTTATTAAGCACTTATTATGTGCCAGGAAGAATGCTGATTTGTTAGGGATGGTGTTCAAAGGATTCTTCTCAGGACCAGCTGGAACTAGGTGATCTCTGAGGCCCCTTCCCATTCTGAGATTGTTTAGCTAAATTCTGTGGTATCATACATGCCCAGGTTAACTAAGATGTAGAGTATACAAGGAGAGAACTGAAAACTTAGGTATGTATTAGATTTTGGAGTTCCAGGCCAAGGAGTTTGGTAAGTAGGATATAAGTAGTGGAGGTTTGGTAGGTAGAAGATAATAGTGCTAGTATGTCAGCTGTGATCCCTGCCCAAAAGATATCTTACGTTTTCTTTTCACTCAAAGTTAGGATGTGTGTTTTGGGAGTGCCCAAGATGAGTAACACAAAGGTAAAAAAAGTCCTCACAAGATAGTGACTGACTTAAGCAGCACAGAATTAAAATAGATCTGGCAACTGACTCTGGTGGTGAGGCCACAAAGAATTGATGAAAGCATAATAATGACAAATTAGAGGAAGTGGGATCTAGGCTTCGAAATAATGAATAGAGCAGGCAGAAGTAGTTTCTCCTGGAGACAACTTTCCCCGGACTGTTTGAGTTAAGAGTTGGAATACAAGACAGCCTTTCATTTACCACTTTGCCATTGGTTGGTGATACACTAAGTTGTGGTAGAAAGTACACTGAACGTGGAGGTGAGACCTGGGTATGATGAGGTGCAGACTCTGGGAGCCCCCTTGAGCTCTCCTTGAATCTTTGAGGTATAGGCTCTGGGAAACCCCCGGGGTTTAGGGGTGCTCGAGATCCCAAAATTCCAACACGCCGGGTCCTACTGAAAGAATTCAACTCTCAGCCAAAGAAAAGTAAAGTTTATTAAAAGTTCACAATATGGGGTAGACTCTTAAGGAGCCTAGGTATCTGTGATGCTTGTATTGGGCAAGCAGGATAGATTAAGTCTATGCTAGGTCATTCTATGGTGCCCTCACACCACATGGAGGGAAGATGGGGTCTTATGTACAGAGGAATCTAATCTAGAGGAGGAGTTTGGGAAGGGTCTTCAGGAAGAGTTAATGAGGTCTATGCAAGGATGGATTGAAATTTTGATAGGCTCAAGGGTAGGAAGTAGATGGACAATGGAGGGCTAGGCTAGTACCAGAGGTTTGGGCCCAGTTACAATGAAAAACTGATGTATGGCCTCTGCAAATGCCTCATCAAGTGGGAAGATTTAATCAGCCTTCAAGGGGTTTCCCAGAGCCTCTACCTCAAAGATTCAAGGAGAGCTGAAGGGGGCTCCCAGAGCCTGCACCTCATCAGGTAAAGGTCTCTGATGATTAGCTTTACCCAATGCTTTACTGAGTCCTGTGCACAAAATGCACATTCTTTTTGGGCAGCTATCTTGGAGAGTGGAGGTAATTTGCATCCCTGTTCCCAGGGCTCAGATAATCTCCTTAGTACTAATGTTCACGTAAGATATAAACATAGGACTTGGGTAGATACTTTTAGTAACATATTAAGCCTCCAAGGTCTGTGGGAAGATGAGGAATATGTGGGAAAGATTGGGAAGAACAGGGTTTCATCTCACTTGCTATTTCACTTTAATTATATTGAGTTTTGTTAGTGGCCCTGATTGGGATTTGTACTGGGGAATGGGACCTAGAAAATTTAGTTTCAAGTATATGTGGAACAGGGGGCTTGGAGCTTAGATTGGACATTTCTTTGCAACTAATAACTTTGATTCAATTCAACAAAAACAAAAACATGTTGAAAACCTGTAGCTGCAAGGAGTGGTTTTCAATCTTTTGATGTTAATGTATGGACCTATGAATGTTCCTTTTCATAGTCTAGTTCTATGTTGGAATAGGGCCTGTAGGTGAATGAACAAATAAATGAAAAAATAATTTTTTAGCATTTTTTTGGTGCAGGCCCTATGCTAAGGGTTTGGGGATGCTAACACACTAGTATTTATATAGCACTTTAAAGCTTGCAAAGTACTTTACAAATATCTTATTTTATCCTCCCAGCTCTGGGAGGCTAATGCTGTTTGTTTTTCCCATTTTACTGATGAAGAAACTGAGGCCTCTAAAAGTGAAATGATTTGCTCAGGGTCATAGAGCTTAATGCTCAGGTCTTCCTGACTACAGGTCTAGCACTGTCTTCTGGGGTGCTAGCTAGGGGTCTATAAAATACTAGTTTGAGGCCCTTAAGGGAGTTTATATATGGGAGGGGTGGTCAGGGAAGGGAGTGTCTGAGAATTACTGGGATGGTGAGTTGATCCATCAATTCACAGCCCATTCTAGGAATAATGTTAGTGTGATAATATTTGACCTGATTACTGAATCTAGAGCCCAAGGTGAATGGATAGTGAGCAATCTTAGTGGCTGTCTGGAGGGGATAGGAAGTATAGTTCGATCTGGAAGTTTGGGGACAACTAGATATAGTAGGCTAGTTGAATTTGTGCTGCTCACTCACAGGTCAATATGGCTAGGCCCCAGGGTTGGAATTCCAAAGATAAGTGGATTAATTTTCCTTGGGCCAGGGGACATTTTTTTTTCCCTGATGTCTAGTCCAGATGTACTGATCCAGGAGGGGAGAAACACTGGAAGAGAGGATGACAAGATGAATAAGCGTGGATGGCTGGAAGGGATATGAAACACAGTCCATGACAATGTACAACATTTTACCATATTTTCCATGGAAGTTGCTCTCCAAATTTCCTTACAGATGCTTTGTAACTCTAAGGTACTATAGCTGCCAGCTTCTTCCTATTTCTGGACATGAAAACCACTGCACTTTGGGTCATTAGGACCTAAAGAATGTCCAGCATTTTAGAGAGTTCACTCCCTACTTTCAGTTAATTTCCAAGTCATACAGATTACATCTCCACAATGTCTGCTGAAACCTTTACTTTTTCTATGGCCATTGCCCCCATCCCTTAGTTCAAGCCCTCACTAAGGTAAGTAGAATGTAAATTCCTTGAGGGCGAGGAATGTTTGTTATTCTTTTTTTTTTTTTTTGCATCCCTAGCACCTGGTACAGTGCCTAGTACTTAGTAATTGCTGAATAAATGCTTATTGAATTGAATTTCCACTCCCCCTCCCAAGACTATTGTCGAAGTGCCTTCTTAAGAGGTCTCTAGTCTCTTTTCCCTGTACTACATTCTACTCATTGTGGAGACAAGATTAATATTCCTAAAGCACAATTTAGCTCCTTGCTCAAAAAATTTCAATGACTCCCTATAGTCTATTGGCTAAAACTCAAATTTCTTAGCTTGTATCTTTCCAGCCTTGCCTTCCACTATTCCTTCAATAAACCAGCTAAAAGATAATTGTTTCCAGAACCTGCTCCTCCCCACTCTTTCCAGTTACTTTGTTCTAATTGTTCTCTGCTTGGAATGCTTCACTCCCCATCTCTTTAAAATCTAGTTTAAATATGCTACCTTTTCCATGAAGCACCCCTCAATTCCTCCAATTGAATATTGTCTCACTTCTAATTCCAAACCCCATAGCACTTGACATATTCTGTCTTGTACTCTTACTTATATATTTGCCTTATCCATGTCCCTACTCCCCAAGATTGTAAACTTTTTCGTTGTAGGGAACCCATCTTCATGGACCACCTCAAAGCATAGTTCCGTATATATAGCAGGCATTCAGTAAATCCGTCAGTCAATAAACATTTATTAAATTCGTACTGTGCCAGACACTGTGCTAAATGCTGGGGATACAAAAAAAAAGGGCAAAAGACCTGCTCTCTAGGAGCTCACAAGCTAATAAGTAAGGAAATATGTACAAATAGGTTATATATAAGATAAATAAATAAGAGAGGGAAAGTACTAGAAACTTCCCGTAGGGAGAAGATGGAATTTTAGTTGAGACTTAAAGGAAGCTAGTAGGCAGAGAAGTGGAAGGAGGGAGAGCATTCCAGGCATGGGGGACAGCCAGAGGAAATGCAGAGCTAAGAGATGGGAGTGTCTTTTTCCTGGAACAGCTTGGAGGCTGAGGTCACTGGATTGAAATCTAAGTGTTAGGGGAAACAGGGAAGTAGGTTGCAAAGGGCTCCGTAAGATTTTGCATTTGATCCTGGAGGCAACGGGAAGCCACTGGAATTTACTGACTCCAGAAGGGGGCTGACATGGTCAGATCTATGGTTTAAGAAAATCATTTTGGTAGCAATGGAGGATGGACTGGAGTGGGGAGAGACTTGAGGCAGGCCGATTTACAAGCAGGTTATAGCAATAGCCTAGGAGTGAGATGATAATAGCCTGCAGCAGAGTGGTGGCAGTGTCAGAGGAGAGGAAGTGGCCTAATGGAGATGTGTTGCAAAGATGAAACTGACAGGCCTTGGCAACAGATTTAATACTGGATACTATTCATGAATTGTGTATTATTTTCCTGTAGCCTTGCCATTACAATAAAACTGTAAACAAAACTTATTTTACTGTGCCCCTTATAAATTCCCATCCATCTTGTTTCCTACTCCTTCCCCCCAACAAATGATTTTCCTTCAGTGTCACCAGCATGAATTATACTGTCACTAGTACGGGTTATACAAACTGTCTCCTATTGGGAAAAGCTGTGGGATCCTTCAATGGAATTCTACTCTTCATTGGGTCCTGGAACTACCAGATCACAGTTTGGGAGCTGGAAGAGACATCAGAGGTCATTTAGTCCAACCCCCTCATTTTTTCAGTTGAGGAAACAAAGAGGTTGAATTGAATTGACTAAGACTTATTAGTTTGCCCCCTTATGGCAGAACTAGCTGCTAGGGATAGAGTTGTAAAGAGGTTTCAGATTGATATGGAAAAAACTTCCTAACAATTGGATCGGTTCTAAAGTGGAAGGAGCTGCCTTTTCAGAGAGGGTCAAGGTAGAGTCTGATGAACTACCGGTTGGGTGTATAGTAAAGTACAGCATTCATACACGTGGCTCTGCTATCTCTGGAAGGAAAAGGAATTTTTCACTTTTAAACATGCAAACTCACAAACACTTTTGGTTAGTAGGGAAAGAATATGGGGATCCATTCTCTACCTAGAGGGTGAAGACTCGAAGCTGGCTCCCTCTTTTGGTAAAGAATGGGGGTGGGATACGGGGGGGGGTGTGTGTGGGGGTGGTCTTGCGGTCCCTGCCTCCAGAGCCTCCTCGGACTATTTATTTTTTGCTTAAACAAGAACAATAGCCTAGCTTTCAGCTGGGCGGTAATTCCAAGTTCTGAGTACCCCGGACGACTCCCAACTCGCTTCCTTCCGTGCAGTCACATTCCTGGAGGGTTCCAGCCGTGCCTAGAACCCCCGGCTCCCCACGACTCTCCTTCCTCGCTCTCCCCGCCCCCAGAAACGCCTCCGTGGCTCGGGCCCGAGGGCTGGGCATGCTCAGTAAGCAAGGGCAGATGTGAGCGCCGCTGGCCGGCCTGGGGTTCCTCGGCTCCGGCTTCTTGTGGCGCCCCAGCCCCTACCTCCTCCCACCGGGAAGACTGTTTGAGCGGGACTCGGAGGGCCCATTCCAGAGCCAGAGAAGGAAGTAACTCCCGGGGGCGGGCGGCCTGAGTCTGAATCCTCTTCTCCGTGGAGCCGCGGTCTCGGCTGGACGGGGCGTGAGCGACGAGGCCGGCCTGGCCCCGGCTGGCATGGCGCCGGTTGCCGGGAGAGACGGGTGGTAGCTGGGGTAGACGAAGGAGCCTGGGGTCGCCCCAGCCCCGGCCGCCCCGCAGAGCCCTCCTCGGCTTTCGGCTCCCCGACCCGGGAGGCCCCGGGCCGAGCGGCCGCCGCCGAACGACTCCGAGACTTTTGTCCAAGTTGAATCCCCTCCCCCTGGGCCGGGCCTGCGCCGCCGGCCCCCGCCCCCGGGCCCGCTCGCTCTCTCGCTCCTGGGAGATGTTTATTTGGGCTGCGGCGTGAGAGGAACGAGCGGCGGCGGCGGAGCTGGAGCTTCTGCCTTAGCGTGAGGATCCTCGCTTGGCGTGGGAGAGACGCACAAAATGTCCGCCAGAGCCGCGGCCGCCAAGGTAAGAGGCTCTGGGGCCGGCGCCGGAGCGGGAGCGAGCGAGGCCGGGGTCGGGGCAGGGCAGGGCCCGGAGCTCGGCCAGCGGGGGGCGGGGGAGGCTCCCACGGCTCGCTCCCTTTTTTCCCCTTCTCCCACTGGCCCGCCGCGTCTGGGAGAGTATCCGTCAGGGGCAGAGTCCCGGACGGGACCAGGACCCGGCGGCGGCGGCCAGGATGTGGAGGTGTTGGCATATCTTCACCGAGGGGACCTCCCACCTGTTGACTCTGGCGAGCTCGCGCCGGGATGGGCCCCCAACCCTCTCGGCCAGGCTCCTGCGGGGGCGCCGACCCCGCTATCCTCCCCCGGCTTGGGGCCAGGTGAGTGGTACGCCGAGCCGCGGCCCCGCCCCAGGAGTGGCCCGACTTTTAGCCCCGAGCCAGGGGGAGGGGCCCGGGCCGGGGGGCGACCGCGGGGGCCCCGCGGGACGGAGCCCTGAGACGACTCCCCCAGAGATCGATCTTCCGGCCCAGGCTGAAGCGGCGGAGGAGAAGAAATACCGGCCGGGGGAGTTGGCGAAGGTGACAGGAGGGAAGCCTCGTTCGGGTGGGGCCGCTGTGGGCGACGCCGAGGCAGGTGCATCCTCCCTTTTCTCCCTCCCGAGCCGGCCTGCGGGCTGGGGACGCTTCCCTGCCGGCTGCTCGAGAGCTCAGGGGTGCTCTGGGGGGCGCGGGACGCCCCGCGGCTCGGGTGGAGCCCACCCAGAGTCGAGGGGAGGGTGCGGGAGGAGCCGGGCTGTCCCCGACGCCCTGAAAGGATCGTCGGCTCCCCGGTGAAACCGGCTAGTTTCGATCTGATGTCATTGATTGTGGTATGTGCTCCTTCCTCGGTAGCGATAAGGCGCCGGACTCAGCCGGCTCCCAGCTGAGGACGGCTCTGACTTCTCCCCGGCCGCGCCGGGACTTGCATTTGTCAACAAGCAGTGCAGCTGGGTCTGCGAAGTTTTTCGAGTCCTTACCGCCTACGGTTTTCATTTTAAAACTTAACTGGAGCTGAATGCCCAACTTGAAAATACAAGCACACATGAAGGATGCAATATGTGCTATATATGTGTGATGAAAGTATATAATCATTAAAGACCACCTGCAAAACAGTGCTTCCCCTGCAGCTCTTTCCATATGCTGTGACTTTTGACAATTTTTCTGAGTTACATAAAAGTAACTTTGGCAAAATTTTTGAAAATCTAAAATAAGTTTATTAAGTTAATTCAGTTTGTTTCTATGTGCAGCACTAAAAGCTTCCCCTTTCTCGATGGATTCAAAGCCCTGAAGTTACCAGTTAGTTTTTCTTTATTGAAAGAAAATGTATGTTCATACAAACCATGGAAAGAAGGCTCCTTGAAGGCTGATTGGCCTTAGCTTTGGACCTGCTGTTTTGAAAAGTTTCATTCGGTAATTAATACTTTTGGTTAATTGAAAAGGGTGAGTAGACTGACTTTTAAAGAAGCACATGAACTACTTGTGAAGAATTTAATCCCCATCCCCCTCCCCACTTTGACTGTGACAGTGAAGTAGCATCTCAGAGATGCTACTTGTCACTGAAACATAACCTGCAGAATTTTCACTCAAAGTGCTTAGTTTACTTTTCTTATCAGAAGGCGTTTCCCATTCTCAGAAGAGGAAAAAAAATATTGTCTTTTACACAGAATACTACTTGCTTCTGCAGTGTAGGTAGTGTGAGAAGCAGGAAGGGAAATATACTTGAATTTTTGTTGTAGGCAGATTTTTCGGTAGTCTTAGACTAAGAAATGTTTTCTTTAGGAGAAGAGAATGAGGAATACGTTTTTTGGTCTTTTTATGGATGTGATGTATTGAAAAGTAGGGCAGATTATGCTTTCATTGCCTATATTCATAATGGGTATTAGAATTTGGTCAGGTGTAACTTGAAAGGCCTCTTATTTTTGCAAATACTATAGAAAATATGTATCTGATTTTGACCTTAGTTTCCCTGACCTTAAAAATACAATATACAAAATATATATACAATATCTTTTAAAGTGTTTCTTTGTTTATTTAAAAAATGAGTGTACCTGTTAAGAGATATAGAAATACTTTAATATAAGAGAGCTTTTATTGAGGTTTTCTTAGCACTGACCTCACAGGGTTTTATGGACATAAAATTGAGATAACCTATGTACAATACTTTCAAAACTTATATAGTCCTTTAACTGTTAGGTATTATTATTATTATTATTGCAAAACTTTTGTTTTAAGTCTTCTAATAAAGCATATTGAGCTTCAATCACTAGAAATTTGATATACTGTACTTGCAAATTCTGGGTCTAGGACTTCTTAAGATCCTTGACTCTTCCTCTCTAATTTATTTAAAATGTTTCAGTCTCTGGGATGTTTTGGAAGAAGAGGGAAGTGTATTATTTTCTATTTGTTCTTTTTTATCTAGCACTGCAAACTTAATTTTGACCAGGCGTGTATGTACTCTGTGAAGAATAGGAAAAATAATAAAGTGATACTCTTCATTACCAAAGAACTATTTGAGAACTGAAGATAAGGCATACACTTGGGAAAACCCTTTTAGTGGTTTGTTTATAACTCTTTGAATCACCAGAGACTGCAGAGGGAATCTTTTTGAAACTGGCATCCAGGTTTTTGAGCTCTTTTTGCCCTAGAGGGAGCAGTAGAATTTAATTTAGAATTTGGGCATTTAAATTAAATGTGCTTATAAAATTTCACAGTGTATTTTTTTTTAAGCACAATTTTCCGTATCTGTTGTTAGAGACTTTTTTTTCCCGTGCCAGGAATGACACTGTAGTGCAAATCATTGAAAAAAAAAGTAAATTGATTTATGTGATATTTGATATATATTTGTATATGTACAAATAGTACAGCACAGTGTCAGAATTATGATGTGTAGGCTACTAATTCATAAGATAATTTTAAAGAGATAATTGACTTTTGTTCTTTTAGGTCTGGATTTCCTCGTGAATAAATATAAGGATGTGGTTAAGATTTTTCAGTCAGTCAAATAATTGAGGATATACTATAAACCCAGTACTGTGCTTAAAATACAAATTTTAAAAATTCAGTATGTTTCTGAAAAAAATTTCCATCAAAGTCCTTCAACTTTCCTTGTGTTCTACTAAGAAATCTAGAGTGCTGAAACTAAATTTATCAGTTATAAATTGTTATACTACTTATGGTAATTGCTTTCCTTCTTGATCTTTGAATTTTCTGAGTTCTGTAATGGCACAGGGCTTATTAACATGGACAGAAAAGGGCTTTGTTTTTAGGCATAATGAAGATTCTTTTTAGGTTGCTTTTTTAAAGTTTAAGAAAGCCTTGGGTTTGTTTTTTTTTTTACTACATACTACTCATCAGTGAATTATAACACAGTAATTCTCTAAACAAACAAAAAAATAATCACACTGCTGTGTAAGTAATGAGATTGAAACTGATCTTTTTGCTCTGAGGTCTGCAATACCGGGTACATTACTATTTCCTGTTTGTTTGGCAGGAAAAAGATTATAGTAGTTTCACTCTTTTTTCTCTCCATTGGCTTGAAACAATGCGACAGTCCTAACTCATAGTTGCTCTTTAATTTTCCATTTAGAAAAGTGCTAATGTAAACCTCTTAGGCAGTGTGGCATAGTGGAAAGAGTGCCAGACTTTGATTAGGAGACTAGCCACTGCCATTTACTGTATGACCATTCAATGGTTATTTCATCATTTGGAGTCTCAGGTTCCTTATCTGTAAAATTAATTGATGATATCTACCTTTGTGGATCTAAAGAATCTGAATTTAGTATCTTCTCTTACAACAAAATAAACTTTAGTCTGACAACATGTATAGGATGTAACATTAGATGTACTATTAATGTCTTTTCTTCTAAAGACCTTTAAGGAGACCCTAAATTGGCATAGTACTGTATAATAGCAAATGGTTACTAGCTAGAGAAGATCATTGGGAAGTTTTAGAATCTTTGATTATATATTGAAGATTGATACTTAAAAGATAGCTCTTTTTGTCTAAAGGATACATCAGAGTATTTAGTGAAGTATCTGTAATTTAAAAATCTGTGACAAATTGGGATTGAAAAATGCTTTGTGAAAAGACAATTCATGCTGAAAAATCACCTGAATTTTATATCCTTTAGTCTTATAAAAGATCTTAGAATGGTCTCTTTCAAGAATTTGAAAATAAATTTACCCCAGAATGATTTTAAAATGTTCACATGCAATATTTCTTAACCCAGCTACTGAGGTAAAAACAGGGCTTTTGCTTTTCTTGACCCAAAGGTTTTAATTTATTCATAGTAGAGAATGGTGGGTTCAAGTTGCTTCTTTCCAGGTTAGCTAGGTGCTTTGTTTCTAACTTGTTCGGCAGTCTATAAATTCTTAATAACAGGAGGGGGCATGTTTGCAGAAGCAGGGAATCTTCCCTAAAAGTGAACTAAAGGAGCCCTATGAAAACAACTATGAAACTTAGGAACACCTTCATAATTTTAAAAGAACAATGATCCTGAAACTAGCCTATATAACACATTTTTTCTAATAGTACTTTGTGTTAATTTATTTTTTAAAATTAATTTTCTTAATAGTGTTGAACTGTGAACTTTGAATTGCTTTATAGAAATGCCAACTAAAAGTTCCTCAATTGTAGCTGTCCTTACTGTATATTATAAGACAAGATTAACATAGTTTGATATTGGTAGAATATATAGAAGACTATGAACTGAATAAAAAAAAGAGAACATTTATCAGTGTTTGTTGTAGTAGTAAGAGCATATTTTGTGTAACTGTGTTGGAATAATCTTTACCTCCCTTTTGGTCCTATTTTCCTCATCTGTAAATTGGGGTCAGACTACATGATTCCTAAGGTCTCTTTCTGTACCCATGGACAGGAAGAATGGAAAAATAGCAGGTTATATTACATTTTTTCATTCCATATTATGGGCACTATGCTAAGGCTTGGGGATGCAGAAAAAATATTCTCTGATTTCAAGGAGCTTGCATTCTACATGGCATTATATTGTATCTACATGAATATTAGCTGTATCAAAATTAGCATTTATTTTGCCTTTGTAATTAAAAAAAGTTCCCTTTGCCTTTTTTAACCTGATCTCATAACCTGATCTCTTCATACTTTTTCTATTGTTCTTAATGCTTTCCTCCCTCCATATACTCCTCCCCTCATCCAGTGACGCAGGCTTTCTTGCTGTTTCTCCCAGACACAAGACACTCCATCTCCTGATTCTGTGCATTTTCAGTGGCCATCTTCAGTGTCCTGGGATTGTCTCCTTCTTTGTCTGCCCTCTTACTAACCTCCCTGGCTTTCTTCAAGTCTTAGCTAAAGTCCCACCTTCTCAAGAAGCCTTTTGCCAGTCTTCTTTCCTTAATCCTAGTGCTTTCCCGCTGAGATCATTCCAATTTATCTTGTTTATATCTTGTTGGTACATAGTTGTTTTCTATTGCTCCTGTATTAGAGTTTGAGCTTCTTGTGAACAGGGATTGTTTTTGCCTTTCTTTATATCGCTGTAGCTTAGCACAGTGCCTTTCACATAGTAGGCATTTAATGTTTGTTGACCTTACTTGATAGTGAAAACCGTCTTTTTAAAAGTAGCCGATGTTGCTAAAACTTAGCCACTTAATGAATTTGTGATCTTATTCATACGGGTTTTCTCTCAACCAATGTAGGTTGCAACCATGCATACTTTCTCATTCTGTGTTCCATAGAGATTCTACCTTGTTCCTATTTAGGGTGAAAAGTTTTATCAATCAATCCATAACTGTTTATTCAAGTGCCTGCTATATGTAGGAACTGTGATAGGCCATGGAAATACAAGCACCAAAAAATGAAACAATTGCATTCCGAGGAGCTCGCACTCCAGCTTCTGGTATAGGCACATGCAGAATAAATTAAAAGGGAATAATTATAACTACATACAAAATAGTTAGATACAAGGTATATTTGGGGAAAAAGGACACTAGGAGTTTGGTGGTAATCAGGAAAAGCTTCATGCTAGTAGCGTTTGAACAGCATTTTGAAGGAAGGAAAGAATTCTGTGAATCAGAGACGAGAAGGGAATAATATCTCAGGTATAGGGAGCAGTGAAGATGGAGGGGCACTGGAGGGAGAGAGAGAAAGAGAGAGTGAGAGAAACAGAGACAGAGTGAGCCCAAGCAGGAACCTGTTTAACTAAGGCTTTTAAGTGCAAAGGAAAGAAAATAATTTATAATGTAATTAGAGAGAGAGAGAGGGGTAGGGGCAAGATTGTGAAGGTCTTTAAAAGCTTAATAGAGGAGTTAATACTTTCTCATAGAGGTGCCATTGGAATTTGAGTAGGGTTGTATCTGGTCAGTTCTGCATGTAAGAGAAAAATCACTTGCAACAGTGTGGAGGATGAACTTGAAATAGGGAGAGAATTAAGGCAGAGAGACCAATTAGAGACTTTTGTAGTAATCTAAGTGAGAGGTGATCTTTACTAAGGTGGTAGCTATGTGAGTAGACAAGAAGGGGTGAAATGTTGTGAAGATAGAAACTGATAACTGAATGGATACTGATAACTGATTGGATATGTGAAATGAGGGAGGAAGAGTTGAGGAAAACTGGTTGGAAATTTGGGAGATGGGAAGGATGGATGGGATGGTGGGGTCATCAAAAATAGGGAAGTTTGGAAGAAGGGAGGGTTTAAAGGAAGATCAAATGGAGGAGAGGGATTGGAAGTCTGTCTGAGAATGAGGGATGAAGCATAGGAGAGGTATAATGATAGGAAGTAAAGGTCTGATGGGGAAGTTGGGGTTTTTGGTTGGGGAAATGGAACACTTGTATGTAATTGCAAGATTTGGTGTAGCCATTCCTGTATGTGGCTGAGGTAGCATAAAAGATTAGATCATGAAATTTAAGGAAACTAAGGAATTAGAAGTCTGAGGTAGCATCTATATCAATATTGAAGTCTCTTACTATAAAGATAGGAGTTGGGGAGGAGAAAAAGACAGTGGATTAACCACGTACTTAACTTCTTCAGAAAAGAATGACCTGTCGGTCGTTATTATATAGTAAAGGTAATATGGATTGAGTTTTAAAAGTTTTGATTCCTTTTGTTGTCATTTTCAGATGTACCATAACCCTTCCCTGCCAAGTGAATCTTTCTTTTATGACAAGGAAAAAAAATTGAGCAAAGCCAACTGACCAGTCCTTCCATGGCCCATCTGATATCCCCTTTCAATATTCTGTACTCATCCTCTTGTCTAGAACTGAAGGAGGGAGGTACATTTCCTCATCTTTTTTGCTTGGTCTAAGATTGGCTATTATAAATACATCATTAAGCTTCCTTTATTGTTCTTTTCTGTTTTTTTGTTTTATTCATTTTGTGTATTATTTTCCTGGTTCTGTGAATTTCACTATATCTATTCATACAAGTCTTATTTTTCTTATTCCTCAGTTGTTTACAGTGCAATATATATATATATTACATTGTCCTTTGTTTCTGAGGAATGAACATCTGTGCCTAATTGTTGGTAATAAAAGTTAAAGATGAGCATATCATCTGGAGAAAATAAATAGTTAACATTAATGTAATTTTAATACTTAATTTAAAACTTCAGGAGGATGTTGATAATTGTAAATGAGAAAGTATTTTCTGTATAAACTAACATTTTATGTCTACCATCTTGGATGATGGGAAATGTTAGTTGCTATTCTAAGTACTATTAAGATTTATAACTTTTTTTTAAGAGTTTAAGTTTTATCTATTACAAATTTGTCCTTGGATTACTTTCTGTGTCATCATTATAGTAGTTTTTCTAACATTTCTAGATTTTCTCTCCTCCCCCAGAGATTCAAGAAGGTAATTTTTGGTATCGATTCTATGATATATTGGTCTCCAAAGTTTAATACCATTATTTTTTTTTGAGACAGGGATAATTGAGACAAACACTGTCATCAGTATTTTTTTTTAATATGTCATTTGCAAGTATGCAGTATTAGGAATGGCAGAGCTTTCTCAGTATGCCGTGTGGCAGAATGCTATAATCCCTTGCCCTTCTTTTTTCTTTGATTAGCTGAGTTGGCAAAAAAATAGTCTGAATCTTTGCTTCAGTCAGGCAAGTGGGACTTGATGCTGAGAATCAAATGGCAAGTTGCCAAATTGGCTGATGGGAAAAAATGCAGGGTTAGTCTGCTTGTGGCTTTAGGTAGATTACTATTGTGTTTTTAGGTTTGTGTGTTCTAATAATAAGAATAAGGAGGTTTTATTCAGTTAACTAATATTTGAGTGCCTATGTTAAAGGTATTGATTGAAAAGGTTAATGCAGTTGCTGAAGTTCTGTTTCTGCTTGTGAACTGAACTCAGATTTCTTGGAAAGAATGAGTAGTTTATAAGATAGGAGGAAAATATACCTCACTTAAGGAATAAGTGAGCTGTCGTTGCTAAGGAGTAAATAACTTTGAGTTCCTGCAGAAATAGGTAATTGTTATCTTGATTATTAAAATAAAAAAAATTTAGCCTACTAAACTTAGTAGAATTTTAAAACAAAATAAATAGAATTGGGTTTCTTGAAATGATTTAAATTTGAAAGTCCTTTATTCTGGAGGGCAAGGACTAATTTTTTCTCACCTTTATGTCACCAGGCCTTAAGACATATAATACATTTTTGATCATTTTATAAATATATCCAAGTTAATTTGAGAATGTTGATTTTTTTTTAACAGTAGATTTACTGGAAGAAAAATAAGACCTGAAGCTTAAAATATCAAGCAGAAGGGTAACCTTTATAGGCCTTTGCCTATCCGGAGCTCTCCTTGCGTATCTGAACTGGGTTTTTCTTGCCCCCTTCCTCCTCCCTGCCTGGAAAGTGGAACTTAGGATAGAGGTGGGAGCTAGGCAGAGCCAGAAGACACAGTAAGCAGGCACTTTAAGCTTACAAATATTCAAATGTTGATTCTTTAGGTGTGTGGCTACATATGTGTTTATTGTACGGCAGAAGGAAAAAAAAATAATTAATAGTGTAAGCCATACACTATTTACTATGATGATATAATTAAGTTAAATGAATTAATTTAGTTAGAAAATTCAGTCAGCTACCCTGGCCCATGGATAGGAGACATAAACTGTCCCCAAGATAGTACATGAAGTTTTTTCAGTTTGGTACAGTCAGTTAGAACTTGTACACTGCTGGCCTTTGAAAACTCAAGGACACTTCTGTACCTTGATGAAATAACAGAGGAGGACTTCAGCAATATTTTAAAAAATCATTAATTTAAAAATTTTAAAGGACATTAAGTGAATACTGTCTTTAAAAAAATAATTACATTGGGGCGGCTAGGTGGCGCAGTGAACAGAGCACCGGCCCTGGAGTCAGGAGGACCTGAGTTCAAATGCAGCCTCAGACACTTAACACACACACACACACACACACACACACACACACACACACACTCTCACTCTAGAGGTGTGATCTTGGGCAAGTCACTTAACCCCAATTGCCCTCCAAAAAAGGCAAAAAAAAAAATCATTATGTTGTCTTACTTCTATTTGGATATCCCATCATTGCCTCCAACTCAGTATGTCTAAATCAAATATATATTGTTTTTCTCCTCAAAGCCTTTTATGGAATTTACTGTTAGTGGTACCATGGTTCATCTAATCTCTCATGTTTGAAACCTCAATGCTATTTTGACTTTTCTCCTTTACTTTACCTATCAATTGGTAATCATGTTATGCTGACTACATAATCTTTCAGATTCTTCTCATTGTAGTTCCCTATCAACACATAGGGTCTCATTTCCTCCATGGCTATATTTCTTCCCTTCTCTACTCCATTCTTCCCCTTGCTACCATACTAATCATCTTTCAGCATAGATTTAAGTGAGTACCACTCTTCTATTTATACCTTCAGTAGTTCTCCTTTCCATGACGGTAAAAAGATCAAATTCCATTAAAGATCAAATTCAGCTGACATTAGAGTGAGACATTCTGCAGTCTTAGGCCTTCTTAACTTGTAGCATGATTTCTTAAAAATTCATGGAACCTCCCCCCCCACCCCCTGCCAGGTTAAGAACATCTGCTTTATAGTCTTGTCTTATACGACTCACTTTTATTGTGTTGTCTTTGAGGTGGCCAAACCAGAGTATGTTTTATTCTCCAAATATATCCCATATCTTTCTACCTCCATTTTACTTTGCAATTTCTTGTTCTCTTGTCTGCAATGTATCCCCCTTACTTTCCTCATTTCTATTTATACCTGTTCTTTATAGCCCAACTCAAAGTCTTTACTGATTTCCTTAACACAATTAATTTGTAACGATCTTTCTTCCCGTGCATTAACACTTTGCGTCTGTTATATACTGTTTTTTCTTTTTTTTCTTTTTTTAATAAATTATTTATTTTCTTGTTTACATCATTCATTTCCATGAGATTTTGAGTTTCAAATTTTCTCCCCATCTTTCTCCTACCCAACACCTCAAAACAGCCATCCCACTGTATAACCTCTCCCC
>CM053582.1:466704593-466729257 GCA_028627135.1 Pseudochirops cupreus | reverse complement strand
GGAGATCCATTCTGCCCTACCAAAAAGTGACCTAGGAGAGAATAGACTGGGGGAGGGGGGAAACACTGGGATGGCTGTTTTGGGGTGGTGGGCGGGGGAAAGACGGGGAGAAAATACGTAACTCAAAAATTTAATAAAAAATATTTCTATTAAAAAAAAAATAAAATTTAAAAAAAAATCCATAGGGTAGTGAGAAACAGATTCCTTTAGGAAACTGGCCACCTCCCTTGCTACTGCAACTATACCCACACACACACACACACAAAAAATATATATATATGAATGAGAGTCAATTCTCTAGTGGATAAATGGTCAAAGGATATGAACAGTCAAAACTTTTCTAAAGAAATCTAAATTATCAACAGAAGGCATCAAAAAAGAAAATGCAAACTGAACTCTGAGGGAAATCTCACATCCATGAGATAAACAAGATAAAAAGAAAAAAATAACAATTGTGTGGAGGTTATGTTGAGAAGATGGGTCAACTAACACATTTTAACAGAATTGTGAGTAAGTTCAAGTTTACCTGTTAGTGCCTTGGAACTATATACTGAAAAAAAGTCACTAGACTGTGCATGCCCTTTGTCCCAACAATACTACTACAGCACAAAGATCAAATAAAGAGTAAATTTGCACTCCTATGTATAGATAGCCCTATTTTTATTATAGCAAGGAATTGGAAACAAAGTAGATGACTATCAGCTGGGGAGTGGCTGAACAAGTTATAGTATAGGCGCAGCTAGGCGGCACAGTGAATAGAGCACAGGCCCTGGAGTCAGGAGGACCTGAGTTCAAATATGGCCTCAGACACTTGGCATACTCACTAGCTGTGTGACATTGGGCAAATCACTTAACCTCAATTGCCTTACCTTCCCCCCTCCAAAAAAACCCAAACAAACAAACAAAAAAACCCAAGTTATAGTACATGAATATTATGGAAGATTACTGAGTCATAAGAAATGATGAAAGGGATGGAGTCAGAGAAACCTGGGAAGACATAAACTGATACAGAATGAATAAAACAGAACCATGAGGGCAATTTATACAAGAGATACAATATCATCAAGTAAGACAAATCTGAAGGACTTAGAACTTTAATCAACGAAATGACCAATGTCCACTGCTGGACAGAGGTAAGGTACTTGAGATGCATAATAAGACATAAATTTTGACCACAGACAATCTGTGAATTTGCTTTTTACATGGGTATGTTTAATAGTTAATAAGAGATTTCTTTCACTGATGTTTGGTTGGAAAGGAGAAAAGGACTGAATGATGATAGTGATATCCCAGAGTTAAAGAAGAGAGATTCATTTGTAAAACTAGAAAATTCATGTAAGAGAAAAGAGAACCTCAGAGGGGGAACCTAAACAAGTAGGACAGCTTTAAAATTAAAAATTTTAAATACATTACATATGTATGTATATGCTGTACATATATATATATATATATATATATATATATATATATATATAAAATCCTTTTTTAATGTAAGGTATACCTGATATTAGTGGTTTCATAATTCTTTTTTCTATCTTTTGTACTTGAAACTGTTCATATTTGTCAAGTTCAGAGTAACAAAAAAAATCATTTTAAAAGAGAAAGGAAAAAAAACAGCCGTGATTTACCACTCAAAAAGTCAACAATGTGATCTGGCATTCATAAAAACTGACAGTCAATAAACATTTATTACGTACCTACTATGTGCCAAGAAATATGCTAAGTGCTAAGGATACCAAAAAAAGGAAGGGGAGGGGGGAAGGAGAACAGGCCCTGCTCTTGTGGAGCTCAAAATTTAATGGAGAGCACAACATGCAAATAAATCCATACAAATAACTCATGCACAGGAAAAACTGGAAATAATCAACAGATGGAAGGGACTAGAATTAAGAGGGACTGGGAAAGGTTTTCTGTAGAAGGTGGGATTTTAGCTGAGATTTGAGGAAGCCAGGAGGCAGAGATGAGGAGGAGCATTCCAGTAAAAAAGGAGAATCCAGAGATGGAAGTATGTTGTTCAAAAAAGGCAAAGAGGCTAGTGTCACTGGCAGGGTACTTGGAGATGGGGAAGGTGGTACAAAGTGTAAGAATTTTGGAAAAGCAGGGGGGCAGTTCAGGTTATAAAGAGCTTTGAAGGCAAAACAGAAGACATTATATTTGACCCAGGACGTAACAAGGAGTATTTAATCACACAGTATCAAACGTAGATCAAGAAGGATGAGAAGAAAAAGACCATCAGATTTGGCAATCACGTGAACACTGGTAACTCTGAAAGGAGTGGGTGGGTTTAGCTAAGTGATGAGGTCCAAAGTATTACTTGAGAGATGAGATAGGAAGTCAAATTTTGCAAAAGGTTAAGAAGTGAGTGAGAGGAGTAGAAAGAGAGGCAGTGATTGTAGACAATTCTTTCTAGAAGTCTGACTGGGGGAAAAGATATAAGATTAAGGGAATAGTATAATCTAATGAAGGTTTTGTCTTAAGGCATGTGGTTTTAAAGATGTGGGCATGCTTGATGACAATAGGGAAAGAATCAGCACACAGGAAAAGGCTAAAGAGGAAAGACAGAGATGGGTTATGATTAAGACTGAAATCCATTGCCGAAAACGAAAGGAGAGAGGATCAAGGGCACATTTAGAGGGGTTTGACCTTAACAAGGAAAAAGGTCATCTCATTTTCAGACTGATGGAAAGAAGGGGAGGTGAAAGATGATGCAAGACGTTTCAACATTAAGAGAAGGGGAAAAGAGGGAACCAACATCAAATGACCTTAGCAAAGAGACAAGTTCCTCGGTTGTGGGGAGGGAGGAAGGGATGAGACTTGATTTGGAAAAGCTTTTGTGGTAAGTGAGGTAGGGAATCAATTAAAGAATACCCTCCTGCAATGAGGACTCAGTTGGAACTAAATTACATGAATTTATAATGTACTCAGAACAACTCCAGGCAGCTCCCAAGTAGGAGAAGAGATAGCAGATTGTGAGGACAATCCAGGGCAGAAAGATACTTGATAGAGAGATGAGCAACAATAGTACCAGGAGAAATAGAATTGCAGAGTGATGCACAGTGTGGTGTTGAATTGGCTAAATATAAGAGTCAAATTGGTGAGGGAAAAAGGAATGTGAAGTCAAAAGCGGGGTTATCATAATATCCTGAGAAAGTTACTGAGGGGGCAAGAGACTGGAGGTCTTAATGAGCGTACGGAATAGATTTTAAAGAGTTGAGATGTAGGGAGAAATGGAATGATAGGAGTTTATGATCCAAAAGAGTAATGTCAAGAGTTTTTAACTAGACAAGTGGACCACTTGTGGGTAATTCTGAGATTCAATGCAGGACAATCCCTATGTGTAGCTGAGGTAGAGTAGGGAATTAGGTAAAAAGATTTGATTAAGCCGAGAATTTGGGAAATTAGAGAGTCTGAGTTTTATTCTCACATATAAAACATAAGGGTTGGATTGGGTGGTCTCAGAGGTCCCTTCTAGCTATAAAATTATGGTTATGGTTATTACTATCTAAGCATTCTCAGCAGGCCTCTCAGAATTATGTTCTAAAGGAGTTAGGAAACCCATGTTTCAATCTGGGTGACCTAAGATAATAGAATCAAAGACTTGGAGTTACAAGGGAACTTGGAAGTCATCTAGCCAAACCCCCTTTCACTGGCCTTTCTTTGTATCTTCCAGTGCTTTAGCACAGTGCCTGGCACCTAATGAACATTTAAATAAGTACTTATTGATTCATTGATTTATTAGAGATGAAAAAAAATGGTACGGCAGCTCCCACACAGCCACCTCAAATACCCATAAAATATGACTCTAAACAAATTTTAGGGCTCTAAAACACACACAAATATACTTCCTGCTGAAGGCAGCTCAGCTAGAAGGGACCATCTCAGCGCTGGGAACCAAAACCAGCACAGCCTGAAACCATGGCTTGGCCCCAGGGCGGCTGGACTAGCCAAACTGAGCCGAGCTGCAGCTGGAGCTTCAGGAGAGTGGATGAGTGGCAGCTGTGGCAGTTTCCAGAATTATCAAGCCATAGGAAAAAAAGATTAAGTGAAAGGTCAGTGGATCTCGGCTAAAACTGGGGGAGAAAAACAGTCCGGCCAAACTGCCTCCAGGACAAGGAAGCAGCAGAAGTGGAGGCCCTGCAGCTGCCTCCACATAGCTGCTTCAAAGCTCCCAGCCTGCAGACTGCAGGGGGGGCCAAGCGATTGTTCAGAGGCCAAGTGCTCTGGCGTTGAGCGGCCTGGATCCAGATCATGGTCTTGGGTGGTGGTCCTGGGGTGAGCTTTCAGTGAGCCAAAGCTGGTGGGACTGCAAAAAAAACGATAGCCCCCTAATAGCTCCGGCAGCTGAGAAAACCCCAGCGATTTGGGACAGAGCTTTCCCCTCTGGAAGCAGAGTTCCACAGAGCCAAAAAATCATGGACTGGCCATCCATGAGCAGGCAAAGGAAGCAAAGTAAGAACAGCAACCAAACTCTAGATTCCTTCTTTGGGGACAAGAAGGATCAAAGCATGGAATGGGAGGAAGACAACACAGTCAGAACTCCTGCACCAAAAGCTTTCAAGAAACATGAAGACTGCCTAAAAGCCATACATCAGCTTAAGAAGGATTCTGAAAACCAAATGAGAGAAGTGGAGAAAAACTGGGAAGAGAAGTAAGAATGCTGCAAGAAAATCATGAAAAGAGAGTCAACAACCTGACACAACAATACCTTAAAAAATAGATTAAATCAAATGGCAAAAGAGGCCCAAAAAGACAATGAGGAGAAGAATGCCTTAAAAAGTTGAATTTGCCAAAGATGAAAAAAAATGAAGACCAGAAGTGTTAAACAACTTGACCATGGTCACAGATAACTATTAAGTATCTGAGGGAGGATAAGAATTCAGGCTTTCCTGATTCTAACTCCAGCACTTATCTCACTGACCCTCAGGTTATTCATCTGTAAAAATAGAAGAGGTCAAGCTAGATGATCTTTAAGGTCCCTTTCAGTCCCCAAATTTTGAGATTACTCCATTGCATTGGCACCAAACAAAACTGCAAGCCGAAGTGTTTGTTAGAAGTCTTATGTGCATTTCTGAGGCTCTATCAACTGACTGGAATCACAATTTCTAAAGAGACAGAAAGCTATACTTTAGAATTTGCCAAAAGTCTGTTTGGTTTCTCTGTTCTGAAGTCCAGCTGGCAGAGAAAGCAATCAGATCACCAGTTCTGAAAGGCTGCCTGCCAGAGCTTCAGATCATAATTCTAGTCAGTTTCATTGTACCATACAACTGAATACTAACTGAATGGGGAAGGGAGTATGACAGTTGGCAAGGTTAACAGGTAACTAAAAGTGAGAGAGACAGAGAGACAGAGTGAGAGAGATAGAGAGACAGAAGTATAAAAGGTAAAGATAGTAAAAGGAAGGCAGTCTGCTAAATGAGTTCTTAAATTTTCAATTTATGTACAGAAATGAAATTAATTTTTCAACATCCAGATTATATGTGAATTTGTTTTACTAAGCTATTCACCCTTTCCTAGAAACCGCACTGAAAATTTGCACTTCTCTCCAGTGAGTCAATTATATTCATGAGTATGCAAAAAGTAAAAAAAAAAAATACTATTTTTAAAAAAGATCTACAAAAGATCTTAGAGATCCTCTATCTTAACCCTCCCATTCATAATACCCCCCAACCCTAACCCCCACCTCTGCTTTACTTGAGAGATGAGACAACTAAAACCCAGAAGGTGAAAATCATATCCATTTGGGGCACAACTGTTTTGAGTAAAATTTTCCCAAATGATTTCAATAAGGCATCCTAAGATTATAAATATAGTGTTGGACTTAGAATCAAAAGACTTGGGTTGGAACTCTAACTCTGCTGACTAATAGTTGTGAGATCTTGAACAAGTCAAAACTTCTCAGCCTCTTGTTATACACTTGTTATAACTGACTCAGAGAGTTACTGAGGATTGACTGAGTTCTACAATAAAATGTGTTTTTGCAAACTTTAAAGTGCCATATAAATGTCATCTATAATTACGAGTAACAAAAATTAACCTGCTCAAAACCACATAGCTTGTGGCAGAGCTTGGACCTGAAAACAGGTCACTAACTTAGAGGTCAGAGGTCTTTAAACTATACCAACTATACCACAGGGTTACAGCATGTTGTTTAACAAGCTCTACTTTCAACCAAAAATGAAAACATCCTAATATACAGTTTATCAATAGGTCACAATATCCAAATTTAAAAATCAAAAAATGACATTTTGTCCTTGTGAGAAATATTCTTAGTCTAGAAACAAATAATATTTGTTGGAAAGCCAGGAAGGTTTTTTATTGCATGTATTTTACATTTATTCTTTCTGAATAAATATAGCTCCCTTAATGGAGTACGCCAAGTCAGACTAATGTGAGCCCTTTTATACTGCTTCCATTAGAATTTCCCACCTGGTTCTCCATTGGCTAGGCACAACCTCCCGAACTGCCTATGTCAAGCTTCCCTCAAAACAGCTCCGCTAACTCCCTACCTGGTAAGAGAGCCTGGCCCCCCGCTAGATCACAGCTCTGATTAGAACCAATCACCTCTGACCCATATTCTGCTATCAAAGATAGGAGCACTTTTAATTATGTGGAAATAAAATTCCTCCCATTGTTTCCCACAGTCCTTAACAGAATTCCCAAAGTTCAATTTTTAACTGAGTTAATATATATTGAACTCAAAGTACAATGGAAAAATATATGGTGTTAGAAAATAGGATACAACCTATAAACAGCTAAGAGGGAGAGCTTTTGCATAAAGTCAAGGAGTAAATTACTCCAATCTTCTACCTGTACTTTAGCATCAATGCTACAGCCAATGGCTCTAATTATCACCTTTTTCAAACTAAGGAAATGACTCTGTTGCAAGAAAAGACCCACCACAAGAACAAAGCCTCACACAATTCCTAATACCTCATAACTCTCTGGCTTCCAACACCAAACCTCTTAACTCTAGAACTGGAGAACCATAGGCACAAGGTCTCTGACCCCAAAGATCAGGCATCCAAAATGAGACCTTCCCCTCAAGTAGCAGGCCTATGAACCTAAATATTCTCTTGCTGCCAGGACCTTGTCTTTAAAGAGGGTCACTAAAAAGAAATATAATGACCTTTCTTCTCCAGGATTTCAAAGAAAAATTATGTAGAAAAATGATTCAAAAGACTCTTGTGAGTATATGACCCAGGCAAAAGATACTCAAAGGTTAGACATTCTATGGCTACAATACAGTCTTCCCAGAAAACCAACTAGCCACACATTTTAACAAAAGATAAAAGAGAGAGGGAGAAGGAAGGCAGTTCACAAAACTAAACACCATATTCGCTACAACTCATGTTTGTAGATACTTTTAGTCCTTTTAATTACAGTGTTAAAAGTTTTGATTTTAGGGCAAAACAAAGATGGCAGAGAGAAACCAGGAAGTTGCCTAAGTTCTCTCCAGTTTCCCTCAGAAACAACATTAAATCAAGCCTCTAAAAGAATTCTGGAGCAACATAATCCACAAAAAGACAGAGTGAAACAATTTCCCAACTTAGAAGAACTTCAGGAAAGGTCTGTCTCATTTGTAAAAGGGTAGCACAGCCCAGCGCAGGAAGTGTCCAGACAAACAGGGGGAGGCTCTTAGCATAGATCAACAACTAAGGTCCTTTGCTTCTGGCTCAGCAGGCCAGTGACACAACAGGTCAGTTGTGAGACCTCTAGCCCCAGTGCAACAGGCAAATTGCCAGCCCCAGAATGCAGGCTACAACAGGAGTGACTAGGCCAGGACACCCTAGTGCAGTGGGCAAATCACCAGCCTCAGAAGTCCTGGTGTAGAAAGCCAAGAGAACCCTGAAACCCCCCCCCCCCGGGCCAGTGCAAGAAGCTTGGGGCAGTACCCCATGCCCCAGGAGCAGAGCTCAACTTTTAAAATGAGCGAAAAACAAAAAAATAGTATTGGCCATAGAAAGCTACTATGGCAACATAAAAGATCAAAACATAAACTCAGAAGAAGAAAACAATGTCAGAAGATGTACATGTAAAGACTCAAAGGGCAATATGAAGTGGTCTCAAGGTTTTTTAAAAATCTAGCAAGAGAGGTAGAAGAAAAACTGGGAAAAGAAATGGAGAGTCATGCAAGAGAACAAAAAAAGAGTCGACAACTTGGAAAAACTGACTAAAGAAAAGAACTCCTTAAAAAACAGAACTGGCCAAATTGGGGGGGGAAAAAATCACCGAAGAAAAGAAAAGAACTCCTTTAAAAGGAGAATTAGCCAAAAAGAAAAGGAGGGGCACAGAAGCTGACTGAAGCAAAGAATTCCTGGAAAATCACAAAGGGGCAAGTGAAAGCTAATGGTAATGAGACGTCAAGAACCCTCAAAATCAAAAGAGCAACAAAAGAAAGAAAATGTAAACTGCCTCACTGGAGAAACAACTGGCCCAGAAAACAGAGCCAGGAAGACAATTTAAGCACTACTGCACCAAAGAAACTGTCCTGGTGTCCCAGAACCAAAGAATAAAGCAGCCAATGAGAGAACTCACCAGTCACCTCCTGAGAGAGATCCCAAAAGGAAACCTCCAAGGAACATGGCAGCCGATTCTAGAATTATCAGGTCAAGGAGAGAATACTGCAAGCAGCCAGAAAAAAAAATCAATTAGAGAGCCACAGTAAGGGTTACACAGGACTTAGCAGCTTCTACATTAAAGGATCAAAGGACTTGGAATATGATTTTCTGGAAGGCAAAAGAGCCTGGATTAAAACCAAGAATCAGCTAACTACCCAAGAAAATTGAGCATAATCTTTCAGGAGAAAAAACAGACATTCAATGAAGTTGAGGACTTTCAAACTTAAAATCTGACCTTCAAATACAAAACTCAAGAAAAGCATAAGAAGATAAACAGGAAGGAAAAAAACAACATGGCATTCCTTAAGGTTAAATTGTGTATATCCCTGCATGGGAAGATGATACCGGTAACTCTTTAAACTGTTATCTTTATTAGGACAGTCAGAATGAGTGTACTTAGAGAGAGGGGGTGGCTATAAACTGACTTTGATGTGATGATAAGGAAAATATTAAGGGACAAAAAAGAGAATTATACTGGGAAAAGAGGAAAGAGGGGGACAGAATAGGGTAAATTATATTATAATGAAGAAACATCAAAGACCTAGAAGGAAAGGGATAAGCATTGTTTGAACCTTAATCTCATCAGATTTGGCTCAAAGAGGGAATAATATGTATTCTCAGTTGGGTATAGAACTCTATCTTACAAAAGATAAAAGGTGGGGGGCTGATAGAAGGGAGGACAAATTGAGGGAGGCAGTGAAGCAAAATGCTAGTGAAGAGGGACAGGGTAAAAGTAAGAGAGAAAAGTATGAAGGGGTGGGGGAATATAGGATGGAGGGAAATGCAATTAGTAATCATAGCTATGAATGTGAATGGGATAAACTCCCATAAAAAAAAAAGTGAATAGCAAAGCAGATTAAAAACCAGAATCCTACAATATGTTGTTTACTAGAAACATATTTGAAGCAGAGAGACACACTGAGTAAAGGTATATATCACATATTATGTATAAAGAATATATTGTGCTTCAGCTGAAATTTAAAAAATAAAAAACATTTATCTCAGATAAAGCAAAAGCAACAACAAATCTAATTAAAAGAGACAGGGAAGGAAATTACATCTTGCTTAAAGGTACCACAGGCAATGAAGTAATATCAACACTAAACATATATATGCACCAAGTGGCATAGCATCTTAAATTTTCAGAGATGTTAAGTGAGTTACAGGAAGAAACAGACAGCAAAACTATACTAGTGGGTGATCTCAACCTCCCCCTCTCAGAACTAGACAAATCTAACCAAAAAATAAATGAGATAAAGAAGAGAATAGAATTTTAGAAATGTTAGATATGAGAGAAAACTGAATGGGAATAGAAAGGAATATGCCTTTTCTCTTAGTGGTACATGGCACCTACAAAAAAACTGACCATGTATTTGGACATAAAAACCTCACAAGCAAACATAAAAAGGCAGAAATATTAAATGCATCCTTTTCAAATCACGATACAATTAAAATTACATGTAATAAAGTGCCATGGAAAGATAAATCAAAAATTAATTGTAAACTAAATAATCTAGTCCTAAAGAATGAGTGGGTCAAACAAAAAAAATCAAAGAAACAATCAATAATTTCATCAAAGAGGATAACAATAATGAGAAAATATACCAAAATTTATGGAATGCAGCCAATGCAGTACTTAGGGGAAATTTTATATCTCTAAATGCTTACATGAATAAAATAGAGAAAGAGCAGATCAGTGATTTGGGCATGCAATTTTAAAAGCTAGAAACAGAGGAAATTAAAAATATCCAACTAAATACCAAATTAGAAATTCTGAAAATCAAAGGAGAGATCAACAAATTCATAAAATTGAAAGCAAGAAAAGTGCTGAACTAATAAATAAAAGTAAGAGCTAGTGTTTTTTTTTTGGGGGGGGGGGGAAATCAACAAAATAAACCTTAATCTGAAATGAGAAAACCAAATTACCAATATAAAAAATGGAAAGGGTGAATTCACCACCAAAAAAGAGGAAATAAAAGCAATAATTAGCTATTTTGCCCAAATGTATGCCAATAAATCTGGCAATCTAAGTGAAATGGATGAATACTTACAAAAAATATAAACTGCCCCCAAAATGAAAAGAAATAAAATATTTATGTAATCTCATTTCAAAAAAAAAAAATCTGAGCAAGTCATCAATAAACTCCATAAGAAAAAATCTCCAGGGCCAGACAGCTACCAAACATTTAAAGAAAAATTAATTCCAATACTATATAAATCATATGGAAAAACAAGCAAAGAAGTTTATCAAATTGCTTTTATGAAATAAATATAGGGCTGATACCTAAACCAGAAAGAGCCAAAACAGAGAAAAAAAATTATAAACCAATTTCCCTAATGAATGTTGATGCAAAAACTGTAATACTAATTATTTTAATATTAATATGAGCAAATAGAGCATTTTACCATGAGGATAATATACTATGACCAGGTAAGATTTATACCAGGAATGCAAGGTTGGTTCAATATTAGGAAAACTATTAGAATAACTGACTATATCAATAACAAAACCAACAGAAATCATAATTATCTCAATAGATGCAGAAAAAAGCTGTTGACACCTATTCCTACTAAAAACACTAGCGAGTATAGGAATAAATGGAGTTTCCCTTAAAACGATAAGGAGTATCTATATAAAACCATCAGCAAGCATTATCTGTAACAGGGATAAGCTAAAAGCTTTCTCAATAAGATAGGGGTGAAACAAGGATGCCCATTATCACCACATTTATTCAATATTGTACTAGAAATGGTAGCTTTAGCAATAAAGGAAGAAAAGGAAATTGAAGGAATTAGATTAGGAATTGAAGGAACAAAACTATCCCTCTTTGCAGATGATACAATTGTATCCTTGGAAAATCCTAGACAATCAACTAAAAAACTACTTGAAATAATTAACAACTTTAGCAGAGATGCAGGATATAAAATAAACCCATATAAACCATCAACACTTCTATAGAAAGCTCAGCAAAAAGAGAGGGAAAGAGATATTCCATTTAAAATAACTGTAGACAATATAAAATATTTGAGAGTCTACCTGCCAAGACAATCTCAAGAACTATACAAACACAATTACAAAACACTTCACACAAACAAAATTAGATCTAAACAACTGGAAAAATACCAATTGCTCTTGGGTAGACTGAGCTAAGACAATAAAAATGACAACTGTACATTAATTAATTTACTTTTTCAGTGCCATACTAATCAAACTACCAAAAAAATTTTATAGAGCTAGAAAAAAGTAACAAAATTCATCTTTTTTTAAAAAAAATCAAGAATATCAAGGAAATTAATTGAAAAAATGCAAAGGAAGGTGGCCTAGCCAGAGCAGATCTAAAACTGTATTATAGAGCAGCAATCATCAAAACTATTTGATACTGGCTAGGAAATAGAGTGATGGATCACTGCAATACATTAGGTAAATAAAACACAATAGTAAATGATTACAGTAATCTACTGTTTGATAAACCCAAAGAGTCCAGCTTCTGGGATAAGAATTCACTATCTGACAAAAACTGCTGGGAAAACTGGAAAATACTACAGCAGAAACTAGGCATAAACCAACATCGTATGGCCTATACCAAAATAAGGTCGAAATGGGTACTTGATTTAGACATGACAGGTGATACCATAAGCAAATTAGGAGAGCAAGGAATAGTTCAGCTGTTAGATCTATGGAGAAGGGAAGAATTTATGACCAAACATGAGACAGAGAACATTATGAAATGCAAAATGGACAATTGTGATTACATTAAATTAAAAAGGTTTTGCACAAACAAAACCAACACAATCAAGATTAGAAGGAAAGCAGAAAGATGAGAAACAATTTTTACCGCAAGGGTTTCTGATAAAGGCCTCATTTCCCAAATATATAGAGAACTGAGCCAAATTTATAAGAATACAAGTCATTCCCCAACTGATAAATAAAGGATATGAACAGGCAATTTTCAGAGGAAGAAATTAAAGCTATCTATAGTTATATATGAAAATATGCTCTACGGATTAGAGAAATTAAAACTCTGGGGTACCGCCTCAGATGTATCAGATTGGTTAATGTGACAGAAAAGGCAAATGATAAATGTTAGAGAAGAAATGGGAAAATTGGGACACTAATACATTGTTGGTGGAGTTGTGAACTGATGCTATCATTCCAGAAAGCAATTTGGAACTATGCCCAAAGGGCAATCAAGCTGTGAATAACCTTTGATCCAGCGATTCCACTTCTAGGTCTGTATCCCCAAAAGATCATAAAACAAGGGAAAAAGAACCTTACATTTACAAAAATAATTATAGCAGCTCTATTTGTGGTAGCAAAGAATTGGAAATTGAGAGAATGCCCATCAACTGGGGAATGGCTGAACAAGGTATAGTGTATAAATGTAACAGAATACTGTAAGAAACGATGTGCTATAAGAAATGATGAGCAGGTAGATTTCAGGAAAACATGTATGTATTTACATGAACTGATGTTAAGCGAAAAAAATCAGTAGAACACTGTACAAATGTAATGGTAATGGAATTTAAAGATCCCCTTGCATTGGCTTGGTTTTCTGGGTTAAGTGTTAAAACCAGAGCTTGTGAATCCCACTTGTAGGATGGACTTGTTGATGTGAAGAGAGGGGGCTGAACTGGGAGGAGCTGGTGCCGTGGATTTAGAGAGACCCAAGCAGAGAGAGGCCAGAAGAACTTTTGAGAGCAGCATCATGGAGGGAGGGAGGAAGAGGGAGAGGGAGAGAGGGACAGAGAGAGAGAGAGAGAGAGAGAGAGAGAGAGAGAGAGAGAGAGAGAGAGAGAGAAGGGGAGGATATTGCCAGGGACCAGAGTTGCTGAGAGAGAACTGCCAGCACAAGCTATCTGGACTTCTGGGGGCCAGCTGGAGCTGCCCAGGACTTTTGAGAACTGCCACCCAAAGCTGCCGAGAACTGAGGAGGCATGACTGTGGTGCTGGTATTTTTTGTCTGTTTTGAAGTTATTTTGCCAGATTCGTCTACTGGTAAAGGGCAATGCTGTTGTTGCAGAGGTCCTGGAACCTTGCTGTTGGTTCAGAAGCCTTAAAGGAGGATTTTCTTGTTGTATGTTTACAGAATCCTGGAGAAGGGTCTTGCTGATGTTTTCAGGGGTCTTCAGACTGTTCTGCAGGTAGAGAGTGAATTGATGAGGACGCTAGCAATGTATATATATTGTGGCTTTGTTAAGCTTTGTCTTCCCAGGAACAGAGATTGCTGAGAACTTGCATGGAGTCAAGATGAAGAAAAGACTCTCCTGCGGTATTGAATGCTGTAATAACATTGTAACCTTTTTGTGGCTTAGGGGTAGATGGCCTTTGTGCTCTCCACTGCATTTTTTTTGAGAAGGTGCTTGGTGGTAACTGATGATATCTGTAATTCAGTTGCCATCCAGGTAGAGTACTTTGATTTTTGTGCTTTGTGACTGACCAAATGAATGTACTTTGTTTATGATTGGAAACTAATCTCCATTTGAGAAGAGAAACTTTGTGATTGATTAAATGAATATACTAGCCAGGGGTGGAGTAATTTGACTTTATACTTTGTGATTGAATTGAGAACTTACTAAATGACTGAGTTACTCTGTATTTTGATTTTCTCTTTTCTGTGAATGTTTTGCTTCAATTTGTTACTGAATATATGGAGAGTTACTATGCTTCTGATTCTGGAAGTTGCTTTTGCTTGGCATTACAACATAGTAACCACAACACTGAAATGATCAACTATAATTGACTTAGTTCTTCTGAGCAATACAGTGATCCAAGACAAGTCCAAAAGACTCTTGATGGAAAATGCCATCCACATCCAGGGAAAAAATGATGGAGTCTGAATGCAAATCAAAAGCAAAGTCTTTACTATTTTTTCTTTTCTTTTTGTGGTTTTTCTCTTTTGTTTGGTTTCTTTTTTCAAAACATGACTAATAGTAGAAATGTTTTCATGACTACACATGTATAACCTAGATCTGATTGCTTGCCGCCCTGGAAAGGGAGAAATGGAGGGAGGGGAAAAAAACTGAAACTCAAAATCTTAATAAAAATGAATAATGTAAACTATATTTACATGTAATTGAAAAAAAATAAAATACTATTTACAAAAAAAGTTTTGATTTTTGTTGCTGTTCAATTTACATTATTGTTATACTATTCCAATTCCATTGATGCTGAATCCCCATCAGTCTAAAGAAAAACCACTCCCTTCCCCTGCCTTTCTCCTAACCCTTTTCCCAGTTCTAATCCAGCTCTGCCATTACTTCCCCCTCATCTTAGACCTCTTCTACTTGTATTCCTTCTATACTCTGGCACTCAAAGACCAACCATCTGACCAAAAGACACTTGATCCATACTTTCTAGTACTGGTTATACCTTCTCTGGTATCTCTCCAACAAGCTGGTAGAGAAAAAGTAGGCATACCCTTTACTCTCCCCTTATTCTCCACTGCCTCTTCCAGACTCCCTTTGCTGCCATAACTCAACAACCTCTACCTTCAGGGAGATCCACTTCATCTAAATCTCCACTGAATTTATCAGGTCAAGCTCTCCTCTTTTTTTAGTAAGTGACTAAAAGGTCCATACTCTGGAGCAGCTAGGCGGTAAAGTGGATACAGCACCAGCCCTGGAGTCAGGAGGACCTGAGTTCAAATTTGGCCTCAGACACTTGACACTTACTAGCTGTGTGACCTTGGGCAAGTCACTTAATCCCAACTGCCGTGCTTTCCCCCCTCCAAAATAAAAAAAATAAAATGTTCATACCCTGACACAAAGATTATCCCACTACTTGGCATATACCCCAAAGAGTTACAAGACAGAAAGTGGTCATAAACACCAAAATATTCATTATAGCACTTTTCATGGCAGGACAGAACCCATGGTTGAAACTGTGGAAAAGGAGTGTCATGGAAATCATGCTTTAAGAAATGATGAATAATTTTGAAAAGTATTAATTAATTTGGCGTATGTGAGCAGAACCAGGAAAAAACATGCACAATTTCTACAATATAACAAGAAATCAAAAGAACAAAGGAATGACAAAAACAGAATACCGTGTAATTATAATGTCCAAGCCTGCCTGAGAAGGAGGATGAGAAAATGAATCTCCTTTCTTTCTCTGTAGGGAGACAACTATGAGTACGTAACACTGCATGCACTCCCAGGCATGGTTGGTATGTTGGCTAGTTTTGCAGAGTGGTTTTTTTGCCCTTTTCTTTTTTATACTTTGTTAAAAGAAATGATTCTTTGGAAGCAGAAGAGGGAAGAGGATATATTTGGCGATTTTAAAAATATAAATATGTATATATAAATTTTTTAAAGTTAACTTGAAACTTTCCAGGGTTTAACCACAATAGTATTTAATAGGAATGTATTCCTAGTCATTCATATGTTCATGTACAAAAACTTTAGTTAAGATTATATCTTATCTCCCACCACCACCACCACTACCATAGCATCAGTTATGCCTATAGTACCAAAGCCACTGCTAATTTAGAATTTAGAATTTATTTTATTTTGAAAATTAAGTCTAACAGATATTTCCAGGTAAAGATAAAAAAGTAAAAAGGATCTGTCTGAAACTATGGAAAGTAACAAATATTCAAGTTTGATAAAGTAATTGAAAGTATTAAATTTGATTAAAATTTCTTAATCATAATACTACCTAAATAAAGTTCAGGGGGAAAATGTTTCAAAATTATTCAACTGACCTGCTTTGAGAGATCTTTTTTTCTCAAACTGCTGGTTCTTTTTGTGTATAAACCTTTTCATTGGAATTAACTACATAGCAATAACGAATCTTCTAGAAGATAGTAATTATTTAATCATTTGGTAAAAGAAAATCACGCATTTAAAAATTCATAGGGAAAGTATTTCTTGAGTAAATTTTCATAAACATTCTTCATTAATCTGGCATGTGCATCCCATTAAGTAGGTCAAAGCCTAATACTTGAGGGATAGTGGGAAAAAAATCCAGTCAGTTATTTTTGTTATTAAGCAGGCAGAGAACTAAGTTACTTTATGTTCTTGAAAGAAATTTGTAACAACTATAGGAACAGTGAACATCTAGGAAATGAATGGCTTGTTCATTATCTAAAACAGCATTCTTAAAAGAGCTTTAATATTTATTTTTGTACTTTTTTTTTTAAAAAGGACAAAATAAAACTGGACATGCTACTGGTAAAAACTATTTTGGAGCCAGTACTCAATTTTCTATATTTATGGGAACAGTGGTATAGGTTAACTTTACAGTATGAAATTTTATTTAATAACAAGTTGGAATGATCTTTTAAATGGAAGAAAAATTTAACCACTTAAAAGCTTATTCATATTTCAAAACTAAAGAGATTTAAGTAACCTAAAAATACTAGATACTTTTGCACCTAAGAAACTTATCTTTTTAAAAAAAATATTCCTAAATCAAAATTCAAATATAAGTAGAAGAATGAATGAGAAAATACTTTGTTTACAAAGTCTTCTTTGCAGGCCAACCAGTGTTAAATCTCAAATTCTTCACAGCCTTTCCCAGTCTCAGCAAAAAAGAGGTAAGAGGTAGATTTTCTCTTCTCTTTTGGGGGTTAGGCTTTATCCTTGCTAATTGTAGTGTTCGATTTGAGAAATTTTTGTTCAATCCAGGTACGCTGTTGAAGTCATTATTTTCCTGTTTCGTACTGCATCAGTTCAAATAGGTGTTTCCACATTTCATTCTTCATACTCATCATTTCTTATGACACAATAATATTACAATATATTGCTTGACCCAAAGGACATCTATTTTGCTTAGAATTTTTTGCTATTGTAAAAGGTGCTACTATAAATACTTTGATGTATATGAAACCTTTCCTTCTATCACTGACCTCCTTAAGGTGCAGGGGAAAACGGTTATCAACAACTGCAGATGTCTAAAGCAACTTTATCAAATTAAACAACTGAGGTAGAACCAGAAATTATAAAAAGGGGAAAGAAACCTTCCATGAATTGATTGCACAGATATGCTATTGAAAGAAGTGATAAAATGACTCATGGTCTGAAGAAGGTTTTGCCAATAACAATTTAATTGTCATCTACCTTTTCTAAACTTCAACTCTCCTCACTTATAAAATGAGGAATGCTTACTAGTTACACTCCAACTAGGTTATAAAACATGCAAATTTTAGGAGATTAACTACAGGTAATCTCTTGGGAGCTAGATAAGAAATTTTCTCAATATGAGAAAAGTGTTTTCATTTCGGAAGGGAATAAAACCACAGAATGCCCTCACTCCAGGGGATCAGCCCTAGGTTTAGGTTTGTCCTAACATCTAGTCCAACCAGCCATGGGACTACCCCATTTGTTAGGGGGATGGGAGGATCACCTAAGTTCTATTAAAACTGTCCCTACTTTAAGGCAATCCAGACCTCCTCAAAAATTCTATCCAAATACTTCCTTTGCTAGACTATAATGGAATGTGACTTTTCTAGCAGGGGAAGGAGGGGTTGCAGAAAAAGAAACAAGTGGCAAAATGGCATCTGCTTTCAACTACTACACCACACTGTCTGCAATGAAAAGCTAAAAGAAACATCCCTTTTCTATCACTACCTAGTAACTGTTGCACAGTTCAATTAGTAATATTTTTGCCACTGCTCTAAAGAACTTTATCTTTCATAGATTTATCATGGTTTTTAATATTATTTTTTGAAAGTCATATATATTTGTCTTGGGATAGACTCAATTCTCCATAATCACAGGCAACATTAAGTGGTAAAGATAAGGTGGAACAATAAGCCCTTCCACAAAGGGTGGAACTATATTGTATGTCTTTTTGTATACAAATAACATGCTAATGTTATAGAAGAGTTCAGAGAAGGGAAAGAAAGATCAATGTGGGTCAGAGCAGACTCTACTATAAACCACCTGATAATGCATAAGTTGACTAACCACCTCTCATATCCTCACTATCCTGAAATATAAAATGATTAATTGGACTTGATCTGTAAAGTTACTTTCAGCTCTAACCATCTATGATTCAGTACCTATGACATATTACTAAGAACAAAGGTCAAAATAAAAACACTAAACATTAAGATAAATTATTTATGTGACACAATATACAATTATAACCGTACAACAACCTAACCAACCTTCTGACTTTGAAAAATAGGAACGTTAACACTGGAGGTGTTTTCCTTGATCATTACCTTTTTAAAGAGGAATGTAAGTGACATAAAGTAGATGCCATAGCAAAGAGGCCAGATGAGCCCAGAGACCATACCAATCAGAAAAACTATGCCCTTGACAGGAAAAAAAAGATATGATGACCAAGAACAGGATCGGATTTGAATATAAAATCATTTGTAAAACATGATGGAGGGGGATAGCTAAATGTTAAAATAAGTACTAACAAAACTGAAAAGCAGCAAGGAAAATCTGCCTGAAAAAACTTCTGCCTCAAACCCAACTAAGCCAAATGATTCTCAGAGGATTTTTAGATTAATCCAATGGGTGACAATAAAAATGCAATACAGAACAGACTTCTCTATGTTTCCTTATAATCAATAAATTATTGATTTATATACTTATAATTTATATATTTATATAATTTATAGATTTATAATCAATAAAGAAGCAAATTATCTGATTAAGCCAGTGCAATAGACAAGGTCGGAAGGAACTGAGTTCAAATTTGACCTCAGACACTCACTAGCTCTGTGATCTAAAGCAAATCATTTAACCTATGCCTGCCTGTTTCCTTGACTGTAAAATGAGGAAATTAACAGCACCCATCTCCCAGGGTGGTTGTGAAAATAAAATATCTGCAAAGTGCTTTGCAAATCTGAAAGCACCATAGAAATGTCAGTCATTACTATTCTCTCAAAGAACTTACAACAAGCATATGGATGTATAAAGACTGCTAACTAGTCCCAATACATAAGCACATGCAAATTATGAGCTTATAACATACATATGGATATATAAGGAATGCTAACTAGTCCCAATATACAAACATATGTAAAATATATGTGTACATACATACACATACACATATATATTTAGTACAACATACATGTGATGGGCATACAAAATACAAGGTAGAGCATCTGACAGCATCAAGTGGCAATTCACCTGAGGGAAATGAGGGACATCAACATTAAGAGTTGGGGGCAGCTAGGTGGTACAGTGAACAGAGCACTGGCCCCGGAGTCAGGAGGACCTGAGTTCAAATCTGGCATCAGACACTTAACACAAAAAAAACTAGCAATGTGACCGTGGGCAAGTCACTTAACCCCAACCCCAACTGCCCCCTCCACAAAGAAAAAAAAAAACATCAAAAGTTGAAGGGGAATCATGTTCCTTGCATGAGGTATATCTGTGAACAGGCACAAAAACGAGAGATGGAATATCATGTTTGAAGAAAACAAGACCAGATTGGCTGTGGCTGGGTCATGCAGGGGAAGGAGAGTAAAGCTTAAAAGATAAGCCAAGGCCAGATAGGAAGGGCTTTAATAAATGTGAGAGAAATGTATATTTGATCCCATATGGAGTAGGGAGTCATTGGAGTTTGAGGGAAAGCAAATGGTCAGACCTGCACATTACAAAAATAGCTTTAGCAGTTGTTTGGAGAATGAACTGCAAAGGTGAGAGACTCAAAGCAGGGATACTAATTAGGAGGTTACAATAATACTACAGGCAAGAGGTGACTGGGGCCTGAAGTATGAGGGAAGAGATGCAAAAAAAGTACAAAACTTTCTGAATGGAAATTTCTAAAAATAATAACAACTAATATGTACATTTTACAACTAACATGTGCATATTACAACTAATATGACATTTATTGTATGCTGGGCACTGCGATAATAAGCGCTTTACAAATATCTCCTTTGATCCTTGTAGGTGCTGTTATTACCCCCATTTTACAGATGTGCAAACAGAGTTAATTTAAGTAACCTACCCAAGGGGTCATACAACTCATAAGGGTCTGGTACTAGATTCAAATTCAGGTCTTCCTAACCCCAGGCCCAGTACTCTATCTACCTGACCTCCTTGTTGTTCCTGTAAGGAGAGAGAAGAGTTGACGACACTATTATGAACCTGAGGGACTTGAAAGACATGTGGCCCTCAGGAGGGAAAAGGAAGATGGGGGAGAGGAGGGCAAGAGGAATGAGTTCATCCTTGGGTATGTTAAATATAAGGTGATTACAGGATATCTGGTTGGAGATGTCCAATAGGCAGTTTGAGATGTATAACTGGAGCTAAAGAGACTAGGGTTGGAGAAAAACATATGATCTAGATCTAAATCTACTTACAGAAAGAGACAGAAGAGACAGATCTGCGAATTATCTGCATAGATATAATTAAACTAATGGTGACTACTGACGTTACCAAGAAAGAAAAGAGTAAATAGCTCAGAACAGAACCTTAGGGTATAGCCAGAGTTGGGGGATGTGGTATGCATGCGGAACCAATGAAGAACACTGAGGAATACTCAGATAGGTAAATGAAGAAGCAAGAAAGAACAGTGGCACAAAAACCTAAAGGAGAGACCAATCAGGAGGAAAGGATTAAGAGTCAAATGTTGTAGAGCTCAAGAAGAATGACGACGGAGAAAAGGCCATCAGATCTGACAACTAAAAGATCATGGCGGGGGCGGGGGGCGGGGGCGAGGCGAAGATGGCAGAGTAAAAGCAAGGACTTGCTAAAGCTCTCCCCCAAACCCTTCAAATTACCTGTAAAAGATGACTCTAAACAAACTCTACAGCTGCAGAAGCCACAAAATGACTAAGTGAAACACATCTCCAGTCCAGGACAGCCTGGAAGGCCAACAGAAAGGGTCTCTTGCACCAGGCTGGGAGTAGAGTGCAATCCAGCATGGGCCATGCCTGCACAGAAAGAGTTAAGCAGGCCTCAGGGCACTGAATTGCTGACAGCTGTGGTGGTTTCCAGACTTCTCAACCCACAAATGCTGAGGGTAGCGGTGGAAGGTCAACGGGAAGGTCTGCGGGACTTAGGTCCAGCCCCAAAGCCCAGGGTGGCACAAGTGGGTCCACAGATGGTGGGGGATCCAGTGGCTAATACAAAATCCCTGAAGCCTAGGACTGCACCCCCACCCCTACTAGAAGCAGAGTCCTTCCCTGACAAAATGCTAGAAAGTAAAGTATTTGGCTGGGAAAATGAGCAAACAGTGTAAAAAAAAGTCAGACTATAGAATCTTAACACTTTGGTGACAAATTAGATCAAAACATACAACCAGAAAAAGACAACAAATTCAAAGCTCCTGCATCAAAAACATTCAAGAAAAATATGAATTGGTCACAGGTCAAGGAAGAGCTTAAAAAGGATTTTGAAAATCAAGTAAGAGAAGTAGAGGAAAAATTGGGAAGAGAACTGAGAGTGATGCAAGAAAATCATGAAAAACAAGTCACCAGCTTCCTAAAGGGGACCCCCAAAAAACAGTGAAGAAAATAACACTTTAAAAAGTAGACTAACCCAAATGGTAAAAGAGGTTCAAAAAATTAATGAGAAGAATGCCTTAAAAAGCAAAACTGGCCAAATGGAAAGGGAAGTCCAAAAGCTCGCTAAAGAAAATAATTCCTTCAAAATTAAAATGGAACAAATGGAAGCTAATGACTTTATGAGAAATCAAAAAATTACAAAACAGAACCAAGAGAAAGAAAAAATTGAAGACAATGTGAAATATTGGGGAAAAAAAAATAACACTGACCTGGAAAATAGATCCAGGAGAGATAATGTAAAGATTATTGGACTACCTGAAAGCCATGATAAAAAAAAAAAGCACAGACATCCTCTTTCAAGAAATTATCAAGGAAAACTGCCCTGATATTCTAGAACCATAAAAATTGAAAGAATCTACCAATCGCTCCTCGAAAGAGATTCCAAAAGGAAAACTCCTAGGAATATTGTAGCCAAATTCCAGAGTTCCCAGGTCAAGTAGAAAATATTGCCAGCAGGCAGAAAGAAACAATTCAAGTATTGTGAAAATACCATCAGGATAACATAATATCTAGCAGTTTCTACATTAAGGGATCAAAAAGCTTGGAATATGACATTCCAGAGGTCTGAAGAGATAGGATTAAAATCAAGAATTATCTACCCAGCAAAACTGAGTATAATACTTCAGGGAAAAAAACAGACATTCAATGAAATAGAGGCCTTTCAAGCATTCTTGATGAAAAGAGCAGAGCTGAATAGAAAATTTGACTTTCAAATACAAGAATCAAGAGAAGCATGAAAAAGTAAGCACAGAAGAGAAATCATAAAAGGCTTAAAGTTCAACTGTTTACATTCCTACATGGAAAGACAATATTTGTAACTCATGAGACCTTTCTGAATGTTACAGTAGTTGGAGGAAATACATACAGATGGGCCCCCCCTCCCCCACAGGGTGAGTTGAATATGAAGGAATCATATCTAAAAAATAAAATTAAGAGGTAAGAGAGGAATATGTTGGGACAAGGAGAAAGGGAGAGATAGAATGGAATAAATTGTCTCACATAAAAGAGGCAAGAAAAAGGTTTCACAATGGAAATGAAGAGGGGAAAGGTAAGAAGCAATGAATGAACCTTACTCTCATGAAATCTGGCTTAAGGGGGGAATAACATACACACTCAACTGGGCATCTTACCCTACAGGAAAGTAAGGGGGAAGAGGGGGACGGGAATGATAGAAGGGAGGGCAGATTGGGAGAAGGGGTAGTCAGAAGTGAACACTTTTGAAAACGGACAGGGTCAAAGCAGAAAATAGAGTAAGTGGGGGGTGGGATAGGATGGAGGGAAATATAGTTACTCTTTCAATAACATGAGTACTATGGAAATGTTTTGCATAACTACCAATGTATAACCTATATTGAATTGCTTGCCTCCTAAGTGAGGGTGGTGGGGAGGGAAGAAATGAGAGAATTTGGAACTCATAATTGTTTTTACATGCAACTGGGAAATAAGACATACAGGCAATGAGGTACAGAAATCTAGCATGCCGTACAAGAAAATGAGAGGAAGGGGATAAGAGGGTGCATGATAGAAGGGAAAGCAGACTGGGGAAAGAGGTAAAAAGAATGCATGCCATCTTGGGGTGGGGGGAGAGGAGAAACAGGAAGAAAATCTGTAACACAAAATCTTGAGGAAATGATTGTTGAAAAAAAACTAAAAATAAATTATTTTTTAAAAAAATGTCATTGATAACTAACCTTAGAAAGAGCAGTTTCAGTTTAAGTAATGAGGTTAGACACTAGACTGCAAAGTACAGAAAAACAAAGAAGTGGAGAACAAAAAAGCAAGAAATGTCTAGCTTATTCCAGGAGTTTGGCAAAGAAAGAAAGAAGGGATATAGGATGACAGCTTGAAGGGATAGTAAGGTCAAATGGGGTCCTTTTTAAGAATGAAGGTGACTTGAATATTTTTGTTTTATAGGCAGCAGCATATGGTGGGTGCACTCTCTTCTCTCCCTGTTCCTTGCAGTCCAGAGTAGTTTTTCCTTAAGGAACTGCTGAAAAAGCTTCCTGGTAGCTTAGGTACAAAACAGCTAGGCCATAAGGAGTCCTCTCTTCTCCCTCTGACCTGCTGACCATCACGTACAACATAGAGGAAACAAGTTTTTCCCTGCTCTGCCTAAATAAGCCTCCTTTTGTTAATGTTCTAAGAGAGTTTTATTTTGTTACAATCTCAAATCTGGGGTACCAGACAGGCCTCATTTTAGTGCAGCCCCCACCACACAGGTAAAAATAAAAGACAGGGAGACAGACAGGGAATGATTAAGGGCACAATCTGATGAAGACAGGAATGGATATGATCAGATAAATCTAGAGAGGCTGAACTTGATGAGAAGTACCACTTCTTAAGAGACTGGAAAGCAAGGTCTGTTAATAAATGGAAAAGAAGGGGGCGGAGCCAAGATGGCGGCGTAGAAGCAGCAACATATCGCAGCTCTCACATAGCCACCCCAAAATACCCATAAAATAGGACTCTAAACCAATCCTGGAACTCCAAAACGCACACAAAGATACTTCCCACTAAAGTCAGCTCGGCTACGAGGAACCATATCAGCACTGCGAACCGAAACCA
>CM053582.1:466686459-466704093 GCA_028627135.1 Pseudochirops cupreus | reverse complement strand
GGAAAGTCAGAGTGACGAGGGGGAGGACATAGGAGAGAGTAGACTGGAGAAGGGGTGATACAGTAGGATGGCTGTGTTGAGGTGTTGGGTAGGGGAAAGATGGGGAGAAAATTTGTAACTCAAAATCTCGTGGAAATGAATGATACAAACAAGAAAATAAATTAATTTTAAAAAAAAGAAAAAAAAAGTCAATGAACAAGCAAGCATGCTGAGTGTTTACTATGTGCCAAGCATTGTGCAAAGCACTAGGGACACAAGAAAAACAACAGCTACAACAACAAAAATGATCTCTGCTCTCAAGGGGCTTAGATCTCAATGAGGGAGACGGTATGCAAATTATCTACATGCATATATGATATTGTAACATATACAGGTTTCAGAGGCAAAGTTGGAGGGCTGAGGGGAGAAGATGAAATAAGAGACCAGAAAAATGCACTTACAGATGGTAGGATTTAAGCTGAATATTAAAGAAATCCAGGAAAGTTAAGAGGCAGGGATGAAAACATTCTGGGTAAAGGGGACATGAATGGCAAGAAAAGGTATGCAGTCTGTAGTTGGAGGATCTTATGTAAGAAACACTGAATAGTTCAATTGTAAGAATACCATAAAGGTATAAAACATCCAAGTTGTAAATGGCTTTAAATACCAAAGAGTATTTTCATACTTGATGAAGGAGATGAAACTATTTAAACTTACTAATAATGGGCTATGTTATGGGCTTTAAAGAAATCAGTTTCACAGTGCAGCAAAGGATTGATTCGTGTGAGGCCCCCTAGGGAGAAGAACCCACAATCATGCAGGAATGAGGTGAAGGGTCTCCCACCAGGGTGGTAGCTATGGAAATGGAGGGGAATTGTAATGATGAAAATAAAGTCTGACAATGGATCAGCTATGTGGAGTATGTGGATATATCACCAGTGTTGCAAGCCTAGGAAAGTTGCTAACAACAGAGGTTAGGTAGAAAAGTAAGTTCTGTTTTGGACATGTTGATTCTTCAGACATGTTGATTCTTCAAGATGCTATAGGACAGAAATCCAGTTTTGAGATATCTAAAAGGCAACTGATGATGTAAGACTGGAGTTCAGAAAAAGAGACTATTTACAGGTGAACAAAGTAACCCTGTATCAATCAATTGCACTTTTTGATAATTATGATTAAACTACTTGAGAATTTTCTTACTACAATACTTAAAATAATATCCCCAACTTCACCTCTCTCCTCACACCCTCCTCCCACACACAAAAGACAAAAACAAGCAGGTTCCCCCCAACTTTCCTGTTTTGTTATTTTTCCACTCCCTCAACCCTATACTGAAATAGCTGTCCTTTCAATTCTGTCACCATATATCTCCCTTTTACTCATAAGAGCAGAGTACCATTGTGGTTCAAGCCCTCAACAGTTCTCACCCATATTATAGTAATTTCTCTACTGCCTAATTCTAGCCCTAATACCATGGGACTTTATTACTCCTGCAAGATTCTCCTTCAAACTTTCCATCTTTTCCTTTCTTCAACTTCCTTAAGTCCCACGACAAACCCCACTATATCTCAGTCACTGATACAAATGGTGACACAATAAATCTTTCCATTGAATTCAAATTTTCAACTCTAACATTCAAATTAGTTGTCATATCTGATTTTTCTCAGTCTGCTTCCTTCTGGATGTATTTGACACTGTTGATCACCCTCTCCTCTCCAAGTTTTCATGACATTACTACCTTCTGGCTCACCTCCTAACTGACCACTCCTTCTCAGCCATATACAGCATGGCCCCTAACAGGAGGTGATTCCCACAGTACTACTCTGACTCCTCTTGTCCCTCTATGTCTTCTCTCTTGGTAAAGTCAGTTCCAATAAATCATCTCTACACATATGACTCCCAAATCTATATATCTAGGTCCAGTCTTTCCTTTGAATTTCAGTTCTGGACTCCCAATTGACCACTGGCTTTATTTCAAGATGACATCTTAAACCCAAAGTATTTAAAATTTAACTCATTATTTTGCTCTCCTTAACTCTTCCTCAACACCAAACTTTCCTATTTGTAGCTAAAAAATAGTGCTATCTTTTCAGTATCTCATATTTGTAATAAGCATTATCTTCAACTCCTCATTCTTCCTCATACTACATAAATCAGTTGCCAGATTTTCCCATTTCTATCTTCACAAATGCTCTTATATCTTATTCGTTCTTTCCGCTCACAGCTACTATTTTAGTTCAGCCCTAATCATCTCTCACTTATTGCATAAGTCTCAACTGGTCTCCCTGCCTCAAATCTCTCATCACTACAGTCCTTTATATACTTACTGCTGCCAAAGTAATATTCCTTAAGTGTGGATCTTACCACGTGATTCCCTTATATTCCCCAACTCTAAGGCCTTGCTATTACATCTAGAATAAACTAAGAATTTGTCTAAACTTTAGTTTTTAGGGCATGCCCTACACAAACTAGTTCCAATCTACTTGTCCAGCTTCAAAGGACATTTCTTTTGCTCTGGTACCCTGTAATCCAGACAAACTAACCCTTCTCTCTACTCTTCAGTTACTACCATTCCCCATTTTAATGTGTTTATACTGGTCATCTCTTATGACTGAAATGCACTCCCACTCCTCACCTCCACCTCATAAAATCCCTTCTTTTAAGATGGAACTAAAGCACCAATCTTCTTCATGAAGGCTTTCCTGACCCCGAACAACTACTAGTACCTTCCCTCCCACAGTTATTTTGGACTTAATTACATATAAACATTTTATTATTGTTGTACATATTTTTATATGTACTCATCCCTCCCATTAGAATGCAAGCTCACTACAGGAAGGGATCATTTCATTCATTCATTTGTATCTCCTTGGCCTAGCACAGTCTATGGCAAATAGGAGTTTAATCAGTACCTGTTGAATGATTGGACCTTAAAATTTAGTCCCTTTCTGCTATTCCATCTAACTTCTACATAGATACAAAAATAATTTTCCCAAAGAAAAAGTCTGATCCTGCCATTGCTCTATTCAAAAACTTTCAATGGTTCCATAAAGGATAAAAATGTCTTCAATTTTTTCAGCTTCCAACTTAGGCCCTCTACAATTTGGTCACAAACTACCTTTCCTGGCTTATTTCTTATTATTCCCTTCCAGAATTTAACATTCTATCCAAATTGGACTGCTCCCCAAAGTAGCATTCCAACCGGCCGCCCCAATCCCTGGGAATGTTCCCTAATTTCATTTCTTACCTCTAAGAATCTCTATCTTCAGTTCAGTTACCACTCATCTCCCTCAAGTCCTCTCGGACGCCCCCACCCCCAGATGTCAGAACTGGTTGCCTCTTCACATTTACCTTGTGTTTATTTACTTATCTGAATAATTGTAGTGCCTTTAAATTAAAAGAAAGATCTTTTTTTTTCTGTCTTTGTACCTCTAGTACCTAGCACACTGCTTTACACAGTATAAGCACTTAATGTTTAGTGAATTAAATTGCAAATGCTAAATTATATATGCTACTGATCTTGACAGGGTTGTCTCAAGGCCTAGCCTAAAGCCCACCTGGAGATGAGGGGGCAGTAACAATGGTAGCAGGGCTTACTGCTGCACTTGTCTACAACTGGAAGAAGATAAAATTTCACAATGAAAGAGTGTTTGGATGACCTCTTCCAACACTGCAGTGCTGAAATGATATACTCCTCCCAGTGGGCAAAAGGGTTACTTCACAGTACTGCTGTACCTTCAAGACCTTACTGTGTGCCCTTTGGTCTACTGAAATTTACCATATGCCCTGAAGATATACTCTTAGGACCCCCTGACTTTGTCATACCACCTGCACTCCTCCCCACCCCAATGGCCACCAGAACTTTCCAATCGCAATAGCTGAGCCTTTTTATATGTGTATTCTCCCTCTACCAAAATGTAAGTTTTAGGACAGAAAGAATTTCACTTTTCTATTTGTATCCCAAATGCTTATTAATATAATGCTTGGCATATAGCAAAAACCTAATAAATTCATTTTCAATGACTGATTCATTCATATCTTCATGACTCTTATTAAAAATCAGGGAAACATGACAACATTAAAAGTCTAAAGCAAGAAAATCCAACGCACTGATCTGCTTTTAAACCAAGAAAAAATACAGCTTCTAGTCTAGTACTTTACTTCTCATCACAATTAGGATAATAGAATTTAGTGACAGAAAGAGTTAAAAAGAAAACAACTTGGAATAAGGCTGAGAGCAATACTTCAGGCCTCCAGTTTCTGTATACAATGTGGATAATAAAATGAATTTGAAACTAATTCAAGTAAGTAAACAGGATCATATGCCTGAAATGTGGCAATGAATGAGGACCTTGTTCAGAGAGAATTGATCAATGGATGAGGCAAGATGATGCCATGTTATGTAAAGAAGAATCACATTAACAAAAAAAGGATGGCAAGTGACCTCGGGCCATTTAGCCCTAATTTGTACCTGAACGAATCAATAATAACAGTAATACCCATGAGAATTTAAATAGATGCAGAAGAACTGGTCTATTATCATTAATCAACCTGTTGCCCACAACTGTACAGGTATAATGTTGAAGGAAAAATATTTAAATTTAAAAATATTTCATGGAACTTTATTTTTTTTTCGGAGGGGAAAAGGCAAGACAATTGGGGTCAAGTGATTTGCCCAAGGTCGCACAGCTAAATTAAGTGTGTCAAGTGTCTGAGGCTGAATTTGAACTCAGGTCCTCCAGACTCAAGGACCAGTGCTCTATTCACTGCGCCACCTGTCCCCTATCTGCATTTCTCTTGTCATTTTTCCATTCATAAATAAAAAGACGAATAGCATTAATAAATGCTGATCTTTTCTGACTAAAACAAAAAAAATTAAAAACAATGTTTTTTGGGTTTTTTAAAATGGGTATCTCCATACTATGTGGAATGAAGAACTTTCCAAATATAGACACTTTACTTTGCTCAGTTCACATCTTTCCATATTTATCTGTGACAATCATATTCATAACCACTTATATCCCAGTAATATTTCATTATATTTTTATATCACAACTTACTGTTTATCCATTCCCTAATCAATGGATACCCACTTTGTTTCAAAGCACTTGCTACTACAAAAAGTTCTGCCATTACTATCTAGGTATATTTGGGGCCTTTTTTTCATTGACTTCCTTGAGGTAAGTGCCCCAGAACCAAAATCCTAAAAGGATATGGACATTTTAGTCTATTTCTTTGCATAAAAAGAAAGTGTTTTCCAGAATGACTGGATTAATTCATAGTTCTATGAACAGTACATTATTACTGTAACTGTCTTTCTACCACCTCTCCAACAATGGTTGCTTCAATCTTATATCTATAGAGATACAATAAAAGACAACACATATACAATTAGTAGAGTAATAGTGAATTATATTTTTTGGAGGGGGGGAACGCAAGGCAATTAGGGTTAAGTGACTCACCCAAGGTTACCCAACTAGTAAGTGTGTCAAGTGTCCGAGGCCTCATTTGAACTCAGATCCTCCTGACTCCAGAGCCAGTGCTCTATTCACTGTGCCACCTAGCTGCTCCTAATAGTGAATTTTTTTAAAAGACTGAAAATTAATTTCGTGACTTTATGATAATCAAGCTTGGCCCCCAAAAGGAGGTATGATAAGGCACCTTTCTCCAACTTCTCTGAAGACTACACACGTAGAACATTGCACATAATAAAACATTTTCAACCTACTGGTAAGTCTTACTGAACTTCCCCCGCCCCCCCTTTTATTCTTGGTTATAAGGATGGGTATTTGGGAGAGGACAGTGGAAAGTATACATTCAGAAAACCAAAAGTATAAAGAAAATATGTGAAACCTAGTAGGAGAAACTAAAATATTATGAGAATGAGGTAAGGTCCGTAATTTATTGTTCCTTGTCTGATAATCAAAAGTATTATACAACAAGGATCTTTTCATTGGGCCCAAAGAAGATTAGCATAAATCCAACTACCTTTATTAACTACAAAATAAAGTTATTTCCACTTATAAAAGTCTCCAGAACAAGAAATAAAGCAAACATTTATTAAGCGCTTATTATGTGCAAAGCATTGGAGATACAAACAGAAAAGTATGGCAACAATTGTCATTGTTGCTAGAGCTGTCAAATGGTACAAGCATTATGAAAAGTAATTTGAAATTATGTAAATAAAGTAACTAAATGTCCATAGCTTCTAAACCAGAGAGTCCATTACCAGGCTTATACCCCAAAGAAGTCATTAATTTAAAAAAAAAAAGAAAAGATATCCATATACTTCAAAATATTTATAGTGTACTTTTTGTGACGGCTAAGAAGGAAAGAAAAGCAAATATCCATGAACTGGGGAAAAGCCAAACAAATTGTGAAACATAAGAAATTATGCATGTGATAAATATTAAGAATCAAGGAAAGATTCATATGAACTAATGCAGTTTGAAGTAAGCAGAGCCAAGAAAATAATATACATAGTAACTTCAACAATGTAACACCAAAAAATCAAAAATAAATGTAGCATATGTAATGTATAAAATTATAAAGGTCAAAGAAGATTTGATTAAAGAGATACGTGAAGACACTCTCAACCTACTACCCCTTCATAGATACGGGAGGTCCAGAGGTGTTCATATGGTACATGTTCAGACTTTTTCAAGGTAGTGGTCATTTAAGTTGACTTTTTCCTCTTCTCTAAAAATACTATTTGTCATAGGAGATAACTCTCTAGAAGGGGAGGGGGAGGAACAGATGATATATTATCATGATATAAGAAACAGAAAATATCAATTGAAACCTATTTTTAAAATGACAACAGCAAAGGGTAAGGTTCCTCCCACATTATATTGAGGGGGACAGCATATGTGGTAATTTTCAGATGAAAGTCAGATGGAAAGATTTTTAGGTGTTAGATGTTAACAAATTAGATGTTACTATCTCTTCTTTAGTGACAAAATCATATCAATTTCTGAGTTATCCTCAATTCTTCACTCTCCTAGATAACTCCATCCAAGCCAATTATATCTCTACATTTCTTCCATTCTCTTCTCTCCACTTTTTGGAACAACCACCAACAATGGACTCAGGCATCATCACTTCACAACTACTGTCTACTCTACTAATTAGTCCCACCATCGTACCATCTACCCAGTTACAAATTAATATTCCTAAAGTAAAAATTTAATCATGTCAATCCTGATTCAAGAAATGTTCTATCTAGGATAAAACATAAACTTCTCTGTCACTTCAAGCACTTCAGAATCAAACTCAAATCTGTCTTTCTAGCTTCTCCTCAACTACTCTCTTAATGCACTATACATTTTAGGCCAACTGGTCCAAACTTTCCCCTTGTAACATACAAGATTACATCTGTTTTCTCTATGCTTTTGCATAGGCTATCTGTTAAATGGCTAGAACAGATCCCTTCTTCAACTTTTACTCCATTCTAAATTCAATTCAAATATTCTTCCTTCCTCATACTTATTAGAAATTTCTTTATATAGATTCTACATTCCGTTATGTTTACATACAATATCTTACCCAAACAGAATATAATTTCCTTGAGGAAGGAGGCTATTTCATTTAGCATCTAACACAGTAGTATGCACATAAACTAAGGGCCAAATAAATGTCTGTAAAACTCAATAACTAAAACATGTTCTACGATGAGAAAAGGGATTTCAAAACAAGCAGGAAAATGATAGACATGAAATATTAGACTTAAAGATTCATGTAGTAAACTCCACTTCCCCAATCATCATTTTACAGATGAGAAGCCTGAGGGTCTTAAACAAGTAAGTTACTTGTCCAAGGCAACCACCATGGTAAGCAGTTGAACAACATTCAAATGCCCCCATTACTAGGATCAAGAAAGATGGAAAGTGCTCAAACACAAAATTTTGAAAATGAAATCACAAATGATCAAAATGAGAAAGAACAGAGAGGCAGCTAAAAAAAAAAGATATAGTTGCACAAAGAACTGTTCCATAGGCTGAAAATTTGACAAGGTCATGCACAAAAGGCAGAAGATGGGGAACATAACCAAAGACAAATAAATGCAGGAATGGAATGGAATAAGAACATGGAAAGGAAGCCATAAGTTCAGAATAAACTTGTAAAAAAAAATTAAGTATAATCAGAGCAAGAACAGCAAAGAAGAGATGTTCCTGTTTGGGGTAGATGATGCAATGTTAAATAACAAAAAGCTGAATTACCCAACTCATATTTTGCTTCCTGCTTTTTTCTATTTGGAAAACAATCTTTGAACTAGAAAGAGTACAACAAATAAAGTTAAGAAAGAAATAAAGCTTATAACAGGTTGTAGGGCATAAGTTCAATAAGAACATATAAGAACAAGCCTCATTTCTGAGTTATTAGACTACCCTCTTCTTTCAAGCCCCTCATCCTTTTATCTCTTATCATTTAAATGTTTTTCCCAGCTACCTCCTCTTTGAGGGTCTCAAATGAAAAGGACACCCTTCTTTAGAATGACTATTGGTAAAGTGGAACTTAAGTTCAGTGGACAGATTAGCACTGTATATATGAATCTGGAAGTCCTTTGTAGCGTCATAACTGAACCATGGCAACTGATAAGATCACCAGTGCAAACTACAGAAAGAGAACAGGGCCCAGAAAAGGAGTAATGGTGGATGTCACAAACACTGAGCAGAAGAAAAATGGTGCCCCAAAAAAGGAGTCTGAGAAGGAACGTCAAGCAGAAAGAGAATCAAGAAAGAAATTTGAAAGGAAAAGATGCTGAAGAGAATGGGTATTATAATAAGAAGGTACAAAGCAATCAAGAAAAACAAATACTGAGAAAGGGGTTCTGTATTTACAGTTAACTCATTGGAACAAACTCTGTAAATAAAGAATTAGTCAAGTGGTGGAATCAGAAGCAAGACTGCAGAAGAATGAAGAGTGAATTAGTAGGCGGAGCCAAAATGGGAAAGAAAGTGTTAGGTCCCCCATAACACGTCCAAACAGATCTAGAAAATGTACCAGACCACAGAGTTGTAATCAGTAATTTTTTTTAAAATCACAATGAGTTTATTTTTTAGCACAGGTCAGCATAGGGAAAGAGAGGTCTACAGACACTGGGGATGGGCCTAGCCAGGAATGCAGAGAGCATTCCATCACAAGGAAAGGCTGTGTATCAAGGCAAAAAAAATATTCCAAATCCAGCAAAAGAAAGCCCAATCTTGTACATGGTACAGGATTAGATGCCAACTGGCAGCTCTGTCACTCAATACTCAATTTCAGATCACAGATCAAGGGCTGACTGAGGAGGGGACCTATAACTAAGAGTGAAATTCCAATATATGCCCACAGTAGGTTGCTCAAATCCAAACTTAAGTCAGGAACTCATAGATCTCAAAACAGTGAGGGAGCAATCAGACTTTGCCCTGAATTAGACCTCTTTGAAAACACTTAAACTTTGCAAGACTCAAGCCTGAGTTGTCTCAGAGATCCTGGGAATACACAACATTCAAAACCTTAAGAAAACAAGAGAAGGGCCAGCCCAGATATTACCTCCAGAAGTGTACACAGCCTGGTTTTAACATCAAGTACAAAGTCAGAAAGTGGGCCAGAAGAATGAGTTAAAAAAGAATCCCACCATAAAAAGCTACTAGTGACTGGGCACTTAAGACAAATGCAGAATGGCTCCAAAATATCTACAAACAAAGCCTCAAAGAAAAACACAGCTTGGGCACAAATTCAACCAGAATTCCTAGAAAAGACAATGCAAGAAATTTTAAAGAGTTAAAAGATGCTTTTATAAATGCAAAAACAGTGCTAGAAGGGGAAAAAAGTGAAAAGAAATAAAAACTATAGAAGAAAGAACTGGAGTTCTGCGTGTAACAAAAGGTAAAAAACCTTTGCCCAAGCAACATACCCCATGAACCAAACAAGAGGTGATTACTTCCAAGTCAAAGGACTGAAAAAAATGGAAGGTATCTCATCTTAAAAACTGACTTGGAAAACAGATCAAGGAGAGATAATTTGAGAATTACTTAACTACCTGAAAGCCATGACCAATAAAAGAGCTTACACATTCTATCTCAAGAAATCATACAAGAAAACTCCTGGACCTTTTAGAACCAGAAGGCAAGATGGAAATAGAATGAAGTGAAAATTTCCAGGAACATTACAGACAAAATCCCAAGATTCCAGGTAAAAGAAAAAGTACTGCAAGTAGCCAGAAAGAATTCAAATATTGAGGACCAAGCCACAGTAAAAATCATATATGATACAGGTAGCATTACTAAGAAGGAAGGGAGAGCCAGGAATATGATATTCCAGGAGGCAAAGGATATAGGCTGAACCAATTAACATAATCTGTAAAACATAATAACTACCATTAATAATAACAACAACTAGTATTTACATAGTGCTTTAAGGTTTACAAAGTGCTTCAAAAATGTCTTGAAGGTAAAACTTTAAAATACCGCAGTGACTTAGGTGTTTTTATTAAACTCATTTTACAGATAAGGAAACTAAAAGCAGGGTAAAGTTAAGTGACTTGCCCAGGGTCACACAATTGGTAAATGTCTGAAGCTGGTTCAGAACTCAAGTCTTCCTTACAATAAGTTTGGCAATGGGCATTTAACTTTAAGAGGACTTCCAAAAATTCCTACTGAAAAGATCAGTCCAGTAGAAACTTTGTGAAGGGTAAACACAGGAGACAAGAGAACATAAAAGAATAAATATGAATGAACTATCATAAGGAAATAAACAAGGATAAGGATAATCTGTTTATATTCAAATGTGATGAGATTATAAGTGCACCCACAGAATCCCATCATCCTCAGGTCTGAGAGAGAGAGAGAGAGAGAGAGAGAGAGAGAGAGAGAGAGAGAGAGAGAGAGAGAGAAAGAAAGAAAGAGAGAGAGAGAGAGAGAGAGAGAGAGAGAGAGAGAGAGAGAGAGTGTCCACTTAAGACAGAATACCTGGGAGGGGTTCTATTATAATTTGATGACCTTAAAAGAATGAAAATGGAAAGGGAAAAGAATCCACTGGAGGCAAGGAGGTGGGTGGGTGGGAAGGACAGCCGAAACTATATAAAGTGGCTATATAAGTGAAAATTTGTACAAACGAGAAGGAAAGGTTAGAAGGAACAGGCAATACCTGAAGCTCACTCTCAACTAGTCAAAGCAGAGAAAAACACACACACATACAACAGAGTACAGCAATATATTTCACTTAACAAGGAAAGAGAAGAGGCCGGCTAGGTGGTGCAGTGAATAAAACACTCGCCCTGGAGTCTGGAGGACCTGAATTCAAATCAGGACTCAGACACTTGACACACTTACTAGCCCTGTGACCTTGGGCAAGTCACTTAAGCCCAATTGCCCTGCCTTCCCCCTCCAAAAAAAAAAAACAAAGGAAAGAGAAGGGAAAGAGAGTAATAATAGAGAGTGTGGTTTAAAGGAGTGATCTTTAAGGTCTAAGCAAAAGAAATTCTAAGGATATATAAAAATACTCAGCCGATGCTCTAGCCTAACAAGTTATGGCATATTAATCTGATAAAAATAACATTGTGCTTTATATAAATGCTGAAGGAGAAGGCCTCTGAGAAATTTATATGAACTGATGAAGCATGAAGTGGATAGAACAAGAACAAACAATTTATACTATAACAGCATGTCAAGAGAAACATTTGTAAAAGACTTGGGAATTCTGATCAAAACAATGATCAATCATGATGCCAGAAGAGTCAGGATGAAATATGTTACCTACCTCCTGACAGAGAGAGAATGAACTTGAAGTGTAGACATTTTGTTGTTGTTGTTGAATGTAACCAATCTAAAAATTCTTATTAAACAAAAAAAGGAAAAGTGTAGCCAAAAAAAAAAAGGGGACTCCTTTCTAGGAGTCTTGACTGCTAAAGAGAAACTGGTAGATGAGGAGTCATTAAAAAGTAAGTTAGAATTGACCTCTAAGGTCATCTAATACAACCCCTGCATTCTGCAGATAAGGAAATGAGGTCATGGGAGTTTAGGTGACCTCCTCAAGATTTCACAGAAGTATCAGGTTGATTTTGAACACGGATACCAAGTTTCTATCACTGAAGAGCATGCTTCCTCCCTGAGAAGCAAACAGAAGGATTCAGGAGCACTAATTGAAGACAGATGCCCCGGGAAGAAGTAAGGTTGTCTGAGAGAATGCGAGTAAAGTAGGGGAAAACAAGGGATGAGTATAAGGGAAGAATGAAGTGAAGAGGAAAAAAGAAGTTGTTTGTAAGAGATGGCCTCATTTTCTCAAAGTTGGAGGTGAAGTACTCTGCTGAGAAGGAGAGGAGAAAGGAGATTGTATAACATATTTGAGCAAAAAGGAAGAAAGTTTTGTAAGACCTGCATAATTAATCAAGGAAGAATAAAAGGAATGCCATATAACAGCAAGGGACAATCTAGTTGAGATTAGATAATACACTTGTATGGAATATAGCAGCATTGGTTATTTGACTTTATCCAGAAGTGTTCAAAGTACATGAAAGGGAACAGAAAAGTGGGAAAACAGATAGTAGGAAAAACTTACAGTAGGGCTTTAGCAAGACATGACTAGTGACAAGACAAGTAAGCAAAGGATTCATTCAAGGAAAATAAGACTTTTTTGGTTGAATTTATCAATAATAGGATTCAGACAATAAAGATAATAAGCGAGGCCCAGGGAGGGGAGATGGGCTAAGAAAACAGCAGGGACTGGAAGTCAAAATAAAGAAAAAGACTGACACAGATTTAATATTTGAGCTAAACTGGCATAAAATTTGAGGACCCTTCTGACCCAGCATGCAGAAGGAGGTACCAACACCATGTTCATCTATGGTCTCTATAAATATGATATTCTATAATCTTTTTACTTTCATTCTTCCTAAAGACAGTAACCGCTGGAGTCAGTCCTTTCTCTTCAATAAAGGTCCATTAATATATACACAGTCACACACACATATACACACACAAAATAATATGAATTTTATCTCCTACACAGAATCTCTTGAAAGTGCAACAATTATTTAGGAAATAAGGTTTACGAATTCAAAATGTTATATTTTTCTACTTTTAAAAAATCTGATTCCTCACATCTCTATCCTCTACCCTGTGTCTACCTTATTTCTTTGTTAAGTGTTCCATTCCTACCTCCCAAACTTAAGAGCATGGTCTTTTTCCTTATATCTGATTCCTTGACAGTCACACTATGCTCTTCTTTTCACCTCTTCTTTTCTTTCATGCTTCCTTCTTTACTTCTATTTTTCTAATCAGTAGCTAGATAAACTTTATGAAGGCTGGAAAACTGACAACTGGAAAAATGAAGCCCATATGCTTACATATGGAAAGAAGAGAGAAGTGAATCCCAGACAAGAATTTAATCACCTATTCTGCATTTTGCAGTAAGGCAGCAAGGAGAGGGCAGAGAACAGAAAGGTTAAATAGAGAAAGAAGTAATGAACTGAGCAGAAATAGTTGGAGCAAAAACTAAGAGCTAGAAAGTAGGAAGCACAGAAGCAGGTTCTAATCAAAGGAGTGGTAACTGAAGATAGTTTCAAATCTATCATTTTAAGGTGATAAACAGTTTTCTAAATAGTATCTCACCTCATCATGCTGAAATAACATCTTAGCAATAACATCATACCTGAGTCAAATATGTCTATGAAATATAGTGATGTACAAGTCAATCTTTTATCTCAAATTAGTATCAACTCTGAAACCCTTTTTATATCTCATGACACTTAAACTTGTAGTATATAGTCTTTTCTCTTCTTTAGTGGAGTGTAAATTCCTTAAAGCAGGGCCCATGTCCTTAAATAATTTACTCTATAGCAGAGGTTGGTTGTCCAATACTACATACTGTAGCAGGGAGCCTGGCCCCCAACACTCCCTAGCTAAACCAGATTAAAATGTAATTGAGAAATATTTAACAAAATAAAAATACAATATAAAATAGATAATGCTATTTTAGGTTTTTTTTGCTATTTTAGGTTTTTTTAAGTCAATATGTGGTCTGTAAGGATTCATTTCAATGTGACTTTGACACCACTGCTCTACAACATCCCACACGGTGATATGCACAAAGTATGTGCTTATGTAAGGAATGATCAAAGGGACAATTTCAGATAAACCTAAGAAGACTTAGACGAACTGGGATGCAAAGTTAAGTGACCAGAACCAGAAGGTAATTTATACAATGACATAATATTGTAAGGATAATTTCCTCTAGTTTCCTCATCTTTAAAATGGGAATAGTATCTATCTCACAAGGTTGCTGTGAGGATCAAATGAGATAATATACAGAAAATGCTCTATTTAATGCTAATTATTATTATTCTCTTAAGAACAAATGAAAGAAGTTTTCACAGAATACTGTAAACATCAATTATGAGCCACTTGGGTCAAGACACATGTGGCATCCCCTTAAGTGAGTTGACATTTCTGCTCATTTTATATACTTCATCAAAAGAGAAAATCATGGCTGTTTGTTTTGAGGTGGACATAGTTTGACAAGAAGTCTTCTCTAAGTAAGATTCCACTCTGAATAGTGAGGCCACAGCAATTCAAAGTAAATCTGATTTGGTCACTCTTCTGAATGCTGAGATTTACAAACAACTTTCAAAGATTTACTAGTTCTAATCAATGTAATGTTCAAATATGGTTCAGGGAAACTAATGATGAAGCAATCTACCCATTTTCTGAAGTAGAGGAAGGCACTTAAAGTGCAGAATAAAACTTACATTTTCATACACAGGCAATGTGAACATTTCTTTTGTTTGACTATGCATATCTGTTAAAGTATTTTTATTCTTCTAATGGAAGAGGCGTGGTGAAAAAGGTTTAAGGATTAGATTGCCAAAAAAGAAAAAGGCGAGAGTCAGTTTAAGTATTTTTTTAAATGTATAGAAGAGAGAAGCCTAGAAGAAACCATAAGAAAGTAAAATAGTTTTGAAAGTCACATTCTGAATTTATTATGCACTTAAATATAAAAGAGAAGCTGTACATAAAGATTCATAATCGTGTAAATAGTCATTTTCATGTTTAAGTTCAGAATTTCAAAAAAAAATTATGTGTTCAATAAATGTTTGCTGAATGAATACTTATGCTGAATTTATGACAACTGAGCCTCCCTGTCCCAGTTCTCAGTATTAGTAACTGTTAATGAAAAGCATTAGCAGCTCGCCTAGGCAACAGCCAAGGCAAACTAGTGAATCATTGGTATACTAAAAAGACCTTACCAGTCTCTCACTAACCAGTTTACATGACCTTGGACAAGTCACTAAACCTTTCTGGGTTTCAGTTCCTTCACTTGTTAAAATGAAAGGGTTGGACCAGATCATCTTTAAGGTCCCTTTTAGCTTAAAGATCAGTGATTGTAGGCTGAAGAAACTTCGAAGTCAAGACACATCAAATCAATAAATATTTATTGAGCACTTAATGTATGAAGTGTGCTAGGACAGTGCATCTGATCTGACAAAGCCTTAAAAAGTATAATGCAATTTAGGGGTAGTCTATTAAAATAAGTCAAGTCTATTTTGGACTGACAGCAAACTTTTGAAAATCTGTTCAAACATATACATATATATATACACACACACACACACACACACACACACACACACACACACACACACACACACACACATGTATCACTTATGCCAACATATTCTTGTCTGTCAAATTACTCAAAATTTAGGAAATCGGAATTTAATAAAAGTTCTGTATCACTCAAAATTCAGAAAGCATAATGACAGTCAAATAAATCCCATTAAATTAAAAAAATCATTTAACAACAATCTCGGCAAAGAACAATAACTAATTTTAAACCAAAAAAAAAAAAAGGAAAGAAAAAAAGCACTTAATTTCCTTCTTTCACTTCCTGACATCTGGATTTACTCTATTGTTTTAAACCAATATCCTGAGTTAGGTTCTTACTGTGAGTTAAAAACTCACCCTGTGAAGCGTCACTGTGTGTTGTTCCCATATAGCCGTTTCCTCCATTGTTGTGCTCTGGCAAGAAGGGAGAAAAGAGACCAACTTTAGTATGTTACTAGTTTGTATTCCTCAAAGAAAAGCAGAAACAATTTAACATTATAGAATAACAATGTCCTGTATATTAAAGATATTCTAACTTTATAGTTACAGAAGAGAAAGTAGTTTTTGGTTTTGGTTGGGATTTTTTTTTTAAAGCAAGAGGAAACTACATACTAGAACTTCCTTTATTTTTAACAACTTGGATAGATGCCTCATTTAGCCAAACAACTGCTAAAAACAATAATTATCTACTATCTAGCCTCATAATTTTGGCACAATTCAATACTTTGAATATATTAACCAAACATTAATCAGTTAAAGTGAGTTATAGTCATTTTAAAGTCATACAATTTCATCTAATTGTATTTTTAAAACATGAAAGTATCCCTAATTCCATACACATTACAGGGAAAGGATATTACATGCCTTTGGTCAACAATTTATTCAGTGTAATAAATTAATTTTGCTGTTACACCCAATGTCAATTCCATTTTATAATCAAAGTTCCTAACCTTAATTTGCAACATGGAAAAATGCCAATTCTAGTAAATATGTGATAATAATAATAACACCTGAACTAATGTGAAGTAAGCAACTTGCATTCTAAGTATAGTATAATTACCATACAATGCAATTTGGTTTATAGTAACCTTATCTCATAAAGATGGTTCAGTATAGAGAAAAACAAGTTACTATCCAAGGAATAAACACTTAGAATTTAAACTAAGAAACTGAGAGCTCCTAGAGCCAAAATAAAATAATTCAACATGACCAAATTTTCTAACTCATGCTAGTTTTTTAAAAAATTTTTAAGTTCTGATTATTTTCAAGTATACAGAGTTTAACATAGTAATCTCCAAAGTGTGGTGCACACAAGAGAATTCAGAGGAGAAATAAAATTATATATACACATATATATTTATATTTATATGAACTGAAAAGAACAGCACAGCTCTTCTGTGTGTCTGTTGCTGCAGGCCTTGACTGCTATTCTCTTTCCCCTCCTGGGGCCAGTTCCCCAGTTTTGGGTTGTGCAGGATGGTAAGCCCCAAGACTACCACTGATGCAATGGCAAAGGAATCCCTTATAAATCACCAGTTCTGAATCTGCATTTGAATAGCAGGAGAAACTAGAATAAAGTCAGAGAAATGTGGTAATAATAAGAGAATGAGGAAGCAGTAGGTGAAAATAGTAACAGTAGCTGTTAAGAGATAAAAGCTAAGTATACATAGCAGGTGCAGACAGTGGGTTTGAGACTATAAAGTACCTTCAGATATTAAGTAACTGTGTTAAATCTTTATAGATAAACCTTTGAGAACCACCATATTTATCATTAAGCTTCAAAAGTACTATTAGACTTGTTAAGGAACTTATTAAGGAACACTGCTGTGTTCACTTTGTGCCAATGATATAGATGTCATGAAAACTGAGGCAACAACTTGAAAGTGTTTACTAGTCTACACTGACTGAAAAGACAAGTGAATTCCCCTCCTCCCCAAATTAAATGTTTTTGTTATAATAACAAACCTTTTCAAAAATAACATCTCTATGTGGGCAGCTGGGCGGCGCAGTGAATAGGGCACCGGCCCTGGAGGCAAGAGGACCTGGGTTCTAATCTGGCCTCAGACACTTA
>CM053582.1:466668585-466685959 GCA_028627135.1 Pseudochirops cupreus | reverse complement strand
GAGAAGAAGAATGCCTTAAAAAGTCGAATTTGCCAGATGGAAAAAGAATCTCAAAAGCTTTCTGAAGAGAATAATTCCTTCAGAATTAGAGTGGAGCAAATGGAAGCAAATGACTTTGTGAGAAATCAAGATACTATTAAACAGATCCAAACAAATGAAAAAATAGAAGGCAATGTGAAATAGCTCCTTGAAAAAACCACTGACCTGGAAAACAGGAGAGACAATTTAAAAATTATTGGACTACCTGAAAGCCATGATCAGAAAAAGAACCTAGAAATCATCCTTCAAGAAATTCTCCAGGAAAATTGCCCTGATATTTTAGAACCAGAAGGCAAAATAGAACTTGAAAGAATTCACCCATCACCTCTTGAAAAAGATCCTCAAAAGAAAACTCCTAGGAATGTTATAGCTAGGTTTTGGAGTCCCCAGATCAAGGAAAAAATATTACAAGCCGCCGAGATGAAACAATTTGAATACTGTGGAAACATAATTAGAATAACCCAGGATCTAGCAGCTTCTATATTAAGGGATCGAAAGGCCTGGAATATGATATTCCAGAGATCAAGGGAGCTTGGATTAAAACCAAGAATCACCTCCCCAGCAAAATTGAGTATAATGTTTCAGGGGAATATATGGTCATTCAGTGAGGTGGAGGACTTCCAAGCATTCTTGATGAAAAAACCAGAACTGAATAGAAAATTTGACATTCAAATACAAGAAGCACGAGAAGGTAAACATGGAAAAGAATTATCAAAGTTGAACTATTTACATGCCAAAATGGAAAAATGATAATTGTAACTTATGAAACTTTTCTTAATATGAGGATAATTGAAGGGAATATAAATGTATATATATGTATACATACACGTATGTCTATATAACAGGGTATATATGTATATGAATACATATGTGAGTGTATGTATATATGTGTACAAAGAGGGCGCAGGATCAACTTGAATATGATGGATAATATTTTAAAAGGTGAAATTGAGAGGTGGGAGAGGAATAGAATGAGAAGAGACAGGGAAAGACAGAATGGGGTTAATCATTTCATATAGAAAAGGCAAGGGATAATTGTTACAATGGAGGGGAAGAACAGGAAGGCAAAAGGGAATGGGTCAACCTTATTCTCATTGAATTTGACTTAGGGAAGGAATGACATACACTGTAATTGGATATCTTGCCCTACAGGAGAGTAGGGGGTATGGGGATGAGAGGGAGGATGATGGAGGGAAGGGCAGGTTTGGGGGGAGGGTTAGAAGGGTTAGAAGGTTAGAAGCACACACTTCTATAAGGGGACAGGGGCAAAGTAGAGAATAGAACAAAGGGGAGGAGGAATAGGAAGGAGGAAAACATAGTCTTTCACAATATGTTCATTGTGGAGATGCTCTGTGTAATTACACATGTACAGCCTGTGTTGAATTGCTTCTCTTTTCAGTGGGGGTGGGTGATGAGAGGAAGGGAAAGAATCTAAAATTTAATGTTCTGAAATCAAATGTTAAAAACATATATGTGTGTGTGTGTATATATGTATATATGTGTGTGTGTGTGTGTGTGTATATATATATATATATATATATATATATAAAATATTATTATTATCATTATGATTTACATGCAACTAGGAATTAAGATATACAGGCACTGGTGTAGAGAGGGAGATTCATCTTGCCCTACGGGAAAGTCAGAGGGGTGATGGGGGAGAATATAGGAGAGAGCAGATTGGGGGAGGGGTTATACAGTGGGATTACTGTTTTGGGGTGGTGGGTAGAGGAAAGACGGGGAGAAAATTTGCAACTCAAAATCTTGTGGAAATGAATGATGTAAACTAAAAATACACAAAAAAATAAAGCTATAAAAAAAAAGACTTATTTTTAGACAGAGTACAGATTGGCGGTAGGTGGGGCTTAGAAACCATGCTGTATTTCAGTATTCAATAAATGGTCAGTAAACATTAAAGACCTACTTTGTGCCAAGCACTGTGCTAAGTATTGGATATAGAAACATGAAAATGTAAGGCAGTCCTTGCCCCCAAGGAGCTTATAGTCTAATGGGGGAAGTCAGTATACAAAGGAAAGTTGAAAAGTGGAGGATGGGGAGATCTGGCATGGCAGTGTGGTAGAGAAGCCAAAGAAGTTCGGAATGAGTGTGGCTGAGTAGGAGAATAGGAGATGCCTGATATTTTTTAAAAGAGAAAAAACCTGCTTTGTATTTTCAAAAATATTTATAAAACAAAAAATTGGCTCCAAAAAAAAAAAGCTCCTTGAGGTCAGGCATTGTCTTTACTTTTGGATTTGTATCTCTGGAATCTGTTGTTTTCACTTGTGTCTGACTCATGTCTCTGTTTGGGGTTTTCTTGGCAGAGATACTGGAGTGGTTTGCCATTTCCTTCTCCAGCTCATTTTATAGATGAGGAACTGAGGCAAGCAGGGTGAAGTGACTTGCCCAGGGTCACACAGCTTTTAGCTGTTTGAGCCCTGATTTAAACTCAGATGCATCTTTCTGACTCCAGCCCTAACACTATATCCACTGTATTACCTAGCTGTCCAGCATTTAGTATGGTGTTTGTCTTTGACATAGTAAGTACTTAATAAATGTTTTTCATTAATTCATTGTTGGAGAAGAAAAACCAAATATTTTAAAACCAAGTATCTTACATTCTTTTTAATGGAAGGAGCAAATAGAGAATGTTGTATAGGCAGACAGAAACAGAACCAGTTGGTTAAAGTTGATGAGACTACACATGAGGTTGACATTTTCTGTAACAATTATAAGTGAAGAAATGGAACGTTGGTTACTTTTACATGTATAGCACATGCCTCATCACTAGAATTATTCAAACAGTGGTGAATTCTGACTGGCAAGGATGTATTAGGCTTAGACTAGGACTGAATGACTTGGGGATGCCCCTTTGAATTTCTCATCCTAAATGAAATTAGTGACTCTAATTCTGGTTTCTTTGTGTGTCACTAAATGATTCTATAAGCAGTTGTAGTTATATATGGCTCCTTAGGATTATAGACTTAAGATTTGAAAGGTGCTGTATAGGTCACCTGATCCAGCCACTTTAGGTTATAGGGGTGGAGCAGGGAGGGGTAGTATGTGAGAGACTAACGATTAGAGAGGCCAAGTGACTCACCTCTGGTTGCACATCTGGCAGTGTCAGGCTTTCAGTTTCAGATCCTTGTTGTCATCTCACTCCATCTCTGTGCAGATAACTCGGTGCTCAACAGCTTGTAGAGGAGTAGTAGTGAATGGGAGCAATGCTGTGTTTGAATTCAAAAGATCTGGGTTCAAATTCTAGCTCTCTGACATAGTATCTGTGTACCTTTTGAAAGTTAGCTAAACAACCTGGGTCTCAGTTTTCTCATCTGTAAAATAAAAAAGCAATTTATTATTTTTAAGATTTCTTATAGTGCTACATCTGTGATCTTGCAGTGGAACACACATACACACACACAGAGGCACACACCCCACCCCTCTTTAGGGGGAAAAAAGGTTTTATTTGTTCTTTGTTTTTCATATTGTAACAATTTTCACTGTCCCTCACCTTCCTCTGACGATAGAAAGCTATCATCTGTATAACAAATAGTATTTTTTAAAGTCAAAAGACAGGGGGAAAATTAACAAAACTGTAGTGATAAGGCCTTACTATTTAACAAAAGGAGTAACCTAGCTAAATGTTGCAGTGGATAGAGCTCCAGGCCTGGAGTCAGGAAGACCCGAGTTCAAATCTGTCCTCAGACACTTACTAGCTGTGTGACCTTGGGTAAGTCAGTTAACCCTGTTTACTTTAGTTTCCTTATTTATAAAATGAGCTGGAGAAGGAATTGGCAAACTACTCCGTGTCTTTGTCAAGAAAACCCCAAATGCAGCCATGAAGAGTCAGATACTGCTGAGTAGAGGAAGAGAGGCTAATTAGACTGAAGGGAGGTTTGATAACTACAGTATAATTGATTTTTTTTATAATCTTACTATGTATATTTTATGTTTATATTTTTTTGAGAAAAGATCCATGACACAAAAAATTTAAGAACTGTTTAACTCTCCTGAGATCCTTTCTAACCTCTAGATATATCATCCTGTTTTGGCTGAAAGGCGCTTAACTGTTTTCGTTTTCCTCCCTGTTTCTATGTCCTGTTGCTAGTTTCTGTTCCCTGTGTTCCTTTCAGCTTCTGAGGAGGTTAAGGTTGTTTGTGAGCCTTTTCTCTATCTTCTATTGTCCATTTGCATTTTTTACTTTCTCAGGAGACATTTACATCTACATCTACATCTCTCTTATATGGCCATAGAGAATGTACCCTTTGGAATCTGTCTTCTTTTCAGTCTTTTGTATTATTTAGGGCAGCTAGGTGGGCCTCAAGCAAGGAAAATATGAGTATAAAACCAGCTTCAGACACTTTATTAGCTGTAATACTGGTCAAGTTACCTACTCTCTGTCTGCTTCAGTTTACTCAACCATAAAATAGAAATTTTGTCAAATGCTTTAGCATAGTGTCTGCCACATAATAGTTGCTTTAATAAAGATTTGTTTCCTTTCTGCCTGCTTTCTCACATTCCTGCTTCCCTTAGGCCGTACTCACTTTAGTTCTCCCAGGAAGCTAGTTAAACAGTCTTTATTAAATGCATCCTTAAATGAACTATTTGGAAATTAATAATGGAGACTTGTACTTAGAATGTGTCTTATGCTAAGAACAATTACTTAAATTTCTGTGTGCCCTTGTGCATTTTAAATGTGAGTCTTTAATGAGTAAATAAGTCTGATTTTCATTCAGCAATTCATTTTTATAGACTTCAGGATTCTAAAGTTTTCTAAGTATGCTTTTAGAGGGCTTGAATTTGATAAATATTTGAAATATTCTACCTTTTAATACTGTTTACATTATTCATCTGAAGTCTTAATTTTTCCTAACAGAATTAATATTTAGTCAGCTCCACTACCTCTTGAATTTAGTTGAATTAGCACTAATGATGTGTGTTGTTTGGAGAATGTTGCATGACATTAATACTGACTTACTAAAACATGAGATGGTAGCTTAAATTCAGATGCTAAGCAAAATTGAGATAATATATTTCTGTGGAAAAAACTGTAATTTTGCAAAACTGTGCAAAACTTACCTGTACAGGTCTTAATAACTTGGCTAAATGCGAAATACATTCCAACTGTGTAAGGAACTTAGAAAGTCTCTAGTGGCTTAAAAGACTTGAACTATGTTTATTTACTCTTTTCTCATGTAGGTTATTGTAGAGAATTGTACTCCAAGTAAATCGTTTTTGACTCAAGACAGTCCCTCTTTATCAGAAAATCTTGCTTCATATGTAGATCCTCCCCTAGCCCCCCCCCCCCAGGCTATTATGGTAATAATTATTACTAACCAATAAAAAGTTTATTTTAGTAATTCAGAAAGTTGGGGAGTTACTCTAAAATAATTGTTAATCAGGTTTCCATTGTCATTCCCATTCACTAATTTAATTCAGTAGAAGTTTAAAATTATTTAGAAGCAATATGATAAAATAGATGGAGAACCAGCCCCTGAAGTTTCAGGACAATTTAGTTCAAGGTTCATCTGATACATACTGACTTTATTACCTTGGGCAAGCCACTTAAAATCTCTTCAGTTCCCTAGGCAGCTCTCTAAGCCGTAAGTTACAGACTAAGTACTGATGTGTATTATTAGGAGTTTCTTTATCCTGACTTTATGGAAAAACCAGGTGCATCAAGTGAATTTTTAAAAAAAATCTTTTTTTTTTAAACTTGCGATTTTACTATAATTTTTCTGTTGTGCAGATGCACTTTTAAATACAAATAATTACAAGTAAATATTATAAATTTTGCTTTAAAATAAAGTTTTCTTTCTCCTATCTCTAGTATGCTCTCTGTATATGCACTGTCATTTGACACAGCTTGGTCAAGGTGTTCCTAAATTGCAGACCTTCTAGTTTAATAGAGGGAGTTTGCTGTATCAGTAAAGTTTTAGGTCCTATATTTGAGAATCTAAGATTTCTCCATCAAATCAGGTTATACTCTTCCTTTACCATCATGAAGCATCTTGATTTTTTGATGCCAAAAAAATGCCATCTTTTCATGGCTAATCTTTTGATTGTAAGCTTTTCCAAGTTTAGCCAAACTGTTTTATAATACATCAATTTAGTAGCCAAGCCATACTCTGAGCTCTTGTAGCTTCTTGGATAGAACATGTGCTCCGTAGGCATAGCCTTCAGCAACCATGGTACCTCTGTTCTTGCTGAAGTAGGGACTGTTTAATAGTATAATTTTGAAAGAAAATTTTGTTGCTTTTACATGATTTTATTTATACTTGAATTTAAGGCTTTTAAAAATCTCTAAATTTAGTACTTAACCGTTAAATCTAAAAAAAAGTTGAAATTTAATAGGTTTCTTAGATACATTTGTTATAGAACTTTGGGACTGTCCTTTTTCATATTATAGTTCTTTATGTATATGCCCGATTCTTTGCATAAGGACAAGGCCTGTATTTTAACTTTAATAAGTTCAGTTGAGTTATGTATAAGAATTTTGGGAATTACATTTCGTACTGCCACATTCTAGCTTTTAGCCATCTTTGTTCCTTGGTTTTTGACTTCTTGTTTTTTAACTTTGTGAAAGATAGGAGTGACCAGGAAAAAGGATGTGGGTTAGGCATTTCATCAGGTGATTAAATTTGGCTTTATAGTTTCTTTCTCCATGGCAAATATGACTAATAACAAGTGCAACTGGTTTTTTGGGTGATGAATTGGTAGCTTGCTGGATTTTCTGGTAAAGAAGTCTTTTAATCTTCAGAGGTAATACTCAGTTTATTTGGTGAAATTAACATTTTTCTGATTCTTAGAGTAGCATTACACATTAATTAGAACCAATTTAGAGGTCAGTATATGTGAAATAATTGGTCAATAACTGGGTATTTATTACGTGCCTACTATTTACTAAGCATTGTGAGGACCAGACTCATTTTGAATTTTACCTTTGATCTAATGAGAATCTATCTCCTGTTGGCCATCTAATCGATGGACATGAGAACTAGTCATCATATTTGATGTAATTGAGTTAAAAGCACTTTATCCTGGTAGTGCTTTTTAACATTTTTCATTCTGTAGCACATTTGTAGGTTTATAAATGTGCTGCTGCACATCAGGGAAAAAAGCAAGGGTCCCTACCTCCATTATTGAGCTTGAAAGTGCCAATATGACAGCCAGGTGGAGATGTCCAACAGATAGCTGCAAATAAAGGTATGTAGTTCATTAAAATGGGTGGAGTTGGAGGCATAGATTTGAGTGTCTTCCACATAAAGGAGATAGTTGAAGCTCTAGCTCAATGAGATTACTATGGGAGAGTATATATATAAAGAAAGAGAAGAGTATGGAATGCAGTGAAGGAACTAGCAAAAAGAGACAAGAAAAGTAAGGAGTATGAGAATATTGTATCACATTAGAGTAGTCTGGAGGGACTGGCCAGCACTTATGAGCAGGAATGGGTTTTAACCTTTTTTATATTGTGGACCTCTTGGTGGCAGTCTGATGAAAGCTATGGTCCCCCTTTCAGAATATGTTTTTAATTTCACAGAAAGAAATACATAGATCATAAAAGAGACCAGTTGTATTGAAATAAAACTAAGTTTTTTTCTAAGTTTGTGCGACACCGAATTAAGAATCTTTGCTATAGGTAGACTGAAGAGGAGGAGAACAAAAGGCCATTGTATTTGTTAACTAGGTTATCGATGACCTTTCTTTGAATGACGGTTCAGTAAAGTGCTGGCAAAATCACAAAGGGATTAGGATCCACTGGAAAGGGGGAAAAAAGCAGAGGCACTGACTATAGATGACATAATAGAAATTTGCAATCAGTATCTATGTGGGGGCAGGATAAAGGAGAAGTTTAATCCCATGACCATAATATTTCAAGGATTACATTGGAAAAGGTATTTGCTTCACCATTATAGATTATAACCCATGTATGTATTATTTGTCACAGCTGAAAAGAAATGATCACATTTTGACCAGATTTTTCCAAAAAGTTAACTGGATTGGTCCCTAGAGAACCAGTAAATTCAGATAAGGTATTTCCTTTGCCAGACCATACTCAGAACCTTCTTAGCTTGGTGCAGGATTTGTCAGTGCTTGTGTTTCATTTGAATAGTTCGTAACTCAGCTATCTCAATGCCATGTTGAAATCCTGGAGTAGGAAGATAATTCATAACAATATTTGAAATAGCTGTTGATATAAAATGTTTCTTTAAATTGATATCACTTAAAGTGTAATGTAAGGGCTCCATCTTGTGGCTGACAGTGGAAGTGCACTAAAAATCTAATAACATTTTAGTGCAGTTAGGAAGTACTGAAAGGTTAATTTTGAAATTACCTACTTGATGTTATTTCTAGGGTTAAAGATAAAGGGGGGAACATTTCTGTTCTGAAGACTTTATATGCATACATGCATGCATGCATGCGTACACACATACATGCATGCGTACACACACACATACATGCATACAGTATGTAAATATATATATGTATATGTTGCCAGTATGACGGCTGGGTGGGGATATCCAACGGGTAATGTATTCATTCAAATGATCAGAGAAGATAGTGATATATCTGTAGAGATATCCAAAGCTGTATATATGTGTGTATGTTGTATCTGGTAACATAGTGAAAACTTTAATTGCACACAGAAAGGTTTTGGTATATATAATAAATGCTATGCTATTTTTGAGGACACGTATATTAAAATGAAAGTAAATGAGTCATGAAGACAGTTGTTAGAACAGTATTATATGTTAACATTCTTAATTTAGGTATAAGATACTTGTAAGTTCAAACAAAAGGATATAACTGAGAGTATTACTTTTTGCCATTTTTATTATGCATGAAATACAAATAACTTTGTAGAAAGTATTTTTTTAAAAAATCCCTGAGTAATAATTCTCTCTGCAGTAGAATTAGAGTTATTGGTTTATTTAGAAGTATTTTAATTTTCTCCCATATATATTCTCAAATTAGCTCTTTCTTGTCTTTTAATATGTCCTAAAAGGTTTCTGAACTTTTTTTAAAAATGCAGAAGTGGTTATAGAAATACATGTTTTCTTTTTCTATATCTATTTTAAAATGTGCTTGTTTTGCGTAGGAGTTCATTATGCTTTATATTTTTTTAATGTTTAGGTTAATTGCATATGTGTTGAATTATATTTAGAATAATTACTTGGCTTCATAAACAGAAGAGCTTTGACCTTTAAGATTTAAAAATAGCTCTTTTCTTGTTAGAGATAGGAGGCAGTGCCTTAGTTAAATTTTTGTTTGTGATTCTTAAGCCATTTTAATACATGAAATTTAAAAAGGACAATATTATATATCATAGATCATTGGGTAGATGTGCCTACTCGAAGCTATGCAAACTTTTATTCTGTTTGTTATACTTCTTGCTTTGATACATTTCTTGATATAATGTATTTGAAGTACATTAGTAAGATTAATTTTTCTGTGTTAAAGATTAGTAAAGTGATTTTTTTTCCATAAGAAGGGATAACTTCAATCCATATTTAGACTAAATGAACTACCTTTTTCTTCCTCTTCTTTGTTTTCTATTTAACAAAATATTTAGTCTCCGGAGCAGAGAAGAAGAGAGGAATTCCAAACCTGGAGCAGTCTCTACACCTATAAAACATTTAGATGATCTCATGCCTGCTAAAACTGTGGAAGAAGCTGTAGTTGAAAGGAATGAAAAACAAACTCCTACTCTTCCAGGTAATCTTGAAAAATAATAAATAAAGCAACACTGCACATATAACTTGAAGAATTTAAACAAAAGGATGGATTAGGGTAAGTGGAGAACATTTTAAAGATGTTATAATTTTGAGTGTAAAAATTTCTCAAAATGTTTGTTGAGTTTAGAAATTTTTGTTACTTAAAGGGTAATTCTGGATATTTGTTAGATACCACAATACACAGAACAACTTTGCATGTTCCAATTTATCAAAGTTTTGCATCAAAATCTAGATTTTCAATCTATTGTCCCATGAGAGATGCCTGGAAAAGTGCCGTTACCATGCTAACATGGTTTAAATGTCTTAGTGATCTTTCTCCTTGAGACCTTTCTTATAGTGAAGAAGTGGCAGAGAATTACTTGCCTTTGCAGCCAAATTATCTTGATTAATTGTAGATATAGATAAATGATATCACACTAGAAATGATGGAGATATGCTTTATTTTGAAAGGAATTGAAATAGTGCCTTATAGGGAGATGGATGAAATAACTTTTGTGATAAAATACATTGGTAATTCTTGGATACATATATAATGGGAAGGAAATCCATCCCTCTTTAGCCCTTACGTCTTTCTTCCTCAATTGTCCAGACTTCAACAAACCTACCTCACATTGGCTAATCCAGATTTTTAGAGACCACTTTAAATATTAAAGTTAAATTAGTCTGATTGGTAAGATACTCTTTAATCCCAGTTTAAAAGGGTAAGGGAGTTTTGTTTTACAAATGTTTTACCTATTTCCTTTGTTATAATTTCACCCCGACATTGAGTACTAAAAAAGTGTGTATTCTTGTACTTGTGTGTGTCTTAGAGCATGAGAGCAAGCAAACAAAAGGATATAACTCTGAGAGAGGCAAGAACATTGGTATTCTTAATTCTGTCAAGTGATTTAATAGAAATTGTCAATAGTGTATCCCTTTCTCTTTAACGTATTTCTTAATTTGTCTATCTCTGTCATATACATCCTTCCCCAACATCCCTCTCCTCTAGGATTTTTCATTTCTTTCTGATCTGACTTACTTTTTAACCTTGCATGTATTAGTTTGTGGCAGTATTAGATATATGAACTCATGGGAAATAAAGAACAGGACTTTGAGAGAAGCAGAGTTTAGCTGTTACTCAATCCCTTGTGTGTTCTTCTGCACCCTTTTTTTCCTAGAGGAAAGAGAGCATCTAGAATAGATTGAAGCTATTGCTTCAATAGCTTATTGTGCCTTGGCAAAAAAATTCAAAAGTTTATGTGCCTTAGCAAAACAATAAAATTGACAAGCAGATGGCATCTGTGGATCTTTGTTACATAGTTTTGGGATTTGCTGCCTTTCTTATAAATATGTTATATCTTTCTTATTCTTAGAATTTCTTACTTTATATTTATGTTGATGAATCTGGAGTCAGTATTTTTTTGTGTGTCTGTATTTGTGTTTTATTCTTCAAATAATGAACTCGATACAACTTTAATTTTTCCTCAGAGCCAAAACCTGTGTATGCTCAAGTTGGGCAGCCAGATGTGGATTTACCTGTTAGTCCTTCTGATGGTCTTTTACCCAATTCAACCCATGAAGATGGAATACTTCGGTAATATGATTCTAAGTTATTTTGTTTTTAGAGTGAGTACATTCACTGTAATACATTATTCAGAATATTTTAGGATGCCATTAAATCACATAAAGCTGTTTAATACTCTTACTTAATGTTTTTACCATTCTTGTTTATATCTCAACCTTGATATATAACTCATTTGAATCTGGGAAGGTGACACACTCCCACTTTGAGAGTCACATACCTCTGTTTAACTCATTTTCTGTGGTTGAAATTTTAGAAAAGTTGTTTTCTATCCTGACCAATTTCACAAACTCCTGTGATCCCAAACTTATAACAACCTGTCATTCATCTGCGATGTTCCTGAATAAGCTAGTAAATAGGAAATTTTTATTTTTCTAGGCAGATTAGTAAAAGGTATATCAGATTTTAAAAATAAATTTTCAAACAATGAATAGTACACAAAAGGAAAAATAGTTGATTAACCAAAGACCAGACCACTTTTTCCCTTTATGGAAGTGATACCATATTCACTATATATTTCAGTTATGCTATGATAAAGCTCTAATAATAGAATTTTGAAACAGCACGCTGCCTTACTATATAGAGTTCATAAAAGGCCGAGGTCAGGAAAATGGATGAGAGATTAAGAGACATCTAAACAATACCAGTAAGCAAATACTAAGTGATTTGTACTTTGTGATTTTCTTTTGTAAATCTTGCAGCGTCTAGTGTGGTTTGAGGATTACAGTTACTGTCTAGTCATTCATTTATCTTGTCTATTTATTCCCCCAATTTTCAGGAGATGTAGTGAGCAATCTAGAAATAATACAGTTCAGTGTTACATCATGTCATCATTTTACACCTAAACTGAAAGTAATAGTAAAATATGAAAGTTCTGCTGATTTATGAATTAGATTGAAGAGTCCTCCTGTATTTTTAGTCACAAAAATGTAGCTATATTAATGGCTTCTTAGCCAGGTAAAATTTCTATAAGGTAATTAATTGTTTTGAAGGAATGAGAAGGAACAGGCAGAATTGGTTTGCCACCAGGTTTTTATTTCACCTAAATGCAATACGAACGGAGACATTCAAGATAGGCATTATTATCACACGTTAGACCAATTGGCCAGAATGTTTACATTTTAGTTGAACTCTTTGAATTATTAGTTATCATGGTTACCACCACCACTACTGCTACTCTGAGATTTTAATCACATGTTTTTTGGTAGAGAATCCTCAGCATTTTAAATTTTAAGATAATGACCCAATTTATATAATAGTCTAAGCTTTTACAAAGTTTTTTCCTTGCAATAGCTGTGGGAAGGTGGGTGTTGATAGTTTCTCTCTCTCTTTTTTTTTTTTGGTGAGGCTTAATACCTAAAGTAGTACAGGAATTTTATAAGTGTTTTTTAACTTAATTTTCTCAATCCCCAGTTCCCTCCCTATTCCTTCTATCCCCAGACTAATTACTTAATATTTTCAAAGTAGTCAAAGGCTTATTAAGACTCAGCTCTTGAATGAAATGAATGGATCAAAAAGCATTTATTAAACACCAACAATATGCTAAGCAGTGACAGTACAAATAAGAAAAAAAAAAGAGACCTCCTCTTAAAGTGATCACATTTTTAGTTGTATCACACAACATATTTATTGAGTTCAGATGCAGGGCTTATAATAAAGCCATGTAGTAAAGTGTACCTCTTTGGGTACACTACCAGGTTAGATTATAGTGCCCAGTAGTCTAGAGAGCAGTAAGACCCGGAAGATAGGAGGACACAGTAGTAGAGCGGATAGTTAACCTGTGTCTTGCTGCTTTCCAGTTTGGATTCTGCCTCCACAGTTGTATAGAAACTTCCATTTTGGGCTGCTAGTGATTCCTAGTAACCAAATCCGGTGACCTCTTTCATGTCTCAAACTCATTGGCTTTGTTATAGCATTTGATGCTGTGAACCACCCCCTCCTTCTGGATATTCTCTTCACTGTCCAAATTATTACATTGTCCTAGCTTTTGCCTCTCCTTGCTCTGTTTCCTTTGTAGGCTTGTTTTATTCTTCTTTTCCCTCTAGGGTTTTTTCATTGTTCATCTTCTCTTTAACACACTTTACTTTGTAATCCATTTACACACATAGCTTTAACTACCTCCTCTGTCCAGATAATTCTCAAATTTCTCTTTCAAAATTTGAGTGGCCCTATATCCAGGTGTGAGTTGTTATGGGTAATGGGGGTCTCTGATTTAGAGTTCCAAGGGACTTTTGAGTATGTTAAATGCCCAAACTGCTCTTAAGTATCTGAGGCCGAATTTGAATGTAGATTTTCCAGCTCCCCAAGCCCTATTCATTAATCCATGCTGCCTCATATGAAGGACTGTGCCCATTTTCTTCAGCTGATCCTCAAATGTTTTTGATAAATCTGAAAAAAAATTTACTTTTTACAGTACTCTCCTTTTTTCAAGAATTTTGAGAATACTATCTCAGCTTTTTTTTTTTTTAAACCATCGTTTTGCACCATATCCCACAATAAATTCTCAAGGTGTATGTTCTGAACAACTCATACACTTATAACGTATTGTTGAGTTTCTCTGCTATATCCCCTTACTAAACTTTTAAGCTCTGTGGTCAGGTGCCTTTATTTATCTTAAACTTTTAGTTTCTCCAGTGCCTAACGTAGTATTCCTCATACAGTAACTATGTAATAAGATTTTGTTTAATTCACATTTATAATAAGAGCCTGTCATTATTTTTAGATTGGTTTATGTTAAATATAGGAACAAAGTATTATTAACTGTGAATTTGAGCTGTGAATCATTACCTCTTATTAAGCAAATTTGAGGATCATTGTGAAGTGTTAAAAGTAAACAATCTTTTCAGATCACATTTTAGTGTTTTTGTTGACTTTTTCATGTTAAGAACCTCCCTTAAGAATTATCCATTAAATTTCTAATTTTACAGGCCAAGCATGAAATTGGTAAAATTCAGAAAAGGAGACAGTGTGGGTTTACGTTTGGCTGGTGGTAATGATGTAGGAATCTTTGTAGCTGGAGTTCTGGAAGACAGTCCTGCTGCTAAAGAAGGCTTAGAAGAAGGTGACCAAATTCTCAGGGTATGTCAGTATTTTAAATTGTGTACTTTTAAAGTTCTTTTAGAATTAGAAAGAAATATCAAACAGAGAAGTCATTAGATTGTAATTTTCAATGCCAGTCTTTTAGGCCAAATAGCTAAACCTTTGCAAAGAAGATTCCTGCTAGTACAGGACTTGTACTATGATAATATAGTAATGCAACTTGATATTTTTACATTAACCAGTAGTTTTATGATGTTATTTGCTTGGACAAAAACTATCTGAAGGGTAAAGTTCAAACTCCTTAACTTGGCATGTAAACAAACCTTTTATATTCCAGCCTATCTTTCCAAACATTTTTTGTTCTTCCTATGACACAAACCCTCCACCACAACCACACTGAAATACTCATTGTCACCCAAACATCTTTACTCATATAGTCCCTCCTTCACCAGATGCTCTTGTTTTACTTACCAGAATTCTAACCATGGTTTAAGGTTCCTGAACTGGAATGGACCTTAAATAATATGTTCCAACTTCTTTGTTTTATGGCAGTATTTGGGTCTTTGCTTGTTATTTGGTAATTAGTTATTAATTGCCTTGTGGCACATTTTGTATTGTTCATCTTATACCATTGTTTATTTAGTTCTGTGCATACTACATACTGGTGGAATTAATAGTGTTCAGAAAGATCTATTCAGATCTAGTCTCAGACTCATACTGTGTATCCCTGAGCAAGTGTCAGCCTCCATTCCCTTACCTGTAAACTGGAATAACAATAACACCCACCTCCCAGAATTGTTGTGAGGATCAAATGAAATAATATTTGTAAAGTGCTTTGTAAACCTTAAAGAATTACAATTGTTACTATTATTAATAATTTTATTTTCTCCAAAGTACTTTATAGTTGCTATGCCCTTAATAAGTACCTTTTTGCTAAGATTTGAGTTGCGTTGACTAATAACACATTCAAAAGGGATTAGATCATGAAAAATAGTACAGTTTTACAGGGGTTTTAGAATCATAATTATTAATTTCTCTTATTGATTGTGATTTTAGGAATGTTTTTCCATGAATGCTTGGCATGATGGTTATATTGTTTTTAACTTAGCATTCTTAGAATATACTTAACTTCCAAAAGGTATAATAATAAACTTCCTGTAAACTTAATTAAATGAGAGGGATTCATTACTAATGGAGTTAGTTTTAAAGTGTTTTAAAGCATCAAACAAATCTCTAAATGTTTACGTTATTGATATCCAGCTAAAGAAGAGGTAACATTACCTCTATTTTCATTAAAAATGCTGATTCCTTTTCTCAGTTTTATTTTTATTAGAATGACATAGTATAATGATTTTCTTATGCATTTATCTTTGGCCATTTTTAGAAGAAGTAGCTTTCTAAAGATGGATATCATTCTTTAAAAAAGAAAAAAGTTGAATTGGTAATTGTTTTTAGAAGTGGGAATTTTTCTACCTTTCTTTAGAAAAAGTGAGATCTTGTATTGAGTTTTGAGGCTTAATTAGGCCTACCTTTTTATCAGAGGATAATTTGACGTTAAATTACCTTATAATACAACCAGGTTTTATTCAAAAATTTTGAATCAAAATTTTTTCTTTCTGAGGCCTCCTTTAAAAAGCAAATCCAACAAAAGCTGTAGGATATTGTGTTAGATAACCCTGAAATTCAAGGGGAGGTTTTTTGTTTTATTTAGTTTTGCAGAAATAACTTACATTGTACATCATAGGATGATTTTTATGAACTACGTTCTAACAGGTAAACAACGTAGATTTCACAAATATCATCCGAGAAGAAGCTGTGCTTTTCTTGCTTGACCTCCCTAAAGGAGAAGAAGTGACAATCTTGGCACAGAAAAAGAAGGATGGTAAGTTATTTTCGTAGAGTTATACAAAAATAAAAATATATAGAGAGGTATAGGAAGCAGTTTTCAATCTTAAATGGTGATTTATTAGATTTTTTTATAATGAAATCAGTAAAGGAAAACTGGAGCTGCATCACAGTTGGTTTCATTGATAAATTATCTGTTAGCAACTTTCTTGAGGCATTTATGAGAGACTAATAATCATAGATAAAATTGACAAAACAGAAGCCTTTTGAGTATACTCCATTGAGAAAAATGAGACTTCTGTTAATATTAAAGTTTTATGGCAGTATTTTCGTTTTAGTAGTTTACTTAATAGTTTAAGATTTCCTCCTTTCCCCACTAGATTTTTGAAACTTGAGGTTTTTGTTTAGAAGATTTGAAAGTAAAAAGTTCACCGATAATTTTTTTTCTTATGTCTTAAGTCCCTAGAACATTGCCATGTATTATAGGTGCCTGATCATTGTTAATCAAATTGAATTAAACCTTAAAAGTAAAATCATACCACAATTAAAAAAATTAAATATTACCTATTCAAATTAATTTCTGATCTTTTGAACCATTGAGGCAATTACGTGGCTTAGTGGATGGAGCACTTGTTATTCAGGAATACTTAAAAAAATTTTTTTTAATTAACTTTTGTTTATTTTTAGTTTACATCATTTTGAGTTGCAAATTTTCTCCCTATCTTCCCCCTACCCACCACCCCGAAACAGTGATCCCACTGTATTACCCCTCCACCAGTCTGCTCTCTCCTGTATCTTCCCCCATTACCCCTCTGACTTTCCCGTAGGGCAAGATGGATCTCCCTAGCCCAGTGCCTGTATATCTTATTTCCCAGTTGCATGTAAATAATAATAATAATAATAATAATATTTATATATATATGCATATATATATGTATGTATATGTATATATATTTAACATTCTAAATTCTAGATTCTTTCCCTTCTTCACTCATCACCCACCCCCACTGGAAAAACAAGCAGTTCAATACAGGCTGTATATGTGTAGTTATGCAGAACATCTCCACAATGAACATATTGTGAAAGACTGACTATATTTCCCTCCTTCCTATCCCTCCCCCCACTTGTTCTATTCTCTACTTTGTCCCTGTCC
>CM053582.1:466635890-466668485 GCA_028627135.1 Pseudochirops cupreus | reverse complement strand
ATGATTAACCCCATTGTTATTCAAGGATACTTGAATTCTAAACCTAATTATACTTATTTGATATGTAACCTTTAACCTCTGTCTGCCTCAGTTTCCTCTACTGTTAAATGGAGATGATAAAAGCACATACCTAACCAGGGTTGTTGTGAGGTTCAAATGAAGTAATATTTATAAAGCACACAATGCTTAGCACCTAGTAGGTGATTAATAAATGCTTCCTTCCTCTTCCCTGATATTCTACATGTTTATTTTGTTTTGTTTTAGTTTATCGTCGTATTGTAGAATCAGATGTAGGAGATTCTTTCTACATTAGAACACATTTTGAATATGAAAAGGAATCTCCTTATGGGCTTAGCTTCAACAAAGGAGAAGTGTTCCGTGTAGTGGATACTTTATACAATGGAAAACTGGGTTCTTGGCTGGCTATACGAATTGGCAAAAATCATAAGGAGGTAGAGAGAGGCATCATCCCTAATAAGAACAGGTATGATTAGATAATTATTCTTCTCTTGGAGTAAATTAAGTGAATGGCATATTTAACAAAGATCTAAACTCATCTCCTTTGTGAAATGATGTATCTAGTAATAAAAGTAAATTTATTGAATTATTATCTAAAACAAATCATTGTGTTCAATGCTAAAAATTGCTTGCTCTTACAAGAGATCCTCAAATTATATTAAGATTTAAATAACATTTAATTAGACTGTTTCAAAAGTTAATTTTCTTGTGGGTCTTTTTTCTCATGTCGTATTTTTAATATAGAGCTGAGCAGCTAGCCAGTGTTCAGTACACACTACCAAAGACAGCAGGAGGAGATCGTGCTGACTTTTGGCGATTCAGAGGTCTTCGTAGCTCTAAAAGAAACTTACGTAAAAGCAGAGAGGATCTCTCTGCTCAACCGTTTCAGACTAAGTTTCCTGCTTATGAAAGAGTTGTTCTTCGAGAAGGTATCTTTCTTTTTAAGAATTAACCTATTCATTACCCTACCATATTCTTGTAAATAAAAGTGTCTTAAATGAATTGCTTTCACCAAAATTGTTTCTCTGATAATAGCTGGATTTCTCAGACCTGTAACTATCTTTGGACCAATTGCTGATGTTGCAAGAGAGAAGCTAGCAAGAGAAGAACCAGATATTTATCAAGTGGCAAGTGAGTACCATTTAGACTATTGATTACTGGTTCTAGGTGCCACTTTCAAAATCTCCTTTTGTCATCATCATTCACAGCTTCTCCTTTGAAGTTTTCTCTATGCAGATTGTTATTGCTCTTGTCTCCTTAGCTTCCTGGGGCAGCTAGGTGGCCTAGTGTGTAGAGTGCTGGGCCTGAAGTTAGGAAGATTCATCTTCTAAGTTCAAATCTGGCATCAGACATTTGCTAACTGTGTGACACTGGGCAAATAATTTAACCCTGTTTGCTCTATTTTTCTCAGCTGTAAAATGAACTGGAGAAAGAAATGGCAAACTACTTTAGTATCTTTGCCAAAAAACCCCAACAACTCCAAATGGCTTCATGAAGACTTGGACGTCACTGAAAAGTGACTGAACAACAAAAAAAACTTAGGTCCTTGGAAATTTACCTTCCTTTCTCAAGGAGTTCAGTACCTGGCTCCATGGACGTTGTCTTTTCCATAATTTCTACCCTTATCCTAGGATAAATATCTTACCCTATCTACCTTATCCTTTATGGATTCGATGTTTATTTTGATATTTCTTCCAATACTTTAAGCTCCCTATTCTTTAGTCTCCTTAACTCCATTTCAGCCACACATGATAGAGTCTAAAGGATGATCACATTCAGTCCCCACAAGTATTTTGCTTTCTTTATCAAAAATTCGAAATTCCTTTGACTATAATTTTCTACCATTTCTTTTTATACCTTACCTCTCCTCACCCTGTCCTTTCCCTCAGTGCAACCTTTAATAGTACTTTCTCAGTATCATCTGACTTCAGTTTCTTACCATCTCAATCCATCCAGTAATTAAACAACTCAACTCCATCCTGTCCTCTACTTTCAAATGTCTTGCCTCCTCATCACTGCTCATTCCTTGGTGTACCTCATCCTTTGATTATTCCTATCATCAAACTTCCTCTGCTACTACTTGAGTACTTCTGAACAGAATTGGATGAAATTGCACAACTTTGCTCACCAGGTATACTATGTATTTGCTTCTTAATTTATTTTGGACCCTCAGTGCAGCAAGGCAGTACTCTGTTCCTCCCTAATTGATTTCCTATTTTACTTCCAGAATCTTCTCCACTAATCCTAGTCTTTTCCATTCTCTTTGAGACTTCTGTACTAGACTTCTCTAATCTCCCTCCTAAGGACCCTGCATTTTACTTTACTGAAAAGCAGTTTGGTAATTTGCTGTGAGTTTCCTCTTCTCCTTCAACTTCTTCTATTGATTTTTTTCACTATTTCCTTCAGAAACGCCCATGTCTCCTCTTCCCTTAAAAATACTCTCCGGACTTTTCTATGAAGGTATTGTCCCATATTTCTCCTCCCTTCTCACAGCCATACTTCTAGGAAAAGCCATCGAACTCATTGCCGTTCCCCTCCCCTTCACTACGTAGGTCTTTGTAGTCTGTCTTCGAACCTCATTGCTCAACTGAAACTGCTCTATGATTTTTAATTGCCAGATCAGGTGGTCTTTATCACTCCTAGACCTTGATATATATATATATATATATATATATATATATATCTATATATATATATATATATATATATCTATCTCATCTCCTTCAATAGACTGTGTTTTAGAAGTACTCTTGTTTTATTCTTTTATGTTTGTATTTCATAGTACCTAACACATTCTCCTTTCCCCCCTCCCTAACAGGTCTTTTTTTTTTCCATCTTTGAGGACAAGCTATGAGCCATTCCTCCTTTATAGCTACATCTTCTGATTCCCTTTATATTGAGAATGTCAAGATTTATAGTATTCAGGTCTTCCAGTTTTGTTAAACATTAGACAGTACACTTTTAGCGTACCAGCAGACAAGTTTAAACTTTGTAGACAATCCAAAAACTATGTGAATCTTAATGTCAGTTTTTCTTTAAGAGCAATTCTAGTCAGAGGTTGTATTCTGCTGATATAGCCTTCAAAAAACTAGGGTCACCTCCATACTGTGATGTGTCATCAAATTATATGTTTTGTGTAGGAGTCATAATAAATTCTAATAGCATATACACCCACACATACATCAGTCTGAGGTTTGCATTACACTTTTGTCAACAGCCTTCTGAGGTAGGTGCTCTTATTCCCATTTTGCAGGAAGGTAAAATGAAGCTGAGAAAATAAGGGATTTCTCTAGGTTCACATAGCTGATGTTTAAGGCAGAATTTGGACTCTGGTCTTCCTCACTCCCAGCCCCAACACTCTTTCTACTGTGCTACACAGATAGAATGATAATGTTTATACCTGGCATTCTCAAAAGAGTTCTTTTAATGTGAGAAAATTTGATCCTCAAAATAAATCCTCTTGAGCAGGTACTAAAATGATTGCTATCCTCATTTTGCAAATGGGCGTGAGCCTTGGGGAGGTTCAGTGGTTTGGCTTGCCTTTGGTTACTTAGGAAGTTTCAAAGGTGGGTTTTAAACCAAGATTTTCCTGGTTTTAGTTCTAGAACTATCCAATATTCCAGACTCTTAATTCTTGAGAGGAACTTTTAATTTGCTTGTGGTGTTCATGGATATAGTTCAAGGGTTCTGTAAACTCAAATGAGGGAAATAATTGCATCTTTATTTCAGTTTAATAGGTTTCATTTGGAATACATTTCTCTTGTATTTGTTTAAAAACATTGTTCTCAGAAGGAGTTCATAGAGCTTACCAAACTTCTAAGAGGTCCATCACATAAAAAGTTAGAAACCTCTGTTTTTAAAGATGGTTGAATCAATTTTTTCAGTACTTTTATGCTGTATGATACAGAAGGGTAGGGAATGGATTAGAAAAGTTGAATAAAGTAGAGGCAGATATAGCATTTCATTGTAAAGTCATCACTATTCATTTGAGCCCTATTCAAATATGATTTCACTGATTCTTCCATGAACCTACCTCTCCCTCCCCTTTCTTCAAGCTTTCTGAAATGATCTTTTTTATATGCATACCTATGATAATCTATACCTTCTCTTATATACCTAAGCACATCTTACATTATGCTTATTTATCAACATTATATTTACCTTCCTATTATACTGTTTTTTAACTGTTGTGGCATAGTTGTGTAAAAAACACCTGTTATTGATGCAATGAATGTGTAATTTCATCAGTAGTTTGTAAATATGCTTCTTTTTCTATAGCTCTGCACCACTACTTTTTCTGCTTTTAATTATTTTTGTCAAGTTTTTCAACTTGATTGTGAGATATTAACCTCAAAATTGTTTTAATTTATATCTGTTTATGAGTTGTATATGTCTTTAACCTATTGCCAAATACTTTATTCATGTCCTTGAACCATTGGGGCTGTACCTTTGTAAATTGTAACCATTCTTTTTAAATTCTGGATACTTGTTTTTTTTTCTTTTTCATGAAGGTTTTTTTCTTATATTATAGTCTGTCTTTTTCTTCAAGGCCCAACTCAGCTACTTTTATAAAGTTTTCATTGATTTTCTTGAATCTGCATATCTAAGCTCCCCATATGGCAACTTCCCCCACCCCACAAAATAAACTTCTGAATCCCCTCTAAGATAAATATGCAAGTCTTGGATACCTGCTTTCTTGAATACTACTACTTTCTCATTATTTACATATTCTTCACTTCAACCAGTTTTCTTGTGGCCCAAGACAATGTTATTTTCTTGTTGTATCCCCATATAGCAGCCTATACGTGTCATTGAATTCAGTAACTGTTAATTTGAGATTTACATGGAAGAAATGTTATAGGGTGGTGACTACATTCCTGATGATTAGTTGGTTTTTGTCAGCTTTACCACAAAACATAATTACCATTTATTATAATTCATTTGGGGTTCTAAGTAATGGGATTACAAATGAATCTTTGGAATACAACCTGTTCACAAACTGAGGCATCTGTATTTCCAGATGGTGGTCTTACAAAGTAGTAACATTTTTTTCCTTTACTAGAAAGTGAACCTAGAGATGCTGGCACTGACCAGCGGAGTTCGGGAATTATACGTCTTCATACTATTAAGCAAATTATTGATCGGGTAAGTTGTAGAAATCAATAATTCAATTCTATAACATCAAGGAGAAGCATAATAATAATCACAATAAAAGTTAGTAATCATTTAGCACTTTGAGGTTTGCAAAGCACTTGACAAATATTACCTCATTTTATCCTTGAAACTACCTTTGATGCTATTATTACCTCCTGTTTTCCACATGGGGAAACTGAGACACAGAAAGCTTAAATGACCTTCCTAGGGTCACACAGCTAGTAAATGTCGGAGGCTCAATTTGACCTCCAGTCTTAACCTTGAATAACAATTACATTTTGTGCTTATATTGTTATATGTGAATTTTGACTTCATTTTGTCTATGTAGTGTTTATTTATTTACAGCATTTACAGCATTCTAGTATTTTTATTCAAGGAATGAATATTACTGGTATATTTCCCCCCAGATTATATCATGACACATTTAGGTGAAGTATTTAATTTTGCCTCAGCTACATATAACTTTGTAGCTTTAAGGTGAACTATTTTAAAGATAATTTAGTAAAATTCAATTTTAATTCTACTGGTCATTGCATGAAATTAGCTCTTGATTCTGTATTTAAAGAAAATAATAACGATTGGATGATTGTGCTACTAAAATTGTTTAATTTTGCAGTCTGGTGATTTTACAGTTATGGAGTTTTTATATTGTTTGGATGGAGTATCATTTTCTGAATTGGTAGTTCTTTGAAGAGAGTTACAGATCTAGAATCATGATTTTATTTTCCCTTATACAGGATAAACATGCTTTATTAGATGTAACACCAAATGCTGTTGACCGTCTAAATTATGCACAGTGGTATCCCATTGTGGTATTCCTTAATCCTGATTCTAAGCAAGGTGTTAAAACAATGAGAATGCGATTATGTCCAGAATCACGAAAGAGTGCCAGAAAATTATATGAACGATCTCATAAACTTCGTAAAAATAATCATCATCTTTTTACAAGTGAGTACATTCAAAAAAACTTTAAAAACCAGTTATTAAAAAGTTGTGCACAAGAAGTCTACTTTCAGCACACTTCTTTATAGCAAAATTTATTCTTCTTATGTGCATTTCTTGGCTTCCAGAAATTTGTCATTGATTTTATCCTAGCAATATCAACCACTTTTTAAATGGAAATAGCATTTTATAATTGGGATGCCCAGCAGGGCAGTTAACTTTCTCTGCCAACACTCCCATCTATCTTGAAAGTAATATAATACCTCCTTTTGGTGGTTGACCTGAAAGCAGACCTTACATCTCAACTTCTGGGATCTTAATATCCACGAGACCAAATTAATACTTTGTTATTTTCAGCTACTATTAATTTAAATTCAATGAATGATGGTTGGTATGGAGCACTGAAAGAAGCTATTCAGCAACAGCAAAACCAGCTGGTTTGGGTTTCGGAGGGAAAGGTAAGAAACTTCAATAATACTTTTTTGGAAGTTTGTCCTGTATTTCAGGATTTTTTATTTTTGATATCTCTTTTGATATTTTATTTTGATATCTCTAAGTTGTTATATCATGTAAATGACAGTAATACAAGGGGAGCAGTTGGGGAAGCAAGGAATAAACTTTGATTCACTTAGAGACAAAAAAATATTACATCTGGTATATGAAGTTTAAATTACTTTTATTGAGTTTTGAAGCTCTAACAGCTTGAGAATTCTGATTAGTCCATTTGTTGATTTGCTATCTCATTAAACGGTCTCAGACCATGTATTTGGTAGACCAGCTTTATTACTATATTCATATTAAATTGTTTTGGCTATTATCTTTAATTAGTTTTATACAAAATCTTGATGGGCATTCCTTTTCAAGATAAATTTAATATTTTCCCCAACTAAAAGTAAAGTAATTTTTTAGTTCCTTTTGCCATCCCTATTTCATATGGTCATGACAGTGCAGTATAATAGCTTTGTCAGTTTTTCTTAAGCTTAGTTTATAGATGATAAGGGGAGATTGTGAGTATCTCTGTGGTTTTTTTTTGTTTGTTTGTGGGGTTTTTGTTGTTGTTGTTTTATTGTGATGGTGGTGCTGTTTTGCCCAACTCTTTTCCCTATCTACTCCTCACCCCCCTCCTGGGCATGGCCCCCGTTTTCCTCTACCTGGCTGTTTGTCTACAGGAGCTCTGGCAGTGCATGCTGCATGTTTAAGACAACAGTGCCTATTCAAAAAAATATACAGCCTTTGCGAGAAAATATCATAGAAGTTCACATTTAGAAGTAATAGTATTCAGAATTAAGGTTTTTCTTCTGCCAGTTGAGGGATTGCAAGTAGTTCATGTGTATTCATAAGACAAGGTTGAGTAACTGACATTTTAGGTAGGACACTGTACACAGTAAAAAGTAAGTAGAAGAAAGCACTTAACCACTTTTATGACAACACTTTGACTATATGATTAATTTTTACTCTCCCAGCACACAATAAAAATGGTTGTAATCATATCCTTAGTATTATGACATTAATATCTAAGATAATATTGTCATCATAATCCTCATCCAGTAGTAATAGAAAACGGAGCCAAATTTGTGCATGAATTTTTTAAAGGCATCTGCTGAAGTAATATATTTAAATAAAATTACAGAAAATACGTAGGCTTAGAATTGTTGCTAGTAAAAACTCCCTTCAATTTTCCTTAACTTATTCTTCTGAGATTATTATTACTTTCCTACTTTGATGCCCCTGAGTTTCCTCTTTTCATCCTTATAAAATGCATTGAATCTTTTATCATTATAATTTAAAATATTAGACTATATTAAAATCATAAATAGATCAAGTTTTATTTTACTCGTGTCCACTTACATGACTTTAAGATGAACGTATGAATTTCCCACTTAAAACTACTTCAAGTAACATTGACTTCCTTGTCAAAGTTTCAGTGACTCAACCTATGGAGTGTTCTTTCCTGTCATATCTGAGATAGTCTTATGGTCTCCCAATCAAGCCGTGAATAGTCGTCAGAATTCCCTTTACTGCATTTCTTAAAAGATGTTGGCATGGCAGCATTTCCTGGTTCTAAGTCCACCCATGCTTCTTGTTCCCTTCCACAATCTCCATCATTCCTAAGATGATCAGCTGCCTCAGGGAACTGAAAACAAACAGTAGGTGGGTGAAGTGGTTAATTCTGAATGATTCTTCCCCCAAGACATTACCACCTGAGTGACTGTGGAGGTCACTGGAAAGTTGGGAGTATTGACAAGTATAGGCAAGTATACTTTTTAAATTGGGGACAGGAGAATAAAGCCATAGAAATTTCTTACCTAGTACACTGAAGAGCTCTAAGTCTTTCATCTAGGCAAGATGTTCTGCCAAAAGCAAGAGCTATATTGCTACATGACAGACATTGGTCTAATGTACCAGGGAGGCAGTGCTCACTGTCATGTCCCAGGCTGCCACTTGATGCACACACTCCTGGAGCGCCTGATGTAGAATTGGGACTTGTTCTCTTGGAGAATGCCGATTGATAGAGTTAATTGAGAACCACAGTTCTGACATAGCACAGTGAAGTCTTCAGTTCCATGCCAGATAGCCTACTTCTAGCATTTCACCACTGTAAGAAGGAATTTTTCACTTTTGTGTACTGCTTCAGATTGTGGAAGGATGCCCACTCAACCACCCACTCCCAAGAAAAAGAAACCAATACTAAACCTCTACATTCTGCTTCAGAAAGAACCCAGAGGCATCCTTTTTTTGAGGGTGGTACTTTAATAACTGGACTATGCTGTTGAGCCTGGTAAACAGTTTCATATTAATAGCAGCCATTGACAGGTTGGTGAGTTCAGATTTAGAGAGAAATTTCCCTCCCGCATTTCTCGTTTTTCTTCTCTTCTATACTGAAGGAACTTGGAATGTTTGAATCTATTCATGTCTTAATTACTTGTAAAACAGAATATAATAACTATATTTCTTTATCTTTTGGAAACTTCTTTTATAAGGAATCTTTTATTTCTTCCTAAGTTTTAAGGGTGAACCATATCTCTGGTAGTGATACTTTTCTATAATACTTTCCAGAAAACCTTCAAACAGACATCAGCTTCAACTTTTTTAAAGAGTTGCTTTGTAAAGATAATGCTTTGTTCTAGCTTGAGTAGAGTTGTTCCATTGGTTGTGACAGTTTTTCTTCCATTACTGTTAAGTCAGTATGCCGGCGCTTCTACAAGCTTGCTCATTGGCATTCCCATTCTTCCTCATGCTCTGGCATAGAAATCCAGTAACTAGGCTTTGTAGGCCAGAATGATACAGAGATCCTTCCTTGCCTCTTTTGGTTGGGTTCTTAAGACTTGGATTAGCCAGCATCTGATTCATCCAAAAGTTTCCTCTAACAAAGGATGCTCTGTGTGTCTGCATGTATGCTTGTACAGTTCTTCTTGACCTTTACCCATCATAAATTTGAAGCAGGTAGATTTGATTTTTCCAGAGGAGAATATCCTTTCCAGTCTCCCCTTGTAAAAATAAAGGTCATCTCTTTTAAAATACTGAATAAAGTTTTTAATTTACTTTTATTTGACCCAGGCGGATGGTGCTACAAGTGATGACCTTGATTTGCATGATGATCGTCTATCCTACCTGTCAGCTCCAGGTAGTGAATACTCAATGTATAGCACGGACAGTAGACACACTTCTGACTATGAAGACACAGATACAGAAGGTGGGGCCTACACTGATCAAGAACTAGATGAAACTCTTAATGATGAGGTTGGGACTCCCCCGGAGTCTGCAATTACACGGTCCTCTGAACCTGTAAGAGAGGACTCCTCTGGAATGCATCATGAAAGCCAAACATACCCTTCTTATTCACCACAAGCGCAGCCACAACCAATTCATAGAATAGACTCCCCAGGATTTAAAACAGCCTCTCAACAGGTAAGCAGCAAACATTAAACATTTTCTAGCTGTAGGTGCATTATTAATCAGTTTTAAAATGTGGGAATTGATGTAAAGAAAGTATATATATTTTGTCCTTTTTCCAGACAAAGATTAGTCACTAACTTGGATGTAAGAATATTAATAACTTCTAAGTCTTATAAATGGTTTCATTTAATATAATATATAAAAGTGGTATAATAATTTCCCAAAAGCTAGAATGAGGCAGTAATTTTTTTCTAGTACACTTAAACTATGTGTACACAACATATATATTATATTAAAAACAAAAACTTAAAAGTGGAAAGTCAGCAGTGTACCAGAAGCACTATATTTAAAATATTTTAAACACTTCACAGAAAGCAGAAGTCTCATCTTCAGTCCCTTACCCTTCGTCTGAAACACACCCTGCATCAACCTCTGCTGTTAATCCTAATGTAAATCTAACTAATATCCAACTGGAGGAGCCAGCCCCAGCTCCTTACAACTCCTATCAGCCACAACCGGGCCCCTTAACACCACCAAGTACTGAGACATCTCAAATAGTGCTAAGAGACCAAGAGCCATCATTGTCGTCGCATGTAGATCCGGCAAAGGTACCTGTGCTGCACTGTTGCACTAACTTGCTGCTGTCCCAAGCTAGCACATGAACATTTTTTGCTTTGCCCCTTTTAAGGATTTCCTTTGCTTTTTACTATGGGCTTACGTAGCTTAGTGCATTTAAATCAGTAAGAATTATTAAATGTTTTAGCTTGCATGGCTTCCAAATGTATATTTATTGTCTAAAAATGGATATTTTCAATCAAAGAGTTTTGCTGAATATTTTGATTTCCAAGCTTATTTTTCATTTATTGCCAATTCCTTATTGCTTACCAGAGAACCTTGATGAAAAACCTCACTGAAAATTATACTGTGCTTTTCTTTATATTCTTAATTTGAAATGTAAAAATCAAATGAAAAAATAGCTCAGTGAATCATAACTTGGATACTTTTTAAATAACTAAATTATTCCTTACTTACATTTATTTTAGTAGATTCTGAGACCAATGACATATCTGCATTTTAAACTTTGGGCTTTCTTCTAATCAAAATAACAACCTAGTAATTTGCCTTTTCCTCTAATCTAAATGTAACCTTATAAATGTTAGCAGAAAATGCCTTTTTTTCAGGTTGTTCATTTGCTTTATGTAATAAAATTTGACTAGGTTTATAAACCAGATGTTTACAGCTAAGTTTTATGTGTTCTGCATAGGTGTATAGAAAAGAGCAATATACTGAAGAACCACCAAGACAAAATTATGTTATGAAACAGCTGCCTGTTAACCACCCAGTGCAGAGACAGGAAAAAGAATCTAGTTTGAGCTATGAACCTCAACCTCCTTATGCAGAAAAACAATCCAGTCGAGATATTGAACCACCTGCATTTAAGTATGATTCCACCAGCTATACAGATCAGTTGTCTCGAGGTTATGATCCTCGCCTACATTATGATGATCATCGCACACCTTCTTATGAAGACCAGTGGTCATATTATGATGACAAACAACCTTACCAACCAAGGCCTTCCTTTGATAATCAGCACCCTCGAGACTTTGACCCTAGACAGCATCCTGATGAGGCTTCAGAACGTGCTTACTTTATAGCACAACCTCATTTTGAAGAACCAGCTCCAGTGTCTTATGATACTAGGTCACGCTATGAACAACCCTCTAAAAACTCTAATCTACGGTATGAAGAACAGCCAGCTTCTGGATATGATATACATGGTAGATATAAATCAGAAGCACAGCCTTACTCTTCAACAATGTCCAAGTCTTCTGAAGCCAAGCAATATTTTGATCCATACCCTCGAAGTTATGAACAAGTACCACCACAAGGGTTTAATGCCAAAGCAGGGCTTTATGAGCCTTCTTCTCATGGCTCCACAGGTGTTCCTTCTCTAATACCTTCATCTCAAAAGACAGAAGTACTCCCTTCAAACACCAAACCACTTCCACCACCACCTACTATAATTGAAGATGAAGAAGATCCAGCAATGAAACCACAATCTGTGCTTACTAGAGTCAAAATGTTTGAAAACAAAAGGTCAGCATCTTTAGAAAGTAAGAAGGATGTTAATGACACAGCTGCTATTAAGGTAAATATATAAAAGAAAAGGAATTTTTATTATCATCACTTAATATAAAGGTAGTTTTAAAATGTCTTTTATTTTCTATTCTCAGACCTTAAAGTTTAATAACTTAAACAACATAATTTGTCATCTTTTTCCCCCCTTATAGCCCCCAGAAATAGCACCTAAACCTGCAGTTGCTCCCATCAGTGGTCCTAAATCTACTTCTCAAAATCAGTTCAGTGAGCATGATAAAACACTGTACAGGTAGGTGTATTGCCATTTCATAAAAAAGTTTGGGTTGGGATATAAAACTACATTTTTTGTTATTTATGCATTCAGTTTAATAAGACTACTTTTATGCTTGTTAAGGTAGGACCAGGGACTGGATCTGTAATTTCACTGACAAGGCTCCTTCTCCACAACTTAGGGAGTCATTTAGAACATGAGGTTAAAGTAACATAGCCAGTATGTCTTAGAAGCAGGAATTAAATCTTTCTGGCTCTAAGGGCCAGCTGCTTTATAGTACCTCTCTTAGTACAGTGAAAGGAGAAAAAGTGAGATGAAAAGAATTGTCTGACTAAAATAAAAATCAACTGGCTTTGTATTCAGTTGGCTTAAGTATGGGATAGGTTAGTCAGGGAAGGTGAAAAGTTTGATTAGCAGTTCTTAAATCATTAGAAAAAAGTCTTGCTTTTTAAGTGAGGAAGTTACACTGTACAAGAGGCTTCTGGCTAATCAGCCTTTTATGGCTGTAGTTTGGAAAAAACTTTTAAAATAAATTTGAGTTTCTTCCAGACATTGATGTATTATTGATCAGCTCACATAATTTACTTTATCCCTTTATACTTTATTTCACTCTTTCTAGACTAAATTCTGTATTTTCTTGCCTCCTCAAAGTTTTGTCAAATACAATTTAACCTTTCTTTGAGTCATCATTATAGGCATGAATATACTATATATAGCACAATATAATTAGTGTTGTCCTTGTGGTCTATTTGTCCTTTGTAATAAATGGTCACAAAGTTATAGTTTAGACCTTATATGTTAACATGTACCTTTGGTAACATTCCTAACAATTTTCTATTAGACTGTCACTAGTCATTTCTTCCAACTCTCATTATTCCTCTAGAAATCTCTTCCTCTTTGAACTGCTTCTAATGTGCTACAAGCTAGAAAAACAGAAATTAGCTAGCTTGTTATGATTATGTCTGAAATAGGCAAAAATCTGGCAGATATTTATGGGTAAAGTGCTTGAGGGGTAAAGTGCTTGAGATTGAATCCGTGGACTTTGTGACATAAATCTTGGTTGCTTGAGCTTTCTAGTTCTTTAAGAAGGCTCTGGAAATTTGGAGTTAACAGGTAAATAAAGTATTTTATACGTTCATTTGATTTTAAAGAGAAAAGTGTAGGATTATGCCATAGTAGCCTGTGTCTGTGTATTTGAAATTTTCATTGTAAATTTTACATTGTAACCCTGCGTTTGAGTACTTATATAATCATGTATTAGGTCCCCAGAACCACAGAAACCTCAGATGAAAGCACCTGAAGATATCGTTCGTTCAAATCACTATGATCCTGAGGAAGATGAGGAATACTATCGAAAACAACTTTCATATTTTGATCGAAGAAGTTTTGAAAACAAACCTTCAGCACAGGTTCCTGCCGGTCATCTCATAGAGTCTGCCAAACCAATTCATTCTTCAAATCAACTAAGTTTTTCTAGTTATTCTAAGTAAGTTATTTAACTTGAGATGATGTAAATAAGCTATCATTGTGTAAGATTAAATTTATCAGGAGAATTATAGTAAGCTTTAAAAATATATGTATATAAATGCTTTGTAATCTGGGGGGTTTTGGACAGCTATGAAGAGTTTATATTAAATTATGATCTAAGAAGGCAACATTCAGCTTGGAGTAGAAAGAATTCATAAGTAAAATCCACACATGTCATGCGTAGGTAAAGTTGGGGGATGTGGGTGAGGTATAGAATACTCAACCATAATTCTTTTATCAGGGCCTTGCATTTGTAGGGCCAGTATTTTCAACTTAAAAACTATCATTTTTAGAAGAGTATTGATAGGAAGCAGCATGATTTAGGGAAAAGAATCCTGATTCTGGGGTCAGAAGAGTTGGGTTCAGATCCCTCCTGACATTTAGTCCTTGTGTGACCCCAGGCAAGTTACTAAGCCTCTGGATCATACTTTCCTATTGATGAAATGAGGAGGTTGGGATAGAGGGCCCCTGAGCAGTCTAATGAGGTGACTTATTGAGTAGAGTAGCTCTGGGACTCTGGACAAGTCACTTAACCTTTCACTACCTGTTTCTCCAGGTGTACAATAAAATGGGGATAAAGAAATGTCATCAAGATTCAATGAGATGTTATATGTGTGCACGCATGTGCATGTGTCTGCAATATGCACACACGAAGAGCTTAGCAAAACTTTACGTGCTATATAAGTGCTAGCTGTCATTGCTTTAATTATCCTTTGATTTTTTTTTTCTCACCTGTGTCTTCTCCTATTACATGTGTAGTGCAGAAAAAGAATTACAAAGAATGACAAAATTAGATGAAGTCATTCTCCACACAACAATTGATATGGAGAGTAAACTCATAGTGAATAATGTCCTACTTGTGCTGTTGGCAATTTCAGGCCCAAGGTTCGATAAGAAGGAAAACAAATACGGGTTATTAAACTTTAAGAATTATGCAAAGGGGAGGCTAGGTGGCTCAGAGCAACGGCCCTGGAGTCAGGAGGACCTTTTGGCCGTGTGACCTTGGGCGAGTCACTTAACCCCAATTGCCCTGCCTTCCCTCCTCCAAAAAGCAAAAAAATAAAAGAATTAAGCAAAGATGTAAATTTGTCATCTGGGGTCATGTATACTTGTGGGTAAAGGGTGTGGGAGTATGGTATAGAATCTACTGAAAATAACACCTAAAGTTTTTCTCATCTTAAAGCTTGTATCATATCTCCTTTTCAAAATATCTAGGAAGGAATTGGTGCCAGACAGTCACTTATTCATGTGTATTTTTAAAATGTGCAGATCTGTGGTCATCCTAGAAAGGTGGCTGTTACAGGCACTTTGTTACTTATTCATGTGCTTATGTGCAATTTGGTTCCTCATCCTTAAATGCGTATTCATTTCTTTACAGCATTTTTCCTTTTAATTAAGCAATTGACTCAGTTATCCACTGCCCCATTATCCTTAGTTTTTTCTCCCCCTCTTTTGCCTGTTTTTTTGCCCACTTGATTACTTTGCATACTTAAACACTTAACACTTTGGCTGGATGAAAGGATAAATATACTACTATTCAGTTTTGGGAGTAGCTAAGGAGTTAAAGTAGACTGGTAGGGTCAGTGCACGCGCGCGCGCGTGTGTGTGTGTGTGTGTGTGTAGGTAGGTAGATAAGTAGAGGGAGAGACATATGTATACACACTTACAGTAATCTCTCTGGACAAATGAGTATTCGCTATTTTTTTAATAGGCCAAATGCTGCTTAGAAAGCAGTGTTGCTGTTATTGATGGTTTAGTGTTTGAAAATGACAATTTAGACCACCTCCTAAAATTTTATTAGAATGACTTGTTTTTCTTTCATTCTTCTATTGCATTTGCTTTGCTATCACCTAGATTTCTTGGCTCTTACACTAGCTATGACTACTTGAAAAGGAACATCAAGTGGTAAGATTGGCATTAATGTGAGGATGTTTTTAAGGTGTCCTCCCCCTGTGGCTTTTGTCATTGGCTTTATGTGCACTTTCAGACTTAAAAGACATTTTCAAATTTTTCCAGTGTAAATATGTATGAAAGCCAAATAACTTTTTAATTTGAAACTAATCATTAGCTTTAAGTTCCCTGGGACAAGTCTATTTTGTCACATGTAAACATGCAAACATACTGTTTCATGTAAATATGAAAGTGTAGTTCTTAATAAATAATCTGTTTGTGCACATAAAACTAGTGAAGTTTAGGCTGTTTCTAAGGTTTAGATGGCATGGTTGCAATTATGAGTTTCTTCAGATAATTTCTATTAAATGTGCATTTTTGTATTATGTATTTGTGATTAGCATTTTATTGGGGGAGGGGAAGTAAAATAGGTATAACTTTAACTTAAATGAGCCTTGTAAATTAAACCAGTACCTACTTACGCCAGAAGACCTTAAATATCTCTGCAGAAATATGGATAGGGTGAAACTGACCAAACAAAGCCAGTTTTATTTATCTGTTTTGCGCACTTGATAGCATTGGGTGTTATGTGTATAAAAGGGAATGTTCTTCATATATTTATTTTCTGGCTACATAGTGGTAAAAGGATTGAGGGCTCTATTCCTCATCTTCAAAATCAGAGCCAGTAGAGACTTGGGTCTAATGAAAATTAAATCATTAATGAAGGATCATTATTCTGAAAGAAATTTGCAAGGCTTGCTTAAGACCTCTTTATTGAAAAAGACAACAAATTGAATGACGAGAGAGTCACGGTTTTCAAGTATACTCAATTTCATCTGCCTTTTGGTTGCCATCTTCTGGATTGTTTTTACTGATATTCTTAAAGTACTTGTATTGTCTTGACTTCTTTTGTTCTCAAAATGATTGACATTGTACTTAGACTTTATATAGAGCATCTCCCAAAACTTATAGGAAGAAATATTTAAAAGAGCTGTACTATAAGGAAAAGAGTGATGATTGTGAATGTTAAGCTTGTTTGGCCAAGTGTCGCTTTCCATGTATTACCATTTTCCTCTTTAATATTTTAACAGGGGAAAACCTATTGAAACTGATGTTATGGATAGATCTTTTGGTGAAAAACGCTATGAATCATCTCAAGTTACTCCTCCACCACCTCCACCTCCTTCACAGTATAGCCAACCTTCTCAGCCTATTACCAATTCTTCGCTATCTCTTCATACACACCCCAAGGGACTCCTTTCTGAAGGTATAAGATCAAAAAGCTCAATTAAAGTATTAATTTAAAAAATATTTTATTTTTACCATGTATAAACTTCCAAACTATTTTCCCACTAAGTTTCAAGCAGGTAATATTACATTTTCAAGTCAGTGATAGGATAAATTATCTTACTGGAAAATACACTTTGTCAGCATGAGTTTATTAGGCTATTTGTTGGTTATCAAAAGTCACTATTTATTTTGGAATATCACTAGATTTACTATGAGTTTAATGTACATTTTTAATGCACCAAAAAAAAGTAGTTGCTTTGGTGCTTTTATTTTAGCTTTTGTGTGAAATGTCCTTCAGTCAAACATAAAATTACAAAATTAACTCATAATTTCTATCAGTAGAAACTTATACCTCATTTCACTGTTAAAAGGACTTAAAAAATGATGTTCAGATGGATAAAAATTATTTTGGGTTAATCAGTTGTGCCCTTAGGAATTTGATAAATTTATTGGTTCCTGTTTTTTAATTTCATTGTAAGCTTCATATCTATATCTCAGTTTTTGAAGATTCTAACTATTCTCAGTCTTCTGAAAATGGTACCTGATTATCACTTCCATTGGATCCACATATTTTTCTGTGAAGATTAACCAATTAAATATCCCTTAATAGTATATAAAGTTTGCCTTTTAGAAATAAAGAATGAACCTATCCCCTTTTCACTTCACCACAACATGAATGATCAAGGGAAGAATTTTCCCCTCCAAAAATGATAGCACTCATGGTAAAAAAAAAATGGTTCCAGTTCTTCCCTTTCCCTCACCCCAAGCGCTCCCACACACTCCCCTCAAATGCCCACACTTAGCCCATGAACCCTACTCTGACCGTTTGTCAGACCGCTTTGCATATAAGGAGCCCTGTTTTCTCTTAAACAGTGGTCTGAGGAAGAAAGTCTTGAAATGTCTCAATTACTGCCTAGTTGTTCTTAAAGGGGGAATAGGAGCTCGTCTGCTTCTTGAGCGTCATAACATGGCTTTGAACTTAGCTTTCAGATCATAGTCCAAAAAAGATAAGGTGAAATAGGTGAGATACTTGTGCTTGCCAAAAAAAGTAATACCAGTTTCAATGAAGTACTGAGTTATATCTTTGTGTTTTCTCTTTTATTTCTTATTTTTTTATGGATACTTAAAAAAATCATTGCTTCCAATTTCCATTGACTACTTCTCTTTATGACTAAAACCCTTTCATCATATTTTTTTTCCTTTTTCAGGGAACTCTTTGTCATTGGACTTTCAGAATTCTTTAGTGTCCAAACCAGAGCCACCTCCATCTCAAAATAAGCCACCAACATTCCGATCTTTAAACCGAGAAGATACTGTTCAGTCAACTTTTTATCCTCAGAAAAGTTTTCCTGACAAAGGTCCAGTTAATGGAACTGAACAAACTCAGAAAACAGTCACTCCAGCATACAACCGATTTACACCAAAACCTTATACGAGTTCTGCCAGACCATTTGAACGAAAATTTGAAAGTCCTAAATTTAATCACAATCTCCTCCCAAATGAAACTCAGCATAAACTGGAGTTGCCAGCCAAGGCTCCAAATTCCCCAAAAACGTTTTTGAAAGCACACAGTTCATCACAACCTCCTGAGTTTGACAGTGGAGTAGAGACATTCTCTGTTCAGACAGATAGGCCCAAATATCAACCAAATAACATTAGTGCGGTGCCTAAAGCCATTCCTGTGAGGTAAGGATCATTTTTTACCCATTCAAGCTTCTTAAGCTTAGAGCTTTAGGATTGTCATTTGATTTTTGAGTGAAGCTATAATTTAATGTAGTTATTTCCCTATGTGGTTTTAGCCTTGCAGTGATAATTTTAGCACCACCACTCCCAAACTTTAAAAGAAATAATTGAAAAAGTCTCCTATCCTAAATTTCATTATTGTGAATGGGTCTTGGTGTTGCAAAGCCATTTCCACATCATGGAATAGTTTTTTTATAGATGTTTTTTCCTAGTCCTCGTCCATGGAAGAGTTAGCTCTATAATCAGAAGAATTGAACTTTTTTCCCTTGCTAAATAGAATCTGCTTAATTTCCAAAGCTAAAATCAAAGATCAACATTAAGCCACAGAACCCAAAATCTATAAAACATGCTCATTATACTACTTCTTGCTTTAGTAGTTCCAAAACACCTCATTTTGTTTAACTTAATCATTCAAATGCTTGATGTAGTTCATTTAAACAGAATTTTCTCTAGTTGTATTCCTTTTAAAATATGGTCTGTCCATCAGTGAGAATATAATTGCATTTCTTTTCTTTCCTTTGTTACTTTTGTGCCTTAATTGTACTTTTCATGAATTGAGAACACTGGCAGTATTACCTTCTATGACATATTTGCTCTATTTCTAGGATAAAAATTTATCTCCTGGTGCTCTAGCATTAATTTATTCCTACTTCATAATCTTGATTGTCCCAGAACTTAATTCCATGTTATTTTCTCCTTCTTGCTAGTCTGTTTTTCCTCTTTTTTAAAAAAACTTTATTTCAAAACTCACTTCCAGTTTAAGAAGCCTTCCAGGGTTCATTCCTATCGACCCTGAAATCATAACCCCTTACTACAACTCTTCTTGATTGATTGGTATGTGTATTGACTTTTTAAGTGTTAAGTTTTTTCTGATATGTAAGTTTATATAGGAAACTTGGTGAATTTCAGAACTTTAGTGTCCCTGAGATAGTCCATCATTGGGAGACACAATTCAACTCGAAATAGTGATGTAAGTGCTTATGACTTAGAATCTTAAAGATATTTTAAATTTATTTTTTGAGCTAATTTACTATCAGGTTATTATTTAATTATTGAATATACACTTTGGATTCCAAAAGCTTTATTAGAGATAAATTACTTGGTTACAGAAATTAAATTTCTTGAATAAGAGCATGTCCTTACTTTTTAACTGTAACATACATATGAGATAAAAGATTTCATAAGAAAAGAAAAAACTTAATTCAGTGGCTCAGTGATATCATCAGTGTGGCTATTTCTTTTGTTGGTGCACATTCCAGATTTTACATACCTTCTTATCTATATAATTAAAGACAAACCCTCAAAATACTCTTGTACCACGTTCCTTAAATGTTCATAAACTCTCAGTCCTTCAGCTTTGGAAGATGACGAGGATGAAGATGGTCACACTGTTGTAGCCACAGCAAGAGGAATTTTTAATAGCAATGGTGGTGTCTTAAGTTCCATAGAAACTGGAGTTAGTATAATTATTCCGCAAGGGGCCATCCCCGAAGGCGTCGAGCAAGAAATCTATTTCAAAGTGTGCCGAGACAACAGCATCTTACCGCCTTTGGACAAAGAGAAGGGTGAGTTCCCAAACGTGCCTCTTGTCGTTGTGTTTTATAAGAGGTTACGGTCGCCGTGGTAGTTCTGTTAAATTTACACACCGAATCTCTTATTACGGAAATAGGGAGAGTTGGGAATATAGTACAGTCGGCTCAGTGTTGAATGGTCATGTTTTATAAGTGGAAAAAAAATCCTCAGAACTTGGCAAATCAGAAATATTTACAAACATGAAGTAAGATGTGGTGTTGTCTCCATTGTCATTTTCCCAAATCATCCCACTTTGCCACCTGTTTATATTATAATATAATTTCAGGTTGGTGAGGAAAGGAATGATTCTTGTCTTGGCATTTTTAGCGCTTAACTCGGCGCCGGGTAAGTGTGTGTCGGGTTTACTTTTGAATTTTGTGTGTAAGAGACCCGCGTCCCCCATCTCGCCCCCAGCCCTGCCGTGTTTTCAGTAGTCACCGTTTTCTAAGAAATACGTGCCACGTATAAAGTACGATGTGTCCGTTCATCAGCCACGTGGTTTGAGTCCCAGTTCAGATAAGCGGGGTTCTCCGGGTGCGCTGATGTGATCGGATTAAATATGAAAAGTGGTCTGAAAGGTCTCATCAAAAATTGGGAATTCTACATTGGAACCACATGTGATTTTATCATGGTTTATTGTGACATACGTGTGGCAGTTTTATTCTGACCCAGTTGGTCGTTACCTTCTAAACAGATCAAGTCAACTGATTTCCTTAACGTTTGCCAGAACTTAACATATCTGACTTTGCATTTGTGTTAAATTACTTGTTTAATAACCACATAATCCTATTCACATATTTGCACTGAGGACGTTATATATTTTCCTCTGAATTCCAGGTGAAACGCTGCTCAGCCCTTTAGTTATGTGCGGGCCCCATGGACTAAAATTCCTGAAGCCAGTGGAGCTGCGCTTACCACATTGTGCGTCTATGACTCCTGATGGTTGGTCTTTTGCTCTAAAATCATCCGACTCCTCGTCGGGTATGCTGTCCTCCCTCTGTCCTTTTGGGGCTTTTGGGTGCTTGTCATATGATTGATCCACTGGACTAATAATCATTGCATAACACTTGCCATCACATTTGATGTCACTTTCTATTTCATTATATAAGCATTTCTAGATTTACTTGCATTGCCAATATTGTCAATCATGAGCGGACAAATTAATGTGGGTAGGTGAAGAATTTTTTGCCTTTTTCACATTTTGCACATAGGGACTCAATAAATGTTTATTGAATTGAATTAAAATTGATTCAGCAAAGGCCACCTTATTTTTAGCTTTTGCTTTCTCAGATTATTAACACAGGTGATTTGTTGTGCAAAATTATCTTGATGCAGTGGAAAAATTGAAAAAAAGATATGCCTAAAAATAATAAAAGTTTACTTGATCAGTGTCAAACATTCCTACTTTGATTTCCCACTCAGTTTCCTTTAAAGTGATTTTCTTGTGCAGTCATATTTGATGGATCTAAATGTTTATGCTTCCTCAATCTATAGTAGAGTACCAAAGGAAGAAAAAACACATTTTTATTGGGATTAATCTTTTTCTCACTCGTTTTATGAGCTTCTGTTGCTAAATCTTAATTTCAACGTTTCCATTGCATTATTACACTTTTCAGTGTTTTGTTTTGTTGTACTTATTAAGTAAGATAATAAATGACTATCAGTGTGTGTGTGTGTGTGTGTGTGTGTGTGTGTGTGTGTGTACATTCCCACTAAAGGAAAAATATCACTAATTCAATCTATTAGTTTTGAATTTTTCATGATTCAAATGATCCAGGCTCAAATTGCCTTTTATACTTTTATAGTATAAAGATTGTAGCAACGTTTTTATTAGTAGAAAGCAAGGTGCTGCAGTGGATAGAGTGTTGGGCTTTGTGTCAAGGAGACTCAGATTCAAATCCTGCCTCAGATACTAGCCATGGGACCCTAAAACAAGTCACTCAAACACTCTAAGCCTCCGTTTCATCATCTGTAAAATGGTGATTATAGTAACGTCTGCCACACGGAGTTAGGAAGATGAAATGTAGAAACATTCTAGCCACTGTTATTAGTAGTAGTAGTAGTGAAATAATAGCTAATATTCGTAAGATGCTTTAGGGTTCGCAGTGGGGGTTTTAAACAAACAATGCGACCTCACAGCTGCTGCCCTCATTTTACAGATGGGGAATCTGGACTGGACAGAGCTGGAGCGGCTTGCCAGGGCCACACGTCTAGTCGGTGTCTGAGACAGGGTTTCAGCTCCGATACTCCTGACCAGGTTGACCGCTGTTTGACACTGTTTTTAAGCCCCACAAGTTTCAGAAATATGCTATTTATTATTTATATGGTTATTATCATTTTTATTTATACAGGGTGTCCCTAAGGCTTTTTGAGACACCCTATATATATTAAAGTTTTACCAATAGATTCCAATAGGGAAAACTTTAGCCTGATTTGAATTAATTATTAGCTTAAAGTTTGTTTGGGTGTTTTGTTGGGTTTTTTTTAGCTTTTTGGAGGGGGGAGGGCAGGGCAGTTGAGGTTAAGTAACTTGCCCAAGGTCACAGGGCTAGTAAGTATCAAATGTCTGAGGTGGGATTTGAACTCAGGTCCTCCTGACTCCAGGGGCAGTGCTGTATTCACTGCGCCACCTAGCTGCCCCCTTTTTTGTTTGTCTGTTTGGGTTTTTACCTTAAACTTTGTTTAAAAATTGAAATTTATATGTGTTGTGTGTATGTGTATATATATATGTATGTATATCTCCTGTAATTTAGAGTACAGTACACTACTACATGAATATCCTTGAAATAATTCAAATTAGTGAGATCTTGTTTAGGAAAATCAGATTTATAGCTGATTGTTATATGAATATATTTCTTCCAAATAGAAACTTCTAGTTATACAGACTTAAGTTTACATTCCAGTTACCATAGGATCGCAGCTCTTATATAAGAAAACACACCTATAAAAACTACTTTGACCTCTAATTCACTATGCACACTATGCACACACACACACACACACACACACACACACACACACACACACACACACACACACACACATGCCTCTTCAAATTTTTCGGCTTTGTTTCATGGGTCAAAGTATCCTCTCCTTTTTCTAAAATATGCTTAACTTATACCCTGTAGATAAGAGAGCCAATCTATGACTACTGAGCAAACCAGAAATTATTATTAACTCTGGACAAAATCTTCTTTTCCCACTTTGGCAAAAATGTTTTCTTCTACTTAGGTGACATGTTGCTTACTTTATTAAAGTTTAAAAATCCAGTAGCCATTTTTATAGACTAATTTTAGTTCCTTTGGAAACTTTAAAGAAGCACATAGTTGACACTGAAACATCAGCTATTCATCCCAAGTGTCAAAGCTCCCTGATTATTTGGAGAGGTTTGTAGTGGTTTCTTCAGTGCTTCAGGTATTCAGCTTCTTTGTCAGTTATTCAGTAATCTCAGAATATGGGGGTCTTCAAAAGAATTAGGTGTTCTTACCCTGAGAGAAGAATTTTTTCATGTCCTGGAGCTGAGCATTCCTTGCATTTCTCAGTTTTTCATGCACATGAATATATGGTTTGGAACTTTCAGAGTTCTCTCTTATTTTGTTCATTTCGTAAAGTTTCCTTAAATTTTTAAATGAGAATAAATCTGTCTTGGTGAGTAGTTAGTCTCAGCTAAATCAAAGTTATGCCTGAGTGGTTCCTATGGAAGCTTAAAGGTACTGCTCTAAAATGACAGGTTACATTTTTAAAGAGTTAAAATTATACAACTGTGCATACAGGCACCTACACAAGGATTAGGGAGAATCATGTGTTTTAGGTATGTGATGTAAACATCTTTGTTTAGTGGTAATGTATGTTCATTTTGTTTTCTCCCTTAGGTGACCCTAAGACCTGGCAGAACAAATCCCTTCCTGGAGATCCAAATTATCTTGTTGGAGCAAACTGTGTTTCTGTCTTGATTGACCATTTTTAATACTCAACATAGAAACTTGATTAAATAATGTGAAACTGGGTTAGACTTACTGAATTTTAAGTGGAACCACTCTATCAAGTATTATGCTGTTTATAGAAATGATGATGGGACTTGTTAGTATTAAGCATTTTATTTCTGCTTATGATGGTTAGCAAGGACACCCTTGAACCATGGTCAAAAAACATGCCATATAAATGAGGATATGATGAAAAACTGGTATTGACTAAGGGCAGGGTTGGAATGCATTTTCGTTTTGAATTGGCTTTTGTATTTTTAAGGGCACTGGAAACTTTGCATTGGTAGATTTCCGTTAAATTACCAGCTAGCGATTGAGGGAATCATTTTGGACTATATTCTTTTTTAACTACACTGGTGTAGAACTATAGCGTTTTGGCCTGTGTTTGACAGACACATAGTTTATTTTGATTTTCACAGGTTATATACACATACATGCACATGTTCACGCACACACACACATATATTCCCTCTTGAAATGCAAAGACATCTGGAGCACATATCCAGTCTAGTGGGTTTTATAGCAATCTACAGCTAGGGTAATTTGGCAAACAAATTGGCATTGACTTATTGTATTGTCTGACACTTAGTTTATCTTTGAGATGGACACAGAGCATATGAGACTAGTTCAGTGGCCTATTTGAATCTGTAAATTAACCATTACTACAGACATATTAACCAGCAGGGATGCCTTACCCTTATTTTTTTTTTAAATAGTTTTAGATCATCCTAGTTCTGTATGGCTAAGTTTTTGTATGGCTTTTGTGCTTATCTATATAATATATCATGAGAAAGATTGGGGGGAAATGATTGTGAACTTGTTGGTTTGAAACAAAATGTGATCAGAATAGAACCAGAAGAAAATAATGGCATAGGGGTTTTTTCCCCCCTTGGGGTGGGGAGGGTTTGCTATGCATTTGAAAATTTACAGATGTTATAAGGATGCTTGTACATAATGCGTGCATAGCCCTTTTGTTCTTGGTTTGTAAATTAACTTTTATAAACTTTACCTTTTTTATATATACATATATATAAAACAAGTTTCTTAAAGGATATCTTTGTATTCTCTCCTATACCTTTTGAGCCTTGAACTTTGACATCTTGCAGCAATAAAGCAGCATTTCTATGATATAATTACAAGGACTTTTTTAGAACAAGAATGCAGAGTTGTTACATTTTTAAGTGCTGCATTTGAAAGATGCATTACTCAAAAATCTCTAGTTTGATTAAATTCTTGAAAAGTATCCCTACTGTAATTTGTGATACAGATGCTGTATTATGTGCCCTAAAATGTATTTTTTTACTAATAGACAATTTATTATGGCACATCAGCACTATTTGTTTAGAATGATATACCACTGCATTCTGTTAATCAATTATATTAGCTCTTCAGGTGTGGCTGATTTTTTTTTTCTTTGCAGTTATTAAAAAATTCAAATTTCTAAATAAGCAGAATAAAACTTTTTAAAATAATAAAATTCTGGCTTGGACTCTGTTTTAGAAAGTCTTAACATCAATACATCATCACTTAAACTCCCTGCCTCTGGCTGATTATTTTTATTCTTTACCCTCATCAAGCCTATTGATTTTACATACTGAATAAAAGAGTCTCAGCACTTCTCTTTAGTACAGTGTTCAGTTAATATATTTCCTAAGATAAAAGATCAAGTCTTTTAGGCTTATATCTTATTATCCTGTATACATGTTTAAAATTTAATTTTCATTTAGTTTTTTTTAGTAATTGATAGAAAAAACCCCAGACATAAAGTATACAATTTTTGCAGGTTTGGTTATTGGCTCTTGAATTAGAAGGGATCTCAATAGCCCTCTAGTCCAGCATGTACGTAATAGCAGTGCCCACTGTACAGACTCAGAAGAATTCATCTAGCTTCCATTTGAAAACCTCTAGGTTGAGGTCAGAAGCTACCACCTCCCCAGGGCAGCCCTTATTATTAGGGATTTTTTTTTGTGACAACAAGTTTAAATTCACCCCTTTGTAGCTGTCACTTTTTGTTCTTCATTCTGTCTTCTGGAGCCAAACAGAACAAGTTTAGTTCCTTCTCCACATGACAATCCTTCAAATATTTGAACATGTTATTAATGTTCCCTGCTAAGTCTTCTTTATTCCAGGCTAAAGAGGCCTGTTTCCTTTAGCTAATCCTCATTTGATGTGGACTCAAGGCCCTTCACTATCCTAGTTCTACACACTCTCCATCTTAACAATATCCTTCTTAAATTGTAGCACTCAAAACTGAATATAGCATTGCAGAAGAGGTCTAAGAAGGGCAAAGTACAGAAATAGTATCACAACTAGTTCTAGGAATCCAGTCTTTGTAACAGGCATGTTAACTTTTTTTTTTTTAATTCCACATCACATTGCAAACTCAGAGTTTGCAGTATACCAAAATCCCCTCATCTTTTTTAGAACAACTGCTATCAAATCATGTCTACCTATCTAATAGTTTTGAATTTTTAATCCTAGCTTTAACCCTTTATCCTTCTTGAAGACTCAGTTCAGTGCTGTAGCCTTTCCAGATCTTTTTGGATCCCATCCCTGTCATCCAGTATGTTAGCCCTCCCAGCTTTGTGTTACCAGTGAATTTTGAGCATTTTATCCAAATCATTTATTAAATTGTAAATAGGACAGATCCCTAGGGTCCTACTATGGAGATCTCTTGCCACATTGTCATTGAACCATTAACTATTTCTTGAACTCTGGTTATGCACCCAAAAGACCATCCTTTTCCCCCCATCCTCCACTGTCCTGTGTTCCCCATTAATTAGGAACTTAGGCTCACAATCTAACCACAAAAATCCACTTAAATAGCAGGTAAAATGTCAGCAGTGTCAAAATAGATATGAAAGCAGAAAATTAATGTCTAGCAGTATCAATATTTTATTTATTTTATGAATTATGGGGATTTTAGGACATGGCGACCTGTCTGGAGTTCCACAATAGGATTTCCAATTTTATAATTGTACAGGTCAGATGGCAGTGGAAACTCAAGTCTGGGTCTTGGGTCTACAGCCAGATTTGAATGGTCTGTACTTTTCCCCTCCTACACATTAACTCAGTACAGCAAATTCCTGGGCTCTTGACCAGGGAAGTGAAGCAAAGGTTCCAAGTTCCTAAACTCAAGCCTGGGCTTCTGGCTGCCGGTTGCAAACCTTGCTAGATATTAGGGTACAGTCTTGAGAAGCTTTAACCTCTGTCACACATCTAGTTAATAGACAATTAGGTCTGGGGTCCAGGCAATCTATTATTAAATCTTTGAGAAATCATCATTTTTATCCCATTCACTTTGTATTGTTATCCCATTGATAAATTTTCTCATTTCCTCAGAGCACTGAATCATCAATTTGATACTACTCTTCCTTTAATTTCTAACTTGATGATTTCTATGGATTTGATCTATAATACTTTGTAGAACAGGTAGCTACTTTTCAGAGCATCAGCTCCTTTCACTTCAAGAAGAGCCTCAAGACACTTCAGTTCCTAATTAAACAGCCATCTTTTTTCTTCTCTTTCTTTTCTCTGTAATTTTCTTCTAACAGCATCATGTATCTCTCCTTCTCTCAGATCCCTTCACTCACCATTAATGCATTATACATATTTAGTTTAGAATAACAATTGTTCCTAACAACCTAAAGAGTGGAAAAACATCCTTATGGTCTCTTCCCTTTTCTCCGTCAGGCCTACGCTTAGAACACAGATAACACTCACGTGTAGCAAAAATAAAAACATTGTACACAATCCAAAGTCACTGCATAATTTCCCCTATTCTCTATACAAATGCAGTTTTTAGCCTTTTAAAAAACTACATGCGTATGTATACATGCACTCACACACCCCTCAGCTCTTATGGATCTGATTAAAACTCAAAGTAAAATTATTTTTAAAACTGGATAACTTTAGTTAGCTTCTTTAGTCTCAACATCCCCGCTGCCATATTACCAATCCAGTATCAGTTTGCTTTGCCCTGCAAATTATCTGCTTAACCTTTTCTTTCTTTTCCTCATCTTGTCAATTATCTTTGTTGGGTCTTCTGCCTCAGATTCTGCTGCGCAGTCATCCTTAATCCTTTCATATCCTTCTGAGTTACTCTTGATCCTGCTTCTCTTTCAAGGAGACTATTGACCAGTGTCTAAAACCTAGAGATTATTCTCCAAATTTTCCTCAATTTCTTTGAAATTTCTCCTCCCCCAAATTAACCTCTTATCTGTTTTACTCTCTAGCCCTCTCCAAATCACTTAAGTAATTTCCTTCTCATTTAGCATAAGATTTCATCTCTTCTTCCACTTAAGGTAGAAATTCCAGATCAACACCTGGTATGTTTTTATCTGCTGTAAAAGTTTCTCCTATTCATGCTGTATATGTACAACTATATTTTCCTCGTGTGTAAATTTTATTAGACATAACAGCACAAGTGATGAGTCTGCATCCTTTCCCTATGCAGTAGTGAGCCATAAATGTAACACTTTGAATTAGAACAAGGGGAGACTGCAAAGATTATATTAGTAATTATAATTTGGTGTGTTTATTCCATGCCTGATTATCATAAATTGCTTTTGGAAGCAAAGAAAATAAAGTTTGTTCTTAGCCTTTTTGCTTATAAATGGATTTGAAATTAAAAATGAATCTCCTATTTAATGAGACCCTTAAGAGAATTTTTCAAGAGAAAAAGATGTTTTCAAGAGAAAACTTAATAATAATGCAGTAGGAAGAAGCACACTATCTAAACCTCATTAGCCTGTTGATACTTGGTAGCACTGATTTAGCAGAAATTAATGTGTTATTGGAAAGGTAGAAACAATCCTATTTGGAATTATAGTCCCCCTTTCAAGAATCTGTTAATTAAGAGCAGTATTTTTTTTCAAAGTATTTAGCATTCCATATTCTACAAAGGCAACTTGTAAAAAAAAAATAAGGAAATTTACTGAAAGAATTCAAGGACCATGTGAGACTAGGAGTTGTAGAATCTCAGAGTTGCCTCCAAAATGTAGATAGATTCATTTTGGGTCTAAGTCCTAACTCCTGTTAGCCAGTGTGACCTTGAGCAAGCACGTTGTAGAATCAGAGTTGGAAGAGACTTCAGAGGCTTCCAGGGCAGTCTGTGAAACCTGGATTCCCTCCAAAACATCCTTGACCCTAAGTTACTCTGCAGCCTCTGCTGGAGGCTTTCGTTGTTGGGGAACTTTCCTGGAGAGTCCATTCCACTTGTGAGTTCTAATTGTTACTTTGCTCTTACACTGAGTAGAAGTTTCTGTGCAGTTTACCATTAGTTGTACTCCTTACTCCTAATTCTGCCCTCTGGGGCCAAGCAAAACAAGGCTATAATCTCTTCCAAAAGAGAACTTAAAAGGCATATTTCTCAAAGTCTCAGTTTCTTTATCTGTAGTTAAATAAAGTTTTGAACTAGAAGATCTTTATGTAAAATCAAAGCTGACCAATTTTGGTGCCTTAGATAGGATACCTGGCAGATACCACTGACCTAGATGGTGCTACAGTCATGAGTTCCAACATGCTGCAAATTTTTACTATGAATAGAAAATATCTTTGCATTTTAAACACTGAACAATGAATAAACAACTAGAACTTACTCATTTGCATCTAGATTTAGATAAGTTTAAAATATGCAAATTTCTGAGAATAGAAGCTGTTTAAAGATCCGAGATAATTTTCCTTACAAATGATACTTCGGTAGGATAGAAGAATCCACAAGTCATTAAAAGACCAAAACCCAAGGACAACATATTGTCTCAGAGAAGCAGTTATTCCACTTCTTAGAGTATATCTAAATTCCTTGGCATACTTCACTGTCTTATAACCCCCAGCTTCCTGCCATCATCTTGATCCATTGAACTTGGTGTTACCAACAACCTCTTATGCTTAGCATCTAGTTCATGTTTTTGTTTGGGTTTTACTTTAGACCAGTGCTCCTTAAACTGGGTTGTGACCCTGTATGGAGTCACAAAAAATTTGGCAACAGTCACAGGTTTCTGAACACACAGTGACCAAAGATTAATTAAAAATAAGATACACCATGAATCTGAGGTGTTTGTGGCAGTGCTTGCCCACGTTGCATTGCATAATTTCATTGAAGCCTTGGTTCTGAACACAAAGCACGTGCACTTTGCACTGCGCATGCCATCATGCCACACAATGCCAACAAAGGCTGTGAGTGAAAAAAGAAGCCCTGCTTTAGATTGTTTGTCTTTATGCATCAGGGCTCCTTCCTGTTCCCTATCCCCTACCCATTAGCAGGCATGCATCCCAAGTAGAATATCTGACATGGGAAATGACTCATTTTCATTCAGGATCAATCTTGGATTCATCTGGTACCTATGGTTAGCTCATGTCATTGTTTATGGATCATAAATCATTCTCTCTAAGAGGCCTGAGTTTGAATAAGCAGTGTTATCACTATTGGAGACAAAAGCATGTGAAAGAAAGTCAAAAGGCTACCCAATGGTATTGGATGTTAGCCTTCTGAAAAGATACAAAGTCTCAAAGTTGTGCTACATTTCCAAGATTATTACTTTAAAAATATTTTTCCTCTCTGTACTTGTCTAGCTCATCTTGCTGATTCAATCATCCAAATGCCATAATTACTTCCTCATGTGGCACTTTGAAAACTGAAGAGTGTACATGGTTTACTTCTTATCTATTTGTTGGCCTGCTAGTTTCATCTGTGATTGATGGGAGTGACACGAATTTTGAGTGCGTTGCAGATTAAATGAAATAGTTATGTAAAAACACTGCAAACCTTAAAGTGACTACTATATGAGTGTTAGGCAGCATAATCACTTCATAAGATGTCTGGGAGGAGAACATACAAAAAAAGGGAGGAAAAAGATTATTGCTACCTAGAGAAAGGGATCAAGAAGAAGTTTAACTACTGCCTCCAATTTACCTGATTTTTAAAATCTTTATAAAACAGACTTTCACAAACAACTCAAAGGCAGGTTCTGTCAGATACTCCTGACACATCTAACTCATTTTTTTTGAACTTCAGTGTTCTGGTAATCATTATGTTGTGTGAACCTTTAAAAAACTATGATTTCTGAAGAACCAAAAACATAGGTGATTCAAAGTAGAGATACATAATGGGTATAAGGAGTTTGCATCATATTATCAATTATGGCCTACACCCAAAACGGTACAAGGCATATCGAAAAATTTCTTGATTGATGGGCATTGGAAAATGACAAAGTGGTCCTGTTTAAGCCTACCTTTGTTACAAACAAAAGGGCAATTAAAGGTGAAAATAAAATTTTTCATGGATACCTAGACAGAAAATCCAATACAAACCAAACAAATGAGTAAGGAAGATGATCCCATAGTACAGTGAGGTAGTAACCATGGAGTATAAGGATGTGAGTTCTTCAGTGGTGCAGTGAGCAGACAGCACTGGACCTGGAGTCAGAAGGACCTGAACTGAGTACAAGTCCTGCCTCAGTCACTAGCTGTGTGACCCCCGAGCAAGTCACTTAACCTATGTCTGCCTCAGTTTCCTCAATTGTAAGATGGAGCAAATAGTAGCACCTACTTCCCAGGGTTATGAGGATCAAATGAAACATTTGTGAAGTGCTTAGCACAGTGCCTGACACACAGGAATTGTAAAGGTGCTAGCTGGCTCCACAGGGTATAATGTTGCTCTAGCTACAACTTGTCAATGCCAGTGTAAAAACTGTAAGAAGGGAGATGGAGCCAAGATGGTAGAGTGAAAGCAGGGACTCACCTGAGCTTTCCCACAAACTCCTTCAAATGCTCCAAAAAGTGAATCTGAACAAATTCTTGAGTGGCAGAATACACAAAGAGAATGTGACAGATTTCTAGTCCAAGACAACTTGGACAGTGGACAGGAGGGGTTGTTGCACCAGAATGAGAGAGGAGGGCAGCCTAGCATGCAAACTGCACCAGCACAGATGAGCAGAGAGAAGCCAGAGCAGACTCCAGTGGACTGGATGACTGACAGCAGTGGCTATTTCCAGACCTCTCAGCATGGGAGTGGGGAGGGGATTGGGGTATCGGTCAGAACTGGGTGAGAGAGAAGTGCAGTTGTGCACAGAATAAACGGTAAGTTGTTCTCATTCTCCCTTACTGACCTTGAAAAACCTGGAAAAAACAGCCCCAAGAAAAATCCTAGGATAGTGGAACCAGCAAAAAGATGGGGTACAATAGTCTCTTAACTTGGGAGGCTAGGGA
>CM053582.1:466609009-466635390 GCA_028627135.1 Pseudochirops cupreus | reverse complement strand
GGACAAAGGGCTAAACTTGAGGATCTAAAAGGCCACATGTGACTTTGAAGCCACAGGCTCCCCACCCCTGTAAGCTAAGGCTCGAGCTTCAGGGAAAGAAGGTCAGTCTTGCGTTGCCACTGATGTATGTAGTATGGAAATCCTTTCAAATACCATCCTTTTTACCTGGACTTCCTGCTGGTAAGCTTGAGCACAAGACTCGTTCAGTGTTTTCTTGGGGTACTGTTTTGTGCCCTACTCCTGTATATGCTATCTAGTGCCTATTGAAATTTCAATTTTACAAAATTATTTTCTTTTCCAATAACTTGCTTTAAGGTGGTTAGAATAATTTGGAATACATTTTTTATTAATCTGGACCCCACTGACTCTGAATCTGTGATTATTCATTAGGTTAGTGATTTTTTTTTTAATAAGTAAATCATTCAAACATTTTTTCTCTACAAATTCTCAAGACTGTACCTTTTTGTAATGGATTTTTCAATTAATTAAGGATTTTTTCCATGGTTCTTCAACTTCATATAGCTTAGCAATAAAGTCAGTGATAAAGGATTTTTGTTTTTGAGTGGATATAGTATAATGAGTGGGACTTGAGACTAATCATTTTTTCATCAATCTACCTCACTGTATTTAGTGTTCATTTTTAATATGAACTATATTTGAAAGTAATAAAACTGCATTTCTTGCAAAATACAGGATGATGTAATTCAAGTCTTTCTCAGTCACACTTGGGTCTTTGTATCCAAACTTTGCTGGTTTATATCTCATCTTGGGTTTTTTCCCCCCTACATCAGGTTGCAGACAGCTAGGTGGCACAGTGGATGGAGTGCTGGGCCTGGAGTCTGGAAGACTCATTTTCCTGAGTTCAAATGGGACCTCAGACGCTTACTAGCTGTGTGACCCTGGCCAAGTCACTTAACCCTGCTTGCCTCAGTTTCCTCATCTGTAAAATGAGCAGGAGAAGGAAATGGCAAAGCACTCCAGTATCTTTACTAAGAAATTCCCAAACAGGGGGTCATGAAGATTTGGCCACAACTGAAATGACTGAGTAACAAAACCAAGCAAGTGGTAGCTGGTCTATGCTGCCATCTGGTGGACAAAATCAGCATTAGGCTTTGCCAGTTCAGTGTTCAGAGACTGCCTGAAGGATTTTGTTCCCACAAGCCGGTGGCTCATGCAGATCGTTTTGTTTTGTTTGTTCTCTCCATGCATTTTGTATTTATTGAGCACCTTTCAGACATTTTGCTCGTGTCTATTTATACAGCACGGTCAGGGCAAATTCCACCTTCTAAGTACACAGAAAGCCTCAGGGAACCAGCTTTCTAGATTACACAGCTTCACGCCGTTGTCAGTCTACACACATATTCTCTTTCATAGCCAAACTCATGGAAAGAATTGTCTACACCCACTGCCCCGACTTTCTCATCATGCATTCACTTTTCATCCCCTTGCGATCTGGTTTGCAACAACAGGTTGAGACTGAAATTCCTTTTTTGAAGCTTAAAGATCTCTTAACTACTAAATGGGATGGCTGCTGGGGGGGTCCTCATCCTCCATGACCTTCCCATGTATTTTGATACTGTTGACCATCTCTCCTTCTGGACATACATACTTTCCTCCCTTGGCCTCCCTGACTCCAGTGTCTTTTCTTCTCCTAACTCCCTGGTTCTGATAGCAGCTCCTCCCAGAGGCCAGAAACAATTGCATTTTTCTCTGTTTGCTGTCTGGGCCTACTAAGGTTCCTGGGACATATTAAGAACTTAATAAATTGAATTGAACTCAATAGAGGGTTGTCCCAGAGCAAAAGTTTTTAACCTGGGGCCCATAGGTCTTTGGAGAGACTTCAGAGGGTCCATGAACTTGGAAGGGAAAAATAACATCTTATTTTCACTAATCTCTAACTGAAAATGACCATTTCCTTCAATTATTCTGAGAAGGGGTCCATAGGCTTCACCAAATTGCCAAAGGGGTCTGTGACCCAAAAACAGTCCCTGTCATCCTGGTGGTAGTGTTGTCTAGAGACCAATCCATTTTTTCCCCCTACTATGGAATGTAAGCCTTTAGAAGGTAAGAATCTTTCCTTTTTCTTTGTATCCTCAGCACCTAACATGCCACTCAGCACATAGTAGGGGCTTAATAAATAAATATGAATTGATCAGTTACTATATCTTGCTGGGAAGCTAGCTGACACAATGGAGTCAGGAAGATCTGAGTTCAAATATGACCTCAGACACCTGCCAGCTGTGTGATCCTGGGCAAGTCACTTAACCCTGTTTGCCTCAGTTTCCTCATCTATAAAATGTGTTAGAGAAGGAAATGGTAAACCACTTCAGTATCTTCACCAAGAAAACCCCAAAGCAGGTCACAAAGAGTCTGAAATAACTGAATAACCACATAACGTGCTACCCTGGACTAAATGTACATTAGCAAGAAAGCAACTTAGATATTTTCTATTTTTAATTTTTTTGCTTCTGCTTCCCCAGAGCAAATTTATTTTATTTATTTATCTATTTATTTATTTTGGGGGCTTGACTCTTTTTCTTAAAAGCAGAAAATAAAGGAGGAAGAATCTGTTTTTATTAAATTCTAGGTATTACGGTTGGGAACTTTGTTCCTTCTTGGGTAAAGGCTATCTACAATCCAAGAAATTTAGTTTGGTTTGGTTTTTTCTGTCGTTTAAAAAAAAATCTCATTATTATTTGTTCCTCTCAACATCTCCTGGAACTCTTTGTAGATGTGCATATTGTTGCACAAGAAGGTCTAATTTCCTCAAATTCACACACAGAATGTGTATATGCCAAATACATGAATGTTAGAGACTCAATTGGGGGTGCCATTTCAAAGAAACAGATTCCCCACAGCTGTCTGTTTGATGGAGACAGCTGGTGTGTCCTAATTGTCGGGCCAGTTCCTATATGTAGGTTAGCTGAAAGACGTCTGGTCAGAGGAGGCAGAGGGCATGATGAAAAAAGAAAGAGGTAAAGTTGGAAATAAATGGAGGTGAAGGCTTTGAAGGTAAGCAAAAGTTTTCATTTGCTATAAGAAGAGCAGAAATCAGGCTGGATAATTGAAGGGCAAGAGGAGAGGGTCAGAGCAATGGGAAAGGAAAGGAAACCCTGGGGGAACTGGTCAGAGAGAAAAGAAGGCAACTCACTGTGTAGCATCTTGCCAACAGAGATTGAGAGAAACGTCAGACAGAAAATAGAATTCTAACGAGTTTGCTTCCAGCATAAAATGATGATTTTCAAACTACAGGGAAAATCTTTAGTATTAAAGATTTTAAATTATTCATACATCTAAATCATGCTATAAAACATAAATAGTAGAGGTGCTGAAAAGGCCCTCGCCTGGCCTGCTTTGATCTTAGCTTGTGCTCTTTTTAGCTCAACAGATGTTTGCCAGGGAACTGAGTTGAATGATAACAGAATGGAAACTCCTTGAAGGCAGGGACTGTGATTAAAATGAATTTCCCAGTGCCTACTGAAGTGCCAAATGCTTGTTGAATTAAATTGACTTAAAATACCCACTATTCCAATTCAGTTTATTCAATGCTCACCCTAAGCAGGGAGCTTACGTTTTATCTAGGGTGGAGGGGGTGAGTGGGTGGGAACAGCATGTACCGGGGAAAATCAAATACAAAATAATGTTCAGGGGGTAGTTTGTTGACAATAGAATGGGGATTCCAGAGGGTGCAATAGAATTGACTATGCAGGCACTGCAGTAAGAGGCAAAAAAAAAAAAAAAGCACCCTAAGGAGTTTAAAGCCCATTTGAGAAACAAGCATTTTAAAAAGATTTATGTATATGTATATATAATGCATGTATATGTGTATGTATATATAACACATAAAATATGTAAATTTTATATATAAATATTTATCTATCATTTATCTTTCTATTTAAATCTACAAACCACAGAAAGGCAGACAGCTGGTAGGGATTATCTAATCCAAACCCTTGATTTTATATATGAGGCAGCTGAGACCTACAGTCTCCTCCAACTTGCTTGAGAACATACAGTCCCTCCTGACTCTTCCTGATCCCAATTGGGAATTTTCTTGGCAAAGATACCAGCGTGGTTTGCCATTTCCTTCTCCAGCTCATTTTACAGATGAGGAAACTAAGGCAAACAGGGTGAAGAGACTTGCTGGAGGTCAGATTTGAACTCTAGAAAATGTCTTCCTACTTCCAGTCCTGTGCTCTGTCCACTGGGCCACCCCTGCTGCCCTGAGATGCTCACACAGCTGGCTAATTGGTAGCAAAGACTCTCAGTAAAGTTCAAAAATTGTTGGGATCTTCACCTAGGGAAATAGTTTATAACAAACATAAAATGCTGTAGAATGTGATGATTTTATTTCTAAAAGCCAGATTTAGCAACATTAGGAAAAATTACCTTATTTAATCATTTGTTAATTGTTGCTTAAATTAGAAGGATAATAGCATATTGCATTAAATAACCTGTAAGTAGAAGCAGAATGACCATCTGCCAGGGATGTTGTAGGAGAGATTTCTACACTGGGTGGGAAATTGGACAAGGTGACCTTGAAGGTCATTCAAAGATACCATGTTGGGGCAGCAAAGTGGCACAGTGAATGGAGCACCGTCCCTGGAGTCAGAAGGACCTGAGTTCAAATGTGACTTCAGACACTTAAAGCCCATCTGCTTGAGAGTAGGTACTGTTTCTTTTTTGTCTTTGTATCCCTCACACCTAGCACAATGCTTGGCACATAGCAGGTGCTAAAAATGCTTGTTAAATTGAGTTCTTTGACTTTTATTATAGCATTTAGCATAAAACTAATAGAATATTAGAAATTTAGAGCAAGAATTTAGAAGAAATTTAGAGCAAGAATTGAACCTTAGTAATATTAGCTCACCCTATTATGTGATAGATGAGAAAAATGAAATTTAAAGAGTAAGAATCTTCCTGACTTTAGGCCCAGCACTCCATCCACTGCCCCACAGAGCTGCCTGTATTACATTCCAATTGGGGAAGACAAAAAAAAAAAAGGAGGAGGGAGCTGAAAAGAGGGTGTAATAGAGAAAATCCTATGGAGATGAGTCAGCAGTGTAGCCTGGAGAGGGATGGAGATGTTTGAAGGATTTGGTGGTAAAAGATAATGAATTCCATTTTAGACATATTGAACCTGAGATATTTATGAGGCATCTTGTTGGAAATGTCTGGCAGGTATTTGGTAAAGTGAAACTGCAGTTTAGGAGAGAACTGAATGTATATATAGGGCTGACTATATACATCTCAAAGTCAACTGCCTAGAGACAATCATTGAATCCCAGGACAGCTGGAGAGGTCACAGAAGGAGAGCATAAAAAGAGAAGAGAACCCAAGAGAGAATTTTAGAGATAAACCCATAGTTACGGACGGGTTAGAGATGGTGATGTAGCAAAAAAAAGAATAAATTGAGAATGAGCACAATGCTTGCCTATTTTACAGAGCTATTTCAAGTTTGAATATGATAAATGTGGAAGCAATAGGTCTTTAGAAAAGAGAGCCAGGTATTACGGAGGGGTTGAAAGAGCAAGGGACTGTGAATCAAGGGGGTTGAGTCCCAGCTATACTTTAACCTTGACCTTGATTCCCCTTTTCAAGCTTCAGTTACCTCATCTGTCAAATAAATGGACTGAACTAGAAAATCTCCAAAATCCCGTTAGACACTAACATTTTATAATCCTAAATTCAGGTTCTACAGACTGTGGTCCCAATGCGTCAACCAAGCATACTGTGATTAAAAGATAGCCATAGCTTCCGAGGTACAAAAAGATATTGCCTTCTTTCCTTTGGTGGAGATTAATCCTGAACAACTATACAACTTCGTCTCTGCGCACCTTATCTGGGTATCTAAAGCTAACCCCTACCCTGTAGAGGAAAAAACAAAGTATTTTAATTTAAATTCTGTTAGTCTAGCTTGGGGACCTCAAGAAATAGATATACAGATCTGGGCTTTATTGCTACTAGGTTTATTAATAATATACTAATCACTGATGGTATACACACACAGATACACACATACACATGATGTAAAGATATGTATGCTAATCTGCTTTATCAATCATTTAAAATCTTGCTGTTCTTTCAATCCAAGAGATGAAACAGTATACTTGGGAGTTTTAGGGCTACCAGCCCTGCGCAAAAATGTAGTCTGGGTCCTAAACAGGCCCCGAAATTAGGGTAAACATTATTTTATAATTTGGAGGTCAAAGAGAACTGGAATTTTTAAAAAATGTACCAGTCTAGGGTAAGCAGACCCCTATGTAACTTTGAATATATTAATTAGGAATTGGCCTGATGATGATAAATATAAGGGATGGGAGAATCCTTTGGTGACGGGAGCCCCAGTCATGGACTCATTGGTCATTCTAGCTATTTCTGCCTACGCATCCATCCCCACACAAACCACCTCTGGGGAAAGGGTTGTAATCTATCCAGAAAACACCAAATGCTGTGTAGTTTAGTTTAGTTTTTGCCAGCTGTCGAACAGTCATCTATCTCTTTGATCTACATATTTCTGGTTGGATGGACAACCAGCTAATATCTAAGATAATGTGTGTGTATGTGTTTAAATCTGGGTACACTTACACATATGAATGTTATATTTCTGTTTTGTCAGTGTTGAAAAGAAACACATTTTTATAAGTCATATCTCAAAAATTCTTCTAGGACTTGGAAGTCAGATTAAGTTTATTTTTATTGGTGTAGCCTGGTCATGAAGACTTAGAACTGTAAATCATCCAGTGTGATCTGATTTCCTTTGAGAGACTCCAATAATCTCAAGCATTGTGATGATCAAGAGAAGGTGGCAATTCTCCAACAAGAGATTTCCTCACTGCAATGATTATTTGAATGGGCCCCTGAACCTAACACACTCTTCTCTTGATTTTTCCAGGCTAACAGGTAGTATCATAATATTCCAGCATTAGGGGTGGGGGATAAGGAGAAGAAAAAGTAGGAAGAGTAGGAGAGAAGAAGGACCTTTGTTTAGGAATTATGTGTGTTGCAAGCATTATGCATTTGACAAAAAATCTCTTCCAAGATTCCAAGCACCTTCCTTAAATCAATGACTTTGAATCTTTTGAGCTCACAATATCATTGTCAAGGCTGGAAATATCTTTCAAGATGGCTGAGGGAAAATAACGACTCCTCTATCGCTACATTATTTGGGTCTGTTTGGAATTCCTAATAACTCAAACAATTTATTTCTCCATTTACAAGAGGTTCTTTAGGACCCAAGATCTACATTTGGATAGAGACTTGGGAGAGTCCTAGATCTTCTGAAAGACTAGGAGAGAGAATTGTTTTGTTACTTAGAAATTAGAACAAGCTGTTCTTATGAAATATTTTGAGAGAAGTTAGTGGTATGGTATAGAAATAGATCCTATTTCTTAGTCCTGTCTCATTGAGTTTCCTGGGAAATTCACATACTTGTAATGAGCAATAATAGTTTCCCCCACAGAGAACCCCACAAAAAGGTAATGTCATGGCTCGTCTTTTTGTCTTTTTATTACCTAGTGCCTCAGCTAACTGACTTTTCCGTACCTCATAGTTTGTCCCGTCATGTGAATTTCTCCTTTAGAAGTGAGACTAAACGAGGTACCAAGCCCCTGCATAAGATTTGATCTATTCATAAGTTATTCTATAGTTACACTAAAATTGTGATCCCCATTTGGGAAAGATTCCTTTCTGAATTAGGGTAAACATTCCTACTAAGTGTAGCTTACTGTATTCTTTTTGCCTCTGTGTTGAGTTAATAGTCGTCTTTGAAATACATCCATTTGTAATATAATTTACAGACTTGAAACTCAACACTCTCCTTCATTCTTCTGTAACTTTTGCAAGAAACCTCACTAGACTTCCTAACTCCTCTTTCCTCTCCTTCCCTTTAGTCACACTCTGTGATAGGAGGTGCTTATCCTTTTTCTGTGTCATGGACTCCTTTGACACTCTGATAAAGCCTATGGACCCCTTCTCAGACTAATGTTTTTAAATGCATAAAATAAAATTAATAAGATTACAAAGGAAGACAATTATGTTGAAATAAAGATGTAGGAGTTTTTCCCATTCAAGTTCACAGAACCCTTGAAATCACTCTATAGAACTCTAGGGTCCATGAACCCCAGTGGAGATCTCCTTCTAAGACTATGTTAGCCTCTTCTAAATATATTCTCAAGATAATAAATAGTACCTGCACTCGGCAGAAGCAGCCAACCATTTTGGAGGAGGTTACGGGGGTTAAATGTGGACTGAGGTTGATTTGAGAAGCTAAGTGGCACAGTGGATAGAGTACCAAGGGCTGGAGTCAGGAAGATTCATCTCCCTGAGTTCAAATTTGCCCTCAGATACTTCCTAGCTGTGTGATCCTGGCAAATCACTTAACCCTGTTTGCCTCATTTTCCTCATCTGTAAAATGAGCTGGAGAAGGAAATGACAAAACCACTCTTGTATCTTTGCCAGGAAAAGTCCCAAATGGGGTCCTGAAGAGCCAGACATAACAACAACAACAAAGAACTGATTTGTCTCAAAATGCAAGCCTGATTTCAGAAAAGGCAGCGCACAAGATCATCTCCTGTGCTTGTGAGAAACACTGCCAGCTCTTCAAGGTCACATCATGAAGAGAGACTTTACCTCTAAATTACATTAGAAGAGAAGCTCTTTTTCCTTAATAAAAGCAAGAATCATCTAGCCTCACATCACGTTGCTGCTGAAGGTCCTGAAACCTTCAGTATGAGTGCTGGTACTTAAATCAGTGTGCCAGTGGCTGACCTTGAGCTAGGACCTCTGTACTCAGCAAAGAGTGCATGCTTCATCTTGAAGCAGGTACAAGGGCTCTGCTAGCATCTTTGTCCCCTGTCCTTGCTATCTACCTCAAGTTCGGTCAGCAGTCCTTACCCTTATCCTTCAATGAACTTCAATGGGGTATGTATCCTGGCTTCACCTTTTAGCAATGTCGTGGTATTGTTCATCACAAAGTTATCCATTAAGAGAAAACTTATGCAACTAAACATTGGGGAGTAGATAAAAGATGTGGAACAAAATTCTAAACTCTAGCACTTGGAATTAGTTCTTCATTTTAGGACTGCCACATTCTGTACTACCCCTGCCCAGCTCCTTTCCCTTTAGTCTCAGTTAGCACCCATAGAATTCTGTCTCTCTCTGATTGCGCATGTGTCTGTGAACTCTGTTCCACCTACACATCACAAGGAGAATAAAACTCATCCAGAAAATTTGTCTTTTCTCTGGGGTCAGAAGTCACAATTTCATAATGTTGCAGAGTCATAACTAGGGCACAGTGACTGGGCTTTGCTCCAGGGTGCTGAAATTTAGAGGGGCACCTCACAGTTTTGCTCTAGCCCCATCCCATAGTCCCCTGCATCCACAGCATGACTTCCTTTGCTCCATCACCCATACTCAGGGGCCTTCTTCTTATCAGACCCCTACATTAGGGCTCAATGAGTACATCATCATATATTTCACCACTGCTAGTCCTCTCATCTGTTACAGTCCTCCTCCAGAGGTAACAGTTGCCTCAGTTTCCTCATCTGTGAAATGATCTGGAGAAGGAAATGGCAAACCACTCCAATATCTTTGTTAAGAAAACCCCAAAAAAGAGTCACAAAGAGTCAGATGTGGCTGAAATTCAATAGCAGCACTGTGGGGACATGGATCATCACCCCTATCTATTATGGCAGTCCCCAACTGTGAGTGACTTTCAGCTCACTGAACAATAAAGGTTATGTCTGCTGTGTCTCAGATGTGAGCAAGAGAGCCCTTCCTTTACCTCAGCAAGCACTGCATTGTCTCTCCCTGTGATTTCTCACCAAGGTCTCCTCATCTCTCCCACCCAAGTTACAATTCTGGATCTATGATCCCATCAGTTTTAGTCTTTGTTAACATACTTGCTCCTTCTTGCCTTTGTTGTCCTTCTCAAAGGTCAGATTCAGTTTATCTGCCTGTGCCAACTATCCACCTATGTACTTCTTTTACTTTCGCTGACTTCCTAACCTTCAGTGCTGGTCATCCATGTGGAGCTAGAGCATCTGCCTCCTCCAACCCATCTTCAGAGTCCTTATAGCAATGGTTCTCAACCTTCCTAATGCCGTGACCCTTTAATACAGTTCCTCATGTTGTGGTGACCCCCAACCATAAAATTATTTTCGTTGCTACTTCATAACTGTAATTTTGCTACTGTTATGAATCGTAATGTAAATATCTGATATGTGACCATTGTTACAAATTGAACATAAGCCACAGGTTGAGAACTGCTGCCCTATAGACTCTCCAGATTTCTCATTCTAACGTGCACTGCTTTGAGATCATCATTGATAGAACAGAGATGATCATAGATAGACTGATGGAACATGGCAAATAATAATAAACTGATTGAACAGTTAATGTAGAGTACCCTCACTCCTCTGTGACTTGCTGGGAATCCATGGGAGCCAATGAACCAGGGCTAGAAGGGCCAAGAGAAAAGCCCAGGATTTGAGTGTAGCCTTTGAGATACAAGAGATCTTCAAATCATCGGGTCTAAACTTTCCATTTGACAGCTGAGGAACTTAAGGTCAGGAGGTCAACAACTTGCCCAGGGTCACACAGGTAGTAAGTGACAGGAACCAGGATTTGAATCCAGGTTCTCTGATCCAAAATCCAATACACTTTCCATTGAATTAAGTGCGTAACTGTCTGAAGCTACATATTTAAAAAGTTTTTTGGAATCTCCAAACTAAACCAAAAAAGAATGAGAAGAAATTGATACGAAAATTAGTCTGATTTTTAAAAAATCATTTGCCTATTGACTTTTTAGACAATGCTAGGTGGTGCAGCAGATAGAGCACCAGACTTGGAGTCAGGAAGACTCATTTCCCTGAGTTCAAATCTGTCCTCAGACACTTCCTAACTGTGTGACCCTGGGCAAGTCACTTAACCCTGTTTGTCTCAGTTTTCTCATCTATAAAATGAGCTAGAGAAGGAAATGGCAAAACTGTTCCAGTATCTCTGTCAAGAAAACCCCAGATAGGGTCACAAAGAATTGGACATGACTGAAATGACAGAACAACAATTTTTAGTCAATAACTAAATTCAGTGTAGTACTTGAACTCAACTTGGTAGATCACTCAGTTTCTATGAGGTTTACAAATATTATATTCTTACTTTTTTTTTTTTAGATGATTCAGTTTGGGGCACTCCTTGTGAGGAAACTCCCTTTATCGATGCAGATTATCTCACAACTTGTTGTTGTCTGTCCTTCCTTCCTGAAGAGGACCAATGACATCAAGAGGGTGATGTCTTGACTTGCAAGTGAATTGGATTTAAGTGAGGCAGGGCCTTGCAAAGTCATTAGCCTCACTGCCTCCTCCAGAGACATCAGAGTCCATGGTAAGACATAAGTCAGGACAACTGGTGATGTCTCCCAATGTGCTGGGAGACGTGGGCCTTTCTTTTTTTTCGATGACTTGTTTATTTACTTTTAGTCTACAAGATTCAGTTCCACAATCACTTAGGGAGGGGAGAAAATCTGAAACTCAAGTGATTGTGGACGTGGGCCTTTTTAAGCTAAGGTCTTTCCCAGGTCTCAGTTTGTTTGAGGCAATGTCCATTAGGTAGTAACAGGCTAGGTAAGAATTGGGGCAAAAGATGACCTAGTTTGACTTCACAAAAGAATCAGTCTAGAAAGGGAAGACCCTCTGAGAATAACCTAGATAAACTGAGAGGTTAAATGGCTTGTCCAGTTTCACACAACCAGAATATGTCAGAAGTAGGACTTGAATCCAGGTCTTTGTAGGTTTGAAGGCTGACTATCCCCTATAACATGAGCTTCTCTCTACTTCTTCCTCAAGATGAGATGCTTTCCTCTTCAGCGTGTTGGAAAGAATGTTTTCTGCTCTAAGTTTGTTTGCCTAAGCTGTCATGACTAAGAGGGTGGACCCAGAGGTCACTGCCTCCAACTCTCTTTACAAGAAAATCCGCAAGGCTTGCAGGGCTTCCCTTCCATGAAGAAAGGTTATCAAAGCTATTTAATTGACTTTCCCTATCTGTGGGCCTCTGTGGATTGTTTCCAAGGAACAAAGATGGTGGCTTTGAGAAAGCTCAGGATGAGGAAGGTTTAGTTACGGGCTGATGGTTTTAATTTACTCTTCTTTGGTCCTTATCATAGACTGGCTGTCTAAAGATCCTGTCTCCCAGGCCTGGAAGCTAGGAAATACCCCTCAACATGCATTTGAAGAAACCAAGTTCAATTGAATTAAGCAAATATTTATGAATTGCCTACTACATAGGAAGAGAATCAGTCCAGTACACGGGATAGAAGGTTGAGCTTGGGGGTCTGATCTGATTTCAGTTTTTTACCTTTCTTTGTAGCCCCTGCGCCTGGCACATAGTAGGCTTTAAAAAAATATATAAAATCATCCCTCCTCTCTTTTTTTTTTTTTTTTAGTTTTTTTCTCTTATTTTTTCTCAATTACGTGTAAAAAAAAATAACGTTCATTTAAAAAATTTTTGAGTTTCAAATTTTCTTCCTTTCCTCCTCTTATCCTTCCTTGAGAATGCAAGTGATTTGTTATAGATACATAGTAGGCTTTTAATAAATGTTTATTTGCTAATTTTTGTCAAAGCTCAAGCAGAACTATTCTTAGGATGAGTCTGATAGAAAGTGATACTAGGGAGATAATTTTTACTGGGTAATACTGCAACAGGGAAGCAAAAAAGAAATTCAGGTTAGATCCTTTCACAACTAAATAAGGTTACAATAAGGAGTTCATTATTATGCAAATATTTCCAGCCTTGGCCAATAGCCTGTGCTTTATTGACCTGGTCACAAAGAAATTCTTTGGCTTTAGTTTGGAAAGGTGGGTGTTTTCCATAGTCTTTGTTCCAGTATTAGGTCCTATGGAAAACAAACCACCTAACACCACCTCTGTAGCATTAGCCTCATTGTGAGTAGAAGCTTCCTGGGGAATAAAACAGCAAATTCTCAGTAACCTTATCCTTTGGTAATTTTTAAGAATTGTACATCAGGGCTAGAAGGGCCCAAAATGAGATTACAGAGGGCAAGAAGGAGGAAAGAATCACAGGACTTGTGTAATTCTAGCTAATGCTAGGAAGGATTTTTGAGATCATGCAGCCCAAATCCTTCATTTTTATAGAGGGGGAAACTGAGACACAGAAGGAGAAAAATACCTTGTCCAGAGTCTAGTAAGTAGCAGCAGCAGACACTTTCCCTTTGCATTGTACTGCCAAATACCTCTCAGTACCTAAAGGCTTCCCATCAGGAAGGAGCAGGGGAAGGGGACGTATATCAGTCACACTGTGAAGGAGAGAAACTTCCTTCTGAGGCTGCCTTTCCTTATTCTCCTACTAATAAGTGCACTTCTCTCTTACTCAGATTCACTGTGGTAGAAAGAAAGAGATGCTGGCTGTCTGGTTTGACTCCATTAGGGGCCCAGTGGCTAAGCCTCTTAGAGAGCCTAATACTTTTCTAAGAGGTCTCTGTCCATGCTTCTTATTAAAAAAGGCTTTAAAAGTCAAGAAGACCAGAGCCCAGTCACTGAACCCAGGCTACTCTATTCCTTAAACTCTATTAAATTCTCTGGCGTTCCGACTATCCTACAGAGTTGTGCAGGTAGGTCTTGGATTCTTTGGGGGAAAAAAGGCATCAAGCTGTCTGAGCAACTCCTCAATCAGCAGACCCTCCAGGGCGGTAATTGGCTGCCTATGTCTGGGTTTGCTGTTGCCACTTCGTTACCTGATACTACCTACCTATGCTTTGGCTTCATATTCATTAAACTTTGGGTTTCAGGTGGGTCTCTCCCCTCAGACTCCAAGAGGTTTCATTTCCTGGCCAATCTGTTTCATCTGATTTTGCGAGTCTTTGTGGAGTGAAAGAGCCCTGTATTTGGAATTAAAGAATCTGGTTTAATGGTCAGTCACTTATCCTCCCTGGGCCTAAGTTTCTTCACTGATAAAACAAAAGGGATTGGACATAACAATCTCCAATATTCCTTTTACTTCTATAGCTTATGATTAGTTTTGATACCTTTAATGACCTTCTTTGTTTTTGCTTTTGCTTTTGCTTTTTGGAGGGGGAAGGCAGGGCAATTGGGGTTAAGTGATTTGCCCGAGGTCACACGGCTAGTAAGTGTTAAGTGTCTGAGGCTAGATTTGAACTCAGATCCTCCTGACTTTAGGGCCAGTGCTCTATTCACTGCCCCACCTAGCTGCCCCCTTTAATGAACTTCTGACCATTCTTCTGCATGAACTTTAGGCCTATCTCATATACCTTGGAATTTCGACTCTTGGGCAGATGTTCTTTTTTGCAGACAGTATACGTTGGCAGAATCCCACATACTTGGAGGAGTCTTTGGACTCCTTCTGATCTAGGAATCAACATGGTATTGGGAAAGAGCACTAGAACCAGAGTCAGAGGCACTGGGTTCAAATTCTGTCTCTGATATTTACTACCGGGGTGATTTTCAGCAAATCACTTAGCTACCTTGAGTTCTATTTTGTCATCTGTAAAATGAGGGTCTCTGAGTTCCATTCCAGTCCTTGATACGATCTATGAATATCATCTTTGATGATGTAGTGATTACAACAAAGCTCCATTACAATGAAGAAAAGAAATTTGTGTTATGTGGAGTTGATCAGAAGGTAATATGACATCAATCTCCAAGGCCGTTTCCTTAGAAAAATTAATAAACAATGTGGAGATGTATATGACCCCTTCAATAATCCCATAATATTTGCAGAAAAAAAGTGCTTTTTCTCTAGGCAGTTTAGGGATGATCCTGATTCTGAGGGTCATAAGATTGGGGTTGTAAAAAGCAGTGGAGTGAAGCCCTCTGATGGTTGATATGGAATATGGGATAAAAAGGAATGTTCTTTATCACATTAGGCTCTTCTTCCTGCTCCATCCACAATAGGAAAAAAGTGATGTGGAAGAAATGTATGAATGAAATCCTTAAATCACTTCCTAGGCATTGACTGACCATCACATTACCAGATTTTGTGGAGGAATTTCAGAAATAGATCCCAAGATTTCCAGCCTGTTCAGGCTGATATGAAATACGCTGCATCTCAGTTATATAAATGCATGTGGTCTTGCAATTAGCAGTCTAGTCTTAATAGAATTCTCACTGCATTTCAGTTGTATTCAGGAAGTGCTTATTTTAAGAACTTACTACATGTAAGGCACTCTCCTAGCTTTGGAGGCAATGTTGAGCAATTGTGGCATACATGACATAATCCCTATCTTCAAGAAGTTTATAAGCAAGGAGGTTGGAGGACATTTTCTTTCACAAAATAATCAGAACATAGTGAATCATCATATTCTAAAAATTAGCATGGTCTAGACAGAGAATGAGTAAGGATAGCAGGATTTTATTTTCACCTCTAAGTATACCAGAGGTTTTTAACTGTTTTTTATGTCATGGACCCTTTTGGCAGTCTGGTGAAACCTACTTGCCTCTTCTCAGAATGATGTTTTTTCAAGGCAGAAAATAAAATACAGAGTATGACAAAGGATATTGAAATATAGCTATGAAAATGTTTTAAAAAATTAGCAGACCCCCTGAAATCTGTCTGTTAAGAACTCCTAGGGTAGAATAACTTATGCTGAAGTTAACTACATATATCATAAATATATCATAAAATATAAGTACATAATAGAGTTAAAAAGTGCTATAAAAGAACCAAGGAGGGAGAGATTATTTCTGGTTTAGGGAATTAGGGAAATTTCCAAAGAAGTACCATTTGGGCTGGTGCTTGAAGGAGAGGAGGGTATATATGGAGATGGCAGGGGGGAAAAAAAGCAAATATGCTAAAAAATAAATTATACTTGAGAAGCAGTTTAGTACTATTAGCAAAAATAACAGAGAATCTTGTTTTAAGCAAGTATCAAGAGAGGAAGAGTTTTTGTAATAATGCCCTGCACAGAGGGTTCATTGTTTATCTTCCTGCAAGGCCAAGTGCCTGGCTCAAAGTACAGGATGATCTCCCTCCTAGATAGTGATAGAAGGGATCAAGAACATATTGCTTCAGAAAAGTACAGAGCTCTAATCACTGCATCCTTCTCCCAGAATCGTAAACTCATGTTTTGAATACTAATACACTACTGGTTTTATTTGGCTATGTCATAGACTATTACAATTTTGAAAAAATGAATATCACACTGGAAGCAAAGGAAAAGTGCCTGGTGGGTATAAACTGAATGTATATAATAGATTAGGACCTTCAAGAAGACCTGGAGTAATGTCATCAGGGAGATTAAGGTGGCCTGGTTATGTAGTGAGAGTTAAGAAAAATAGGTGAATAACCCAAGCACTTCACATAGCCTTGTAATGTCAGAAAAAAGTGAGGAAAGCTCCCGGAATGCTGGGTAGATTCCTGTGGCAAGCCAATGGGAGGACACGGATAGGCAGGTGTTGATAGTTTGAAATCTGTGTCCTTGTTGGATATTGTTTAAATTGTTTGTTTAAATTAAATTGTTTAGATCAAAAATCCATTTGACTATGTTTGGAAGATAGAAGCAAGGGGAGGTAATGGCAGATGATAAAAAAAACAAACCCAACATAACATAGTTTTCTCCCTCCCCCCTTAATAATTTTCAATATTTACTTTTATAAGATTTTGAATTCCAAAATTTTTTCTCCCCTCCCTCACCTCTTACCTCCTCAGGATAGCATGCAATCTGATATAGGCTATACATGTACAGTCATATTAAACATATTTCTACATTAGTCATAATGTGAAAGAAAAATTGGAACAAAAGGGAAAAACCACAAGAAAGAAAAAAAAAGAGAAAATAGTATGCTTCGATCTAAATTCAGGCTCTTTCTCTGGATGTGGATAGCATTTTCAATTATGAATCTTGGAATTGTCTTAGATAATTATGTTGCTGAGAAGAGCTAAGTCTATCAAAGTTGGTCATCTTACACTGTCATGGTTACTATATACAATGTTCTCCTGCTTCTGCTCACTTCACTCAGCATCAGTTCATGTAAGTCTTTCCAGGTTTTTCTTTTCTGAAATGTACCTGATCATCATTTCTTATGGAACCATGGTATTCCATTACATTCATATACCACAACTTGTTCAGCCATTCCCCAATTGATGAACATCCCCTCAATTTCCAATTCTTTGCCACCACAAAAAGAATGTCACCAAAATTTTTGTACATGTAGGTCCTTTCTCCTATTTTATGATCCCTTTGGGATACAGCCCTAGATCAAAGGGTAAGCACAGTTCTATAGTTCTCTGGGCATAATTCCAAATTGCTCTCCAGAGTGGTTGGATCGGTTCACAACTCCACCAACAGTGCATTAGTTCTCCAATTTTAACACATCTCAAAAATTTATCATTTTCTTTTTTCTGTCATATTAGTCAGTCTGATAGGTATGAGATGGTACCTCAGAGCTGTTTTAATTTGCATTTCTCTAATCAATAGTGATTAGAGCATTTTTTCATATGACTATAAATAGCTTTAATTTCTTCATCAGAAAACTGCCTGTTCATATCCTTTGACCATTTATCAATTGGGGAATAACTTATATTCTTATAAATTTGACTCATTACTCTATATATTTTAGAAATGAGGCCTTTATCAGAAATACTGGCTGTAAAAATTGCATAACATAGTCTTGTAAGAACTATGTTAAGAGGATTGAAGTATTGATTGAGCTGAAGGTAGCAAGGAATGCTAAAGACAACAAAAAGATGTGTGTGTGTGTGTGTGTGTGTGTGTGTGTGTGTGTGTGTGTGTGTGTGTGTGAATGTGTATTTTTAGTTATATAGAGAGAAAGAGGAGGACTGATACATGGATAGGGCCATTGCTTGGCATGGATGGGATGATCTTATAAGACTAAGGAGAGATGGAAACCTACTCAACTCTCACTGACTTGCATTTCCTCTACCTAGGAGAATAATCTTTGAACCAAAGCCCATAGAATAAAGATAGAACAAACAATTGAAACTTTACATAAATAGGAAGATAGTAAGGGATTATCTAACTCTTAATGACTTCATCAGTAGACCCAGACAAACTACATCCCAGGCTAGAGAAAGAACTAATGAATGTGATTACTGAGCTAATGGCAGTCAATGATCTTAGACTGATTGTAAAAAGCAGGAGAGGGCTAAAGTTTTTCGAAATAGGAAAAGATATCACCATATCAAAAAGGAGAAGAGGATGGAATTTACATACGACAGGCCAACAGGTTTGAGTTTGATTATTGTCAAGATTCTAGGATGATTGGTGAACATCTAGAACAAAAGATGTCATTATAAAGGACCAATATGATTTCATAGTAATATATGAAAAGCAATTTAAGTTTCCAAAGTACTTTAACCTGTTATGCCATGTGATCATCACCACTATCCTATGTAGCAGGTGTGAATGTGATCCTGGTCTTATAGATGAGGAAATGGGAGAGTTGGAACAATTAAGTGACACAATAATAGAATCATAAGGAAGAATCTAAAGGTCAGCAAGTCTAACTCTTCACGTTACAGGTAAGGTGCCTGAGGCAGAGCAGTTAAGTGATTTGCCTAAGATTATACAGGTAATAAGTATATGAGGTGGGATTTGATTCCAGGTCTCTCTCTATTTCATCTCAGTTTCTTGCTAAGAATAGATCATGCTAGCTCTTTTTTGGTGGCAAAGAACTGGAAACTGAAGGGATACCCATCAATTGGGGAATGGCTGAACAAGCTGTGGTATATGATTCTGATGGAATACTATTGTGCAGTGAAAAATGATGAGTAGGATAGTTTCAGAAAACCTTGGAAAGACTTACATGAACTGATGCAAATGGGAACCAGGAGAATTTTGTACATAGTAACAGCAGTATTGTATGATGATCAATTATGATCAATTATGTATGATAATCAATCAACTAGCCATTTTTAGCAATACAATAATCCAAGACAGTTCTGAAGGACTTATGATGAAAAATGTTACCGCCTCCAGAGAAAGAACTGATGGATTGTGAATGAAGATTGAAGCATACTTTTTTTTTCTTTCTTTTATTTTTTGGATTTGGTCTGTGTTTTCTTTCACAACACCATCTAATATAGAAATATGTTTTGTATGACTACATGTGTATAACCTATATCAAATTGTTTGCCTTTTCAGTGAGAAAGGAGATGAGGGAAGGAGGGAGAGAATTTGGAACTCAGTTTTAAAAAATAAGTGTAAAAATTAATTTTAAATGTATTTGGAAAAATATTAATTAAAATAATTAAGCTAGATTAATCCAATTTCTTTCCTTTGAAAGCAAGATTATGAGATTGGTAGATGAAGGGAATGTCACAAAGTTTACTTAGATTTTTTTTTTCTTGGCAATTTACAAAATATTTCATGCTCTACTTATGGATGAGATAGATGTGAACTAAGCAAGTAGGTGGTACAATGGATTAGAGCAGGATTAGAACATGGATTAGGACCTAGAGTCAGGAAGACCTGAGTTCAAATGTGAACTCAGACCCTTGCTATCTGTGTGACTTTTGGCAAGTCACTTAACTTTTGTCTGCCTCAGTTTCTTTATTTGTAAAATAGGGATAAAAAGCAGCTATTGTGAGGGGGAAAATGATATAATATTTTAAAAGTGCTTTGTAAAACTTAAAGCACTATGTAAATACTAGCTATTATTATAACTAGATGTAATTAAAACTGGGGACAGCTGGGTGGCACAGTGAATAGAGCACCAGGCCAATAGTCAAGAAGATTCATCTTCCTGAGTTCAAATCTGGCCTCAGACACTAGTTGTGTGATCCTGGGCAAGTCACTTACCCCTGTTTGCCTCAGTTTCCTCATTTGTAAAACGAGCTGGAGAAGGAAATTGCAAACCATTCCACTATCTTTGCCAAGAAAACCCCCAAATGGGGTCATGAAGAGTTGGCCATTACTGAAAAAGGACTGACAGTGATTAAAACTAGATGTGTTCAGAAATGGTTGAATGACTGGACTCCAAGAGTGTTATTAGTTGCTTTGATGTTCACTTGGAAGGAGGCATTCAGTGAAGTGCTTCTGTGATCTATCTTTGGCTCTGTGCTATTTAGTCATTTTTACCAGTAATTTTGTTAATGATGTGGATAACATACCATCTTGATCCTGGGTTCAAAGGATTCCAATAGTTTGAGATAATGGAGCATACTTAAATTGGTTTGCTGACGCAATCCTTGTTGAAGGATATATAAGTATAGAAGAATTAGTTTTCAGATGGCTCTAATTAACCATAGTTACTTCTATGTAGCTGCTTCACCCCAGTTAGCCCTAAAACCTGGGGATGTGATGGCTGACCCTGGGAGGTTGCACTCTACAGATATGGACTTCTGTTAGAACCAAGGAAATTGTGCCAAATTTCGATGGGTTTTCCAGGCAATGTGAAGGCTTGAGATGAGCCCAAGCTAAGCAGTATTTACCACAAAGAGAGTTTTTGCTACTTTAATGTCAAATGTTGAGCATATTTGTAAAGCCAGAGTGATAAATGCAGGCCTGGGAATCTATAATGGCTCCCAGTCTGTACCTAATACCATAATGCATACTTAACCAATTTGTAGATGACACAAACCTGGGAGAGAGAGTTAACATATTTCACGAGAGGGTCCCAAAATATCCAAACAGATTGATGTGCTTTATCTAGCAAATTGATATTTCATAGAGCTAAAAGTAAAGGTATCTGAATTTGTTTTAAAAAATCAACTTCATAACAAAAAAATCACTTGCATTATTATTTCCAAGTAATAAAGATTAAGAAAATGCTGTTAAAAGAAATCCCATTTACAATAACAAAAATCATCAGATAAATGAGAATCTAGTTGGGGTAGAAACATACAAAATCCATTTAAGGACAACTCTAAGGAGTTTTATGAAATAATGACTGAAATAAAGGAAGCTCTAAATAATTCAAGAGCCCTTCAATGTTCATGGCTGGGCTAGATTAATATACTAAAAATGCTAAAACTCTCCAAATTAATTATGCATATATATGAATGCATAGCACTAGTAGAAGTTACATACTTAAATTGAATCAAAACAACAAAATTTTTATAGAGTTGGATAAACTAAAGAGGACATTTTTTTGAAAAAAAAAAAGTGAGAAGACACTGAAAAAAAAATCAGATTGATTGCCTTATACGTGGAACATTCTCCTTCACCTCTGCCATTTAGTTTCTCAGGCTTCCATTATAAATAGGTTCAAATCATACCTTCTACCAGAGGCCATTCTCAGCCTACTGAGCTGATGTTGTCTTCTTCTTCATCTTCTTCTTCTTCTTTTCCATCTCTTCCATATATATATGTATCTTATTTCTCTAGTTGTTTACATATTATTTCCCTCATTAGAATATAAGCTCCCTGAGGGCAAGGATGGTCTTTTTTAACTTCTATGGGTCTCAAGCACTTAGCCCTGTGCCTGGCATATAGTAATCACTTACTATAAATAAATGTTGACCAACTGATGAAATCATATTATGAAATAATAAACAAAGTCACCATATTTCATCACATAATTGTCACAGATCTTATGGCAATTTTTGAAACATGGAACGTGACCATTATAAGAAGATTTAAAAAATTTTGTGCTGGTATTATTTAAAAATCATTTATTACTAAACTGTATGACTGGCAGATGAATTGGTATTTCTTAAAAATAATTTATTACTACACTATATTACTGGCAGATGAACTGTATAGCTTTGCTAGTATGGGAAGATGCTAGTCTTCCCATATCATGTGACTTATTCATGGCAGTTTTGCCTGCCCAGCTGTTCCCCTTGCCCCTTTATTTATTAACCTCTTTATTGGGTTGAGTGACAATACCATTAACACTGCAGTTCTCTAAACAAATCATGCAAGTTGACTTTTGGAAATATACTGATAATATGCCTGCACTTAGAATTCTAGACTAAAGGCTAACAATGTGTGAGAGATAAATGCATATCCATATGCATTGCTGCTCTGTTTCCCTTGTAAGTGGTGCAATGAACAGAATTATGCCATGTGACGATTATGTGATGAAAGATTATAAACCACAACAACCCAGGGTCCAACCATTATGTATGGTAATAATTATGCAGTGAAATATGGTATCCAAAACTGAGCAAAAAGGACAGAAAAGGATGCATGGGAAAGGACAGATTTGTAGTTATTTAGTCATGTCTGACTTCATGATTCCATTTTGAGGTTGTTTTTTTTTTGGCAAAAATACTGGAGTGGTTTGCCATTTCCTCCTCCAGCCCATTTTACAGATAATGAAACTGAGGCAAACAGATTTAAGTGACTTGCCCAGGGTCACCCAGCTAGTAAATATCTTAGGCCAGGCTTGAACTCAGGTCTTCCTGATTCTAGGCCTGGCATGCTATCCATTGTACCACCTGGCTGCCCACTAGGGCAGAGACATCCAACCAAATATTTACAAATAATCATTATTTGACAAACTTACGGAACAGAAAAAACATGGGGAAAATAATTGTTTAACAAACGCACTTGAGAAAAGTTTTTGGCAATTTGGTCATAAAGATTTATGAAGACCTCATTCTACCTCAAGTGAACTTCTAGATGAGAGCTTTAAAATGTAAGAAGGATCTTTTTTAAAATACAGAAGAAAATGAAATAATGTTATCTTGATTATAGGGGAGAAATGATTTTTTTCCCCTATTGAACAAATAGAAGTCATTATTAGGGACAAGAGATTTGCTTGACCTTTACAATAATACATTTCTATGCAACAGAAAGAATTAAAATAAATACTGAGAGATTGGGGAACATCTTTATGACACCTATGATAAACATTTGACACCTAAAATATTTAAGGGACTGTTTTAAAAATTTACCAAGGTAACTCCCAGTCCACAATGGGTAAGTCATCAAAAGACTTTTTTATTTTTTGGTCTGGATTTGGAATTAAATTGCTCCAGTATGATTAAAGTGAACTTGCCCATTGTCACATGGTCAACATGTCAGTGAAGACTTGAACCCAGGATATCCTAAAAGTAATGCTGGCCCTCTTTCCACTAGACCATGTTGCCTTTCTGTCAAAAGATCAATACAAAATTTTTGGTGAGGAAGTACAAACATTAATAATCACTTTAAAAAATGTCCAAACTCAGTAGTTATCAAAGAGATATAAATTAAAATTGCCTAACAGTCATCAAATTGGCAAAAATTAATTCAAATCACTGAAATCTGAGGCTAGTAGGAAGTTGGAGAAACAAGTATACTCTTTCCTTCTTGTTGAAATTGAAAACTTAAAGAATATGGGAAGGAGAGCAATTTGGCGGCCATGACTAGAAATATAACCTGAAAATATTAGCAAAAAATAAAAGCTATATAATTGCAAAAAAAAAAAATCCCCAAACAAAAACCAGGAATCAGTTTTGTTCAACAATAAAGGAATGGTTAAATACATTTTGATACATTAATATAATGGAATAATATAATACAATTGAAGAATGTGAAGAAATTTGGAAAAATGCTTTTATGAAATAATGTGAAACTAAAATAAAAGGAGAACCCAATTAAAAAAAATAAATAGGAAAGTAAATGATAATGAATGGGTAAACAAGAAAGGGGTGTCTAAAAAGTTAGAACATTTTGTACGTTGAAATTAATTTAAATTATTTATAAAGCAAGTTCAATTAGTTGTGTTGATGTTTAATATTAAGTTACTAACATATGATTATAAGATTATAAGAAAAGATACGTATTCCTCAACAGCATTTTTGTCTGAAAAAAGACATGGGTTCATAGGGGACCACAAAATCAATATGAATAGAAAGTGTGATATGGTAGACTTAAGCTGCATTGAGAGACATAGTGTCTAGGAATAGGGAGGTCAAACCCTAGCTGGAATGTGATGTTTAGTTCCAGATGCCATGTTTTAGAAAGGACCTTGATAAACTGAAAAGCATCCAGACCATCCAGAAGAATGAAAAGCCTCAGAATCGAGAGGATGAGGGAAAAATAGGTACACTAAGGAACTGTTGGAGGAGTTGTGAACTGGTTCAATCATTCTGGAGAACTCTTTGGAACTATCCCCAGTGAGCTATAAAACTGTGCACACCCTTTGACCTAGCAATACTGCTTTCTGTATCCCAAGGGGATCAAAAGAAAAGGACCCACATGTACAAACATATTTATAGCATTTCTTTTCGTGGTGGCAAAGAACTGGAAATAGAGGAGATGCTCATCAATTGAGGAATGGCTGAACATGGCATATGACTGTACTCTAAGAAATGACATGGTGGGTGATTTCAGAAAAACATGGCAAGACCTATATGAACTGATGCAAAGCGGAGTGAGAAGAACCAGGAGATGACTACGCACGGCAAGAGCAAGGTTGTAATGATGATCAGCTGTGGAAGACTTGGCTACTCTGATCAAGACAGTGATCCAAGACAGTTCCAAAGGACTTAGGAGGAAAAAATGCTATCTACCTCTAGAGAGAGAACTGATGAATTTTGAATGCAAATTGAAGTATGATTTTCTCACTTTCTTTTTCATTTTTTAAAAATGGCTAATATCGAAAAAACGTTTTGCATGATTTCACATGTATAATTGATATTTTGTCTGCCTTCTTAGTGGGCGAAGGAGGGGAGAGAATTTCAGACTCAAAATTAAAAAAGAAAAGAAAGTTACAATAAATAATAAATTTCAATTTCATTCTTGAAAAAAAAAGTCTCAAAATCATGTTATATCAGAATAAGTTCAAGAAATCGGGAATGTTTCACCTAGAGGAGAGAAACCCTTAAAGGCAATGCGATGGAGAACTGGTATGGTAGAGTGGAAAGAATATTGATTTTGAAGTCTACTAATTAATTTGTGTGAACCAGCATTAGTCATTCAACTTGTCTAGACCTCAGTTTTTTGGTGTGTAAAATGCAGGGTTTGTACAGCATCTCAAAGATTCCTTCAAGCTCTGAACCTAAGATCTAATAACTCCTATGACAAATGTAGTGTTGAGAGTATGTTCTTCTGATACAAGGTTTCAAGAGTCTGAAGGTCAGGCACTAGGAAGAGGCATTAGATTTGTTTTGGTAGGTCTCAGAAAACAAAACTACAAACGATGATTCTAAAATGTAGAGAAGTCTCTTTAGGCCAGGCCTATAGTTTGTTCAAATGAAAGCATGGGCTCTGGGCTTACTCTTGCAGTTCTGCTAATATTGGCATGTTGGCTCCTCAGAGCTTGGCTCTCCCTTCAGGTGTCTTGGGGCTAACACTGAGGGATTGGGGGAATGTTCAACACTCTTGCTCATGGACTCCCATGTGTTCTCTCTCATTTTAATCACCACTTAAGATCTCCCCAATCTCAATTTGACCAATTGGTCTTTTCAAAATATCAGTGAACTTCAAGTAGCACTTAGAAAGGAATGCTTCCAGAAAAGGACAGAAATACAAAAAATGTATCCTTAAATCTGGGATACACTCTCTCCACTATACTGCAATCTGGTCCTGAGGCAGAGAAGACTCTAACTTACAGTGATTACTAACAAACATTCTCTCTAATGAATCCATTTCTGGGGGTGGAGCCAAAATGGCAGCGTAGGAGCAGCAACATATCGCAGCTCTCACATAGCCACCCCAAAATACCCATAAAATATGACTCTAAACTAATCCTAGAACTCCAAAACACACACAAATATAATTTCCACTAAAGTCAGCTCGGCTACGCGGAACCATGTCAGCACTGCAAACTGAAACCAGCCTGGCCTGAAGCCCTGGCTGAGCCCCGGGCCGGCTGGAGGAGAGGATTAAAGGAGTGGATTGGCAGCAGCTGCGGCAGTGTTCAGAACTAGGTCATTGGGACTTGCGAGGTCGTAGGAGAAAAGCAGTCCGGCCGAAATGCCTCCAGGGCTGGAAAGAGGAAGGCAGAGGTTTTGCACAGGCCTCCACATTGCAGCTTCTGTGCCCTCTGCATGCAGACTGCAGGGGGACTGGGCGATTGTTCAGAGGCCAAGTACTCTCGCGTTGAGTGGCCTGGACCTGGATCGCGGTCTTGGGCGTAGGTCCTGTGGGTCTTCTTTATCCAGTGAGCCAGAAGTGGGAAAGGGACCCAGCATCTTCCTGAGAGCTACGGCAGCTGGGAGGACCCCAGTGATTTGGGACAGAGCATTCCCTTCTGGAAGCAGAGCCCCACAGAGATTAAAAAAAAAAATCATGGACTGACCAACCATGAGTAAGAATAAGCATAAGAAGCAAAGTAAGAACAGCAACCAAACCCTAGATTCCTTTTTTGGGGAAAAGAAAGATCATGGCAGAGAAAGGGAGAAGGAGAGTGCAGCCAGAGCTCCCCCACCAGGGGCTTCCAATAAACATGAAGATTGCCTTAAAGCTAGAGATTAGCTGAAGAAGGATTTTGAAAACCAAATGAAAGAAGTGGAAG
>CM053582.1:466588689-466608509 GCA_028627135.1 Pseudochirops cupreus | reverse complement strand
TGGATTCCCTTGCTGGCAGGACATCCCGTCTCAGTTGTCAGGTCAATTTGCTACTAGATTGGGTCAGTTAGGTTGCTCCTTAGGGCAGGCTCCTTACTGGACTCAGTTGACTTATGCTATGAACTGCAACTGGATCTCTTGTGCCTCTTCTTCCCTTTTGAAGTTCATTGTATTCTTGTCTGTCTCTAATACATATTCACCTAAAAGCTCAGGAAAGAACAAACACAAAAGAGAAAGAAACAGAAATTGTACCATGTGTTGGTAGTCACACAGTGCCCTAGTAGGAAGGGTAGGCAGCTACTATCTTTTTCCCCACCAGGAGGCTATTAGCATTTCTTCTTCCTCCTGCAGAAAATTGTAGGAACAAGAGAAAAAGTTTTCATCTAGTCAACTTTCTGGTTCAGTAACCAGTTAAAAGGCTTTTGATCACCATGAAGTGAGCTGAAAGAAAATATGATACTTGAACATTAGGATAGGAAAGGGCCCCTCTACCACGGCCTTCCACAAGCAAGTTCACCAAGCCTCCATGTGGGTGGGTACCAGGCAAAGAATAGTCCATATACCAGTGGTATCAAACTCAAATATAATTGGGGCTCCAAATCTATATATAAGGCTCCCTGCTGGATGCATATTGACTGGAAAAACCATATATTAACACTGTCATATTGTATTTTTATTTATTTTCTTAGATGGTGCAGTGGATAGAGCGCTGGGCCTGGGGTCAGGAAGATCTGAGTTCAAATATGGCTTCAGATAGTCACTGGCTGTGTGACCTTGAACAAGTTACTTTAACCTCTGTTTGCTTCAATTTCCTCATCTATAAAATGGGAATAATAATAGCACCTAACTACCAGAGTTGTTGTAGTGAGGATCAAATGAGATAATATTTTTAGAGCACTTAGCACAATGCTTGCCATATTTTGTTGTTCAGTCATTTCAGTCATATCTGACTCTTTATGAGTCCATTTGGGGTTTTCTTGGCAATGATACTGGAGTGGTTTGCCATTTCCTTCTCCAGCTCATTTTACAAATGGGAAATGGAGGCAAATAGGGATAAGTGACTTGCTTAGGGTCACACATCTAGGAAGTATCTGAGGCCAGATGTGAACTGAAGTCTTCTTAACTTTATGCCTGGCACTCTCTCCAATGTGCCATTTTGCTGCCCGGTGGGCACAAAGCACTGTGTAAATGTAAGTTACTATTATTATTTCCCAGTTATATTTTAATCTGGTTCCAGCCATTTGCTGGAGTATTGCTGGGGAGTGTTTGACTCCTCTGTGTATTCTCTGAGGCCTGGGCCTTTATTGGCAAGTTTCCCTCATTACATAGGTTTAAAATATAATAAAAAGGATTTTTTCATATGCTTATAGATATATTTAATTTCTGCCTCTAAAAATTGCCTGTTCATATCCTTTGACCATTTATCAATTGGGGAATGACTTGTATTCTTATAGATTTTACTTAATTCCCTGTATATTTTAGAAATGAGGCCTTTATCAGAGACATTGGTTATAAAAATTCTTTCCCAATTTCCCACTTCCTTCTTAATCTTGGTTACATTTGTTTGTACAGAAACTTTTCAATTTAATATAATCGAGATTATCCATATTGCATTTTATGGAACTCTTTTTTGGTCATAAAGTCTTCCCTACTCCATAAATCTGACAGGTATGCAATCAAAACAACTTTCAGGTACACATCTTTCCAACTAAGATGACAAAACAGGAAAATGACAAATGCTGGAGAGGATGTGGAAAAATTGGAACACTAATGCATTGTTGGTAGAGCTATGAACTGATACAACTATTCTGGAGAGCAATCTGGAACTATGCCCAAAGGGCTATAAATAATTGCATATCCTTTGACCCAGTAATACCACTTCTGGGGTTGTTTCCTAAAGAGATCATAGAAATGGGAGGAAGACCCATATGTACAAAAATATTTATTGTAGCTCTCTTTGTGGTGGCAAAAAACTGGAAATTTAGGGGATGCCCATCAATTGGGGAATGGCTAAACAAGTTGTGGTATATGAATGTATGGAATACTATTGTGCTATAAGAAATGGGGAGGTCTCCTTCATATTCACCTGGAGAGGCTAATACAAAGTGATGCTAAGTGAGAAGAGCAACCAGGAAAAATTTGTACACAATCACAGACACATTGTGTGTATGATGACCAACTTTGAAAAACTGGACTCTTCTCAGCAATGCACAGACAACTCTACAAGTCTCAGGATGGAAGGAGATACCTACATTCAGAGAAAGATCTAGAAAGAACAGAGATTAAGTGGAGACTGAAGCAATCTACATGCTATCGCTCTTTTCCATATTTGGCTTTCTTTCTTTTTTCCCATTGTTCACTCCATTGGTTACAACCCTTCTGTACAACCAGACTAATGTCCAATGTGAAAGTATTTGCAGATCCTGTACTTAATTGTATGCCACCATGGAGTGGGGGGGAAGAGGGAAGAGAGAAAATTTGAAACTCAAGGGACTGTGGAACTGAATCTTGTAAACCAAAAGTAAATAAATAAATCAATTAAAAAATATAATAAATACATGACAGCATAAAGCATAATGAAAACAACCTTACTTACTGAATTAAAAATCCAAAATTTCTGAGTTATAAGGATATAAAATATAAAATTCTGTAGATGTCACAGAAAATGATCAATTGGATTAGAAAGACTTTTTGCCCCCAGTTCAGCAATAACTAAGGTGAAGCTTCTAAATCCATTTCCTTCCAAACAAAGCCTCTTTATAATTCAAACAGCAGAAAAATACCCCCACAACCTCCTTTTAAGGAGGCTAGTCTAGTTCACCTACTACTAGAGTAACTTACTGTGTATGAAGACCTGGGTGTATGGTAATAGGGTACAACTCTCTAATGTCTCACTCGCCATCTGCATAAAACTAGTATAGCTCCTACTGAATCTTTGATGTCAAGAAAAACTTAAAATCAGAGCTAAACTTAAGTAGAATAGGGTAAGTTAGGTGGTGTAATGGATAGAGTGTAGAGCATAGAGTTAAGAAGACTCATTTTCTTGAGTTAAAATCTAGCCCCAGACACTTACTAGCTATATGACCCTGGACAAGTCCCTTAACCCTATTTGCCTCAGTTTCCTCATCTGTGAAATGAACTATAGAAGGAAAGGACAAACCACTCCAGTATCTTTGCCAAGAAAACTTCAAATGGGGTCACAAAGAGTCAGACATGACTCAACAACAACAACAAAGTGGAATGGGGTATCTTGGGAAGTTGTAGATATCTTGTTTCTATAGATCTTCAAGAAGAAGCTAAATAATTCACCTACCAGTTATGTTATAGAAGCGATTCTTTTTTTTTCCTTTTTTAATTTTGGTTTTTTGAGAGGGGGAAGGCAGGGAAATTGGGGTTAAGTGACTTGCCCAAGGTCACATGGCTAGTAAGCGTTAAGTATCTGAGGTCAAATTCGAACTCAGGTCATCTTGACTGCAGTGCCGGTGCTCTATTCACTGTGCCACCTAGCTGTCCTTATAGAAGTGATTCTTACATCAGGTACAATTCAACCAGATGATCTCTGAAGATCCTTCCCATTACAAGATTCTGAAACTTTTGTAATGGAAAGAAAATGAGGTTAGGAATCAGGACACCCAGATTCTTTTTCCAGTTTTATCATTGATTGTGTTCTTAGAACAATTATTTAGCCTTTCCATGTATCAATTTCCTCCATCATCAGCAACAATAAAAATTTCTATGTGCTGTTAAAGAGTAAAAATGTTTTTAAAATGTTGAAATGTGTTGTACAGATGCTATGGTAGAAATAATGCTGACCCAGGAGTCAAGAGACTTGGGTTCTAGGTCTTGATCTGCCTCTAGATGTGTGACCTTGGAAACAGACCTTCCCACTCTGAGCCTGTTTCCCCATTATAAAATGATCTACAAGCTTGAAAAGCCTATTTTTCCATCATCACTACCCCTCCTGTTTTCACATATTGTAGGAATGACAGGCAACAAGTCCACTGTTGGTAATGTTATAGGCAGTCCCTAGCATTCCTTTCCTCCTTTTATGATACTGTTCTCATCAATATGTAAATTTTTGTTGTTCGGTTGTTTCAGTCGTGTCTGACTTTTCGTGACCCCTTTTGAGGTTTCCTTGGCAAAGATATTGCAGTGGTTTGCCGTTTCCTTCTTCAGCTCATTTTACATGTGAAAAAACTGAGGCAGCCTGGGTTAAGTGACTTGTCACATGGCTCCTGTATGAGGTCAGATATAAACTCAGGTTTCTGATTTCAGGTCTGGTTTTCTATCCACTGTGCCATCTAGCTGCCCCCAATATGGAAATTAAGACATCCTATCTTGCAACTCCCTACCCTTTCACATTTTCCCTGGCTGTGTACCACATGTCTTGAATGCTCTTGCTCCTCTACCTCTTGGTTTTTTTGGCTTCTTTCATATTCTAGCTAAAATCCTACCTTCTATAAGAAGCCTTTGCCAGTGCCCCTTAATTCTAATGCCTTCCCTCTGTTGATTCTTTCCAATTTGGCCTATATATATTTTGTATAGTTGTTTTCATATTGTCTCTCCTATTAGACTAAACTACTACTTCAGAAATGTAGTGGTCTTTCACCTTTCTTTGTATATCCAGGGCTAACTACAGTGCCTGGCATCTAGGTGATGCTGTTTATTACTGGTGATTAAAACGGTAGAAGGAATGTAGGGTTGAGGGAAAAATTTTTTGAGGGAGAGAAGGAATTCATGTATTGTCATGGCCAAAGAATTCCACCTGATTAGCTAAACTACTGATGGTGAATCTCTATGTTCTTAGCTTGGTTGGAGCCCAGACAACTACCTCATTCTGTTATTTGGATCAGACTTGAAGTCTTTCCAATATGGTAGAAACTGTTGCAGATTGTGCTCTTCTGGTATAGTTTTCAGGAATTCAGAGTCATTTCCATGCCACAATGAGGCTTTGGAGTAGGAATATAAGTTGCGGGTGACCCAAAGCACAAGGGAGAGATATATGGTCTTTAACCTCTATCTGACTCAGTTTCCTCTTCTATGAAATGGAGGTTTTATATATACACAAACACACAATATACATATATGTTATATATAACATGCATGTGCATATGTATATACATACACACATAAACACATACATGTATGATAACAGTACCTATTGAAGCAGTATCAGAGGTTACCAGGGAGGAAGTTTTATCAGGAGAGGAGGTGAACCAGTTCTGTGGAAGAAGCAGGGGATGCCAGATGGGTAAAATGTTGTGCCCTGCTTCACTATGTAAAAACTTACATCATTATGTAAAAATGAAATCTACCAGGAGAAAAGGCCCTTCCTTTTCAAAACTTCCTATAAACAGTGAACATAGAGGAGAAAGTTTATTGGACATATAATTATGCAGAGAACATATTTACTAGACTGGATTGGTTAAATGAAGCTCGACATTTTTATTTGGAATTTAAAACATTTTGGGGGGGTATGTATATTCATTAGTTCAATCTGTTTGGTTTCACCTCAAGTAGTGAAGAATAATAGTATTTCTGGTAGTCATCTTCCCTCCTTCTCCACTGGGGAGGGAGTGCGGGTGAGGAGAGGAGAGTCTTTTTATACTGATTACCTTAATTAAGTTCAATGTTTGTGCAGCTCTGACCTCCTGTAAGCTACATTTTTGAGGTTTCTGCGTGATGGTGTGGGTGGCCCAGACTTACTTTTTCTCTTGGTTCTAACATTTATAATATAACACAACACACACTGTATATTTTAAGAGGAAGAACTGATGTGGGTTTTTCTCCTCTTCAACTATTTGTGAAATTCCAAGTCTAAACATTAGTCTAAAAATAGGGAAATGGATGTGAAAAAAGATTTAATTATTCTAATTAGTCAATAATGAGGGTTGCCATATTCTCATTAGTCAGTGAAAGTTGTTATAAAGACATTAACTGAACGAGAGAAAAGTTAGATGTAATGTCAGATGGTAGACCAAACTGCCATTCAATCTTCTATGTTTTGTCCCAAGGCTCTGTTTTCATATACTTTTGCCAGGATCAGTTTTCTCTTCTATTCTGTTTAGACCCAGAACATAGCAGTAATACCGACAGTCAAAGTATCCCCTGTGCCAATCAACAAATATCAAGAGACACCATTGTAAGGATGGTATTCCTGCACTTAAGGAACTCACAGTCTAATTTGGAAGACAAGCTGTATGTCAGTCAATCAGCAATAAGTTATTAAGTGCTTACCATGTGCTAGATGCAGGCTGATCACTGGGTATACAAAAATGGGAGAGAAAGAATCCTTGCCTGAAGGAATTTACATTCTATTGGAGAAGAGAAATGTAGATATTGATATATATGTATAGATATTTACAAAGAAAATATAAGGGAATTTTTTTTTGGTGGGGAGAGGGTAGGAATCAAGAAAGTTTTCATGCAGTAGGTGGTATTTAGGGCAAGTCTTGAATGTAACTAAATGAATCTAAGAGGAAGAGTTGAAAAAGGATTGTATTCCAGACATGAGGGGTTGGCAGTAGGTACAAAGGCCCAGAAAGAGGTGAAGGAAAGGTAGGTTGGGCCAGGTTGTGAAGAACTTATAATACTTTTAAAGTATTTTTAAAATGCTCTTTTACTTTAAAAATACTCTTTAAATAAGAGCTTTAAGGAAAGCTTTTTTTCTATTTTATCCTAGAGATGATAGGGAGTCACTATAGTTCATTGAATAGGGGAGTGACAGAAAAAAATCACTTGGGCAGCTGTGTGGAGGATAGATTGAAGTAGAGAGAGACCTGAGGCAGAGAAAGAGAAATTGGGAAGCTATTGTTGTAGTTCTGGTGAGAGATGATAAAGGCTTGCTCCAGGCTGGTGACTGTGAGAGTAGAGAAAAGAGGAGGGATATATTAGATACAACACTAGCACCTAGCACTATGCTTGGCACACAGTAGGCACTTAATAAATTATTGATAGCTAGTTGAAAGAAAGGCATTTGAACCCTTCCCTTTCTTCCTCCCTCCTTCTCTTAGCAAGTGAGGAGCCTTTGAAGCTTGTTTATCAAGGAATAGATATGGTGAAAACGGTATTTCACAAAGTCAATCTGACATTGGTGCACAGGACAGTTTGGGATAGAAAAGCAGGAAACAAATAGGTTAATAAGCATTCATTAAGCTCTTAGTATGTTCCAGGCACTGTGCTAAGTGCTAAGGACACAGAGTAAGGCAAAAGACAATCCATACTCTCAAGGAGTTCAGAGTATAATGGGGGAGACAACACAAAACAATTATGTACAGACAAGCTAAATACGGGATAAACTGGAGGTGATCAATGGAGCAAAGCCACTAACATTGAGGGGGATTGGGAATGGCTTCTACTAGAATGCTGGATTTTAACTGGGACTTGAAAAAAGACAGAGACCAAGAGGTAGACATGAGGAGGGAGAGAATTCTAGGTATGGGAGATACCAGTGGAAATGACATTGTTTGGTGTAAGGAATAGCAAGGAGGTCAGTGTTTACCGCATTGTAGAATACATGGAGAATAATAAGGTATAAGAAGATTGGAAAGGTTTTCTTTTCTATTTTTTTTTTTTTTTGCAATGGGGAACAGGTTAGAAAGGGCTTTGAATGTGAAACAGAAGATTTTATATTTGATCCTGGAGGTGAGAGGGAGCCACTGGAATTTATTGAGAAGGAAGGTGACATGATCAGACCTGTATTTTAGGAAGATCAATTTGACAGCTGAATTGGGATGTGGGGGGAAACTTGAGGTAGGGGATTACCCAGCAGGCTATTATAATAGTCCATGTACAAGGTGATGAAGGCCTGTGTTAAAATGATGAGAGTCAGAGGAGAGAAGGGGGCATATGTAAGGGATGTTACAAAGGAAGAAATGACCAGACTTAGTAATAAGTTGGATGTGGACAGGGAGACTAAGAAGTTGAGGAAGAAACCTAGGTTTTGAGCCTGAGTGCCTGGAAAGTTGGTTGTACCTTTGACAGTAATCACAGAGTTTCGAAGAGGAAGGGGTTGGGATTGGATGAAGAAAAGATAATGAGTTCAGGTTTGGACTTGTTGAGTTTAAGTTGCTTTTATGGGACATCCAGTTTGAGGTAACAGGCAACTGAAGAAACAAGTCTGGAGGTCAGCAAAGACATTAGGGTTAAATGAATCAATTTGAGAATCATCATAGAGATGACAATTGAAACAAAAGGAGCTGATGACATGACCAAGAGAAATATTAGAGAGGAAAAAGAGGGCCCAGGACAGAGCCGTAGGGGGTGTCCATCATTATACATGTAACCTTGATAAAGATCCACCAAGAATACCAAGAAGGAGCATTCAGAGAGATAGAAAGAGAACCAGAATAGAGTAGGGTCATAAAATCCTTGGGAGAAGAGAATATTAAGGAGAACTGGGGGATTGATAGGGTCAAAGGCTACAGAGAGGTCAAGAAGGATCAGAATTGAGAGATGCCATTAGATCTGGCAATTAAGAGATCATTGTTGAGTTTGGAGAGAGCAGTTTGGGTAGAATGAAGAGATTGGAAACCAAACTGCAGAGAGATGAGAGAATGAGAGAAAAGGAAATGGAGATAGCTTCATAGATGGCCTTCTGAAGGTGGTTAGCCACAAAAAGGAAGGGGTGATAGGTAGGGTGCCTGCATGGAATAAGTGAGGATTTTTTGAGTTTGGAGGAGATAGGCATGTTTGTAGGCACTTGGGAAGTAGCCAGTATATAGGGAAAGATTGAAGATAAGTGAGAGAGTGGGAATGATAGCAAGGGCCATCTGCTGGAGAACATAGAAGTATGATCATTTGTGCATGAAGAGGTTTACTTTGGCAAGGAAAAGGGCCAGTTCTTCATGTGAAAAAGGGGTGAAGGCAGAAATAGTGGCAGAAAACATCTGGGAGATGTGAAATCTAGAGGAGGGGAGAACAGAGAGCTCTTAGCAAATGACCTCAAATTTTTTTTCAGTAAAATATGAGCCAAAGTTCTCAGTTGAGATGATGGGGAGAGGGAGACCTATGCTGGGCTTAAGGAGGAATGAAAAAGTTTGGAAGAACTGCTGTGGTGAGGGAGATTGCAGGGGTGGGGAAAAGGAACCAGCATTTATTAAGCACCTCCTATGTGCTGGGCACCATGCCAAGGACTTTACAAATATGATCTCATTTGAGTTGTTAGGAGTTGTAAAAGGATTGCTTGGATGCTGTGAGGGACTAGCTGAGATGTATAATATAAATTTGTAGTGGACTTGTCAGTATGGCTGCCTGATTTTTCTCCAGCTTTGTTCAACATCATGTGAGTACTAACAAAGACAGAGGTTGGTGGGAATAAACCAGCATTGAAGATTTTTAGTAGGGTAAGAATACAAGCAACTTAAAAAGAGAGACCAGTGTAGAGTTGAAGTGGTTCATCAAAGGCTCAAGATGGGGAATGGAGGAGAGTGAAGCCAAGTACAGAAGTAAAGGCCTGGGTAGAAATTAAGAGGTTGAAGGATTGGAGGTCATGGAATGGATGAAGAATAGAATTTGAAAAGAACAGTGAGAGGGTTTGAATAAAAACAGATCATGATCAGATAAAGTAAAGTCAGAGTTCATGGGCGTGAACATGGTACATGTGAGTAATGGAAAGATCAAAGGTATGATCACCTTTGTGTGTGGTTGAGATGGGGTAGGTAATGGGGAATGAGCAAATTGAGAAACTGGGAGGTTAGGGTATTTGAGGGAGTGTCAATATGTATGCCAAAGTCTGTCAATATGAAAACAAGTTAGGGAAGAAAAGCTAAAAGCTGGGCACTGTACTCATTGAGGACAGAAGGGGAGTGTCCTAAGGTTGGTAGACAACAGTTACCAGATTTTCAATTGAGTGGTAGATACGAACTGAGTAAATCAAAGGAGGAGAGGGCACTGTATGATGATGATAAAGGGTGACAAAGGGGAACAAAGAGCATCCCAACTCCCCTACCTCAGACATTGAGTCAGGAGGAATAAGTCCATGCACAACCAGCACTGGAAAGATGGCCAGGGTGGCCATCAGCAGGGAGCCAGATCTCAGTGAGAGTCAGAGTATGGAAGGATAGGGGAAGGAAAAGATTTAAGATGAAAGTAAGTTTTGTTTTGTTTTGTTTTTTTACTTAAAGAGCAAATATTCAAGGAAATATTGGAAAGGTTGGACATTTTTAGAATAGGACATTGGGAGGTTGGTAAATAAGGGAGAAGAATAGTGTGGGAAACAGAGTGGAGTCTAAATAATAACTAGAAGTTCAGAATCACTGATAAATGAGTTCAGATGGGTTATAATATTACTATGGCTTTGGTCTTTGGGTACAGTCCTCTGATAGAATGATATTTCTCTACTATTCCTGCAAGCACACCAGGTCAGGAGTTAGGCAGAGGAAGGAGGTGGCATTACTAACCACTGACCTGATCCTAATCAACTTAAGGGATATGACTCTAGGAATTTTCATGAGAAAAACTCTGGGTTTTAGGCATTATACCATTCTTAGGGGAAGTGTCAAGATCTATGGTTCTAAAAGAGTGGGTAACTTCACCCCTAACTTAAACTGCCTTTAGGCTGCAATATCATTTTATTAGTCTCAGGGGCATGGTTAGTGCAGATTTATCCAGTCAGAATATCTATGAGCACCCATGTACTATAAAATCCCACATTTTTTTGTCATAGACCATGCAGTATTTCACTGAGCCTTAGTCACATGCATTTGGCAAAATGATTGAACCATTTTTGAACATCTGAAAATGTTCAACCATGGTTGAAGACAGCATTTTATCCTTTTTTAAAAATGGAATCAATTTAAAAAACTAAATACTATCAATAGAACACTTATCACATGGCTGCACATGCACAGCTTCTCCTAGACCCACTTAAAACCTAGGCCACTCAAAACAGCATGCCTATGCATGCTCTAAACCCAAAAGTTCTAGGAAAGGCACAATTCAGTTTGTTTAGCCTCCTGTAGCTGCTTCTTTTGGAAACAAAGGATTGTTAGAAATACAACATAATTCTTAAATGTGATCCAGTTCATGGCCTCCTGGGAAAGGATTAATCTTTGAATGGGGCCATCAGTGTGTTCGGTAACTGGAGCTACTCCCTAGTTCTGCTACTTTCCCCCTCACAATTCTTCTCAGGTCACCAACCTCCAATCCTTTTTCCAACTGCGGCTGGTCTCAATGTTCTTTGGTTGGGCTGGACTCCAACTATTCCTCCCAGCTTGTTTATTGCTAGTGGAGCAGTGAGGTGTTGGCAAGGACAGGCCAGGCATGAGTGAGATTCAATCTGCCCCCTTCACCTTCTCACCAGCCAGTCCTGTTTTCCTGGGTCCTTGAGTCTATTCCAATGGGCACTCAATATTGCTTGCTTCTTTATAAGGGTAGGGATGGGGAATCTGAGAAGTGAGGGAGTATAATATCTACATAATCAGCATAATCTTTTAGATAACTAGAATCGACTGGATTGTTTTCTGCATGCTATAGTCTCAAAGTATCTATCAACTCACATAATAAATTTGGGAGATTGAAGACCATGACCAGCAATGGTTCTTCCAAGTGTTTACCTCCAGGAAATCTGGACTGGGAAGTCTCCCCATGGGCCTTCTCTTTAGGGAAATTTGCCTGAATGAAAAAGGAAAACATCTGGTCACACTCGTCTATCACCACAGTTTTATAATGCTAAATGGCAGTCTTTGGGATAAATTTAGAGAGAATTATACATATGTTTTTAATCTACAGGCCCGCATTATTGACTAACAATCATCCCTTGCTTAAACTGCTCAAGAGACTGACCTTTTAGACCATTTTGCAAGCTATCATTTCCCCTTCAAAAACTAATTTTAGCCTTTAGTATGTCTGAGTGTTGGTCTGACAAGCTGCACATTTGGAATGACAGTTTGTGGTCCAAGGAACCTGAGGTGGAATGAAAAATCTCTTCAATGTCCTGTTCAACCTCTTAAGGTCTAAGAAACTCCAAAGACTTGATTCCTAATGTAAATCATGCTCATTTTATTTTTGGGAAAACTTCTCTCTTCACAATGATTTTTGCTTACAAAGTTTTTTCCCCCTGGTTTGTTTTGGCCTTAACTTGTGATTTCATCATTGTGGAAAATTCCCAGGGTGGAAATTCTTTCCATTGAGGCAGATTGGCAAATCATGGGCAACTTATGGTCTTAAAGCAGGGATGGGGGAACCTGTGGCTTCAAGGCCATATGTGGCCCTCTAGGTCCTCAAGTGCAGCCCTTTAAATCCAAACTTCACAGAACAAATCCCCTTAATAAAAGGATTTGTTCTGTAAAACTCGGACTCAGTCAAAAGGCCTAGAAGGCCACAGGACCTAGAAGGCCACAGGTTCCCCACCCTTGTCTTAAAGAGTCTCCTGGACTCTGAAAGATTAAATTACTTGCCATGGGTCACACAATCAAGATGTGTCAGAGGAAGTACTGGAATCCCAGCCTTCCTAACTCCAAAGGTGACAGACACTCTAACCACTATGTAACTCTACCTCTAGTTCTATAATAATCTAATTATGATGGTGGTAGTCTGTTTTAGAAATGATCTTCCCCCTAAGACCTCACAAAATGCTTGTTCCATAGCCATCTAAAGCTTTATGTGATGTAGAGTGCTAGAGCTCTCTCGACGGGCATCTTGTCCTCCTAAGACTGTAAATTCTATGAAGACCAGGTATAACATCTTATTAATTGCTTCAGTCATTTTTTAATTGACTCCCTCCTCTCAGCCAATCTACTTCACAACTTCCTTGTCAATCACCTTCTCACATGGTACCCTTTCCTCCTCCATTTCTACAGTTCTGGTGCCAGAAACCATGATTGAATCAATTCTGCTTTGCTCCTGGATGGGTTTGTCAGTCTATTTCCATGTAGTCCCATTCACCATTCCTGTAATTTACTGGACCAAAGTGTTCCTCCTTGACTACTGCTCCCTTGGGTGCATTGCTACCCTCTTAGGACCTAAGTTCCTTGAGGTCAGGGCTTCTCTTTGCTTTTACATTTTTCTCCTCAGTGGCTAGCATAGTGTTTGGCACATTGAAGGCACTTAATAGGCACTTTTTCCCTGATTCAGTAGTCCCCTCTCCTCTCCTCTCTGTTGAGGGTGTTCTGTTCAAAGGAAGGGAAATTTTGATGGCTGAAAGCTGCCTCCTTAACTTGGGTTTTACTGGCTAGGTTTCTTTCTCAAAGACCAAGCCTTAAACCCAATTCACTCTGGACCTTGGGTATTAGACAACAATAGGTCCCTGACCAAGTACCACTTACTGGTTATTTTTTGGTCCCTCCTGGCTCAGGGTGATTATCAGTAGTTACTGCTGCCTGCAACCCTGAAGGTCTTCCCCTCCCAGTTTGATTTTTTTAAAAAATTAAATGGCCATCCCTAGATGACTTCTTAAAGAGGCCTGTTCTCTCCTTCTCCCTTTCCCTCTCTCTCTCTCCTTCTCCCTCTCCCTCTCTTTTTTCCCCCTCTTTTTCTTTTTCTAATTAAAGAGGCCATCTCTTGACTCACTTCTTAAAGAGGCCTATTCACGGAATGGGAATTAACTCATTCTCAGTGAGTACCTGCAAAGGCCTTAGCCAAAAAGGGCCATGGTCTCCCATTGCATCCTGGGTCATCTTCAGTAATCCTGATGACTGTGATATAGGATGCTATATCACATATATAGGTCACTGGATCCAGATGGGTCTGGAGGAGAAAGTGAGGCTGGTGACCTTGAACAGTCCTCCCTCACTCAAATGAAAATCAACTGCAATTCATGTTATCATTTCCCCTATGCCTTGGTGCTCTTCGAAAATGAAGGATAAACACACAACAAAAGAGACCTATGCACTGAATGGGAGTTGCTTCACTCAAAGTGAGAACCTGAAAAGACCGTAGCTTAAAAGGGCCAAGGTCTCCCACTGCATCCTGGGTCATCTCCAGTCCTCTTGATTGATATCTGACTCCAGATAGCTCTGGAGGGGAGAGTGAGGCTGGTGACTTCTCACAGTGCTTCCTCACTCAAATCAAAGTCAATTGCAAGTCATGTCATCTCCCTGATGTCATGGTCCACTTTGAGAATGAAGGACTAACCACAACCACACAACCACAACAAATGTAGAGTACCTAGTTATAGGTATTTGGCCAATATTAAGTATGTTGCTTGGAAATTTGGGAACTTTTAATCACCTTTTTTTAATTGAAAGAAATGAATCAATAACCACTTGACTAGATGACATTTCCCCAAATCTACAGGGTGTGTGTGTGTGTGTGTGTGTGTGTGTGTGTGTGTGTGTGTGTGTGTGTGTATGTAGGTGTAGGTGTAGTGGTGGTGATGGTAATGGTGATGGTGAATAATTCATTTTAAACTCCATAAAATTCCAGAAGAGAATGTGAGGAAGAACAAAGCAGAGGATACAATGTGTACTAGAATAATACCAGCCCTTTCCTTAAAAATTTAAATAAAAGAAGCAAAAGTGTCCTCCCTTAAAAACAAACCTTCAAATTCTCCTTAGGTGAGTCTCTATAAAGGTCCAATTTTGATTCAAGTCTCTAGTGTAATTTTAGTAGACTTGCTCTGGTTTAAAAAAAATTGGGAAAATTGGTGGATATATTTCAACAGATCACCCTGTCAAAACCCATTCTTTCACAAGCAGCCAGAAAAGAAAAGGTTTTGGTGTGCTCTTTCCCTAATACAATAAGACTTTCCTACTCTGGAAAAATATTCATGCTATCGCTACCTCTGTGCACATGTGCATTTTAGGGCCTATTAAATTTCTAAGGAATCTGGAGTGTGACTTGGTACATGGGATCAGAAGTCAAATTTCACCTGTGAAACAATATTCTGGGAATATTTGTGTAATGCCATACTTCATGAAAGTTTCTGGCTGCTGCGACGGAGCCACTGTATTTAAAGAGTCAAAGACTGATCTTTTTACTGAATCATGACCAGCTGGGTTTTACAATAATGGAAAGGATATGAGCAATCCTATTATTATGTAAAGGATTGTATTTCTCATATATTTCTAACCTTGTCTGGGACTATATGCAGAGAAAAAGTAATGGAGAGGGAGTGTTGCCTAGTCAATTGGGAACTGACCTGGGAGTCAGGCCAGCCTGGGGTCAAGTCTGTCTTCTGACACAAGACACATACTGGTTATGTGACCCTGGACAAGTCACTAATATCTTAGCGACCTATGGAACTCTCTCAGATTATAAATTTCAGGTTGCAGGGCTGATATTGGTAGAGTGTCTTCTCCACTAATTAGGTAGTATAATGGGTAGAGCACTGGACATAGAGTTATGAAGACCTGAGTTCAAATTTGACCTCAGACACTTACTAGCTATATGACTCTAGACAAGTCACTTAACCTCAGTTTGCCTCAGTATACTCAGCTTGTAAAATGGGGATAATAATAGCACCTGCTTCTCAAGGTTGTTGTGAGAAATGGGAGTTGAAGATCTTCCCTGCTCATTAATAGGCTTCACATGGAGCCCAACAAGAGAAGCTTGATTAGGGGAGGCTTGTTCTTTAGGAAGGCTGTTTAGCATAGTGCTGAGCACATTGCTGTTGTCCAGTCTATTCAGTCGTGGCCTGACTCTTTGTGACCACATTTGGGGTTTTCTTGGCAAAGATACTAGAGAAAGATACTAATTTCTTTCTCCAGCTCATTTTACAGATAAGGAAACAGAGGGAAACACGGGTAAGTGACTTGCCCAGGGTCACACAACTAGTAAGTGTCTGAGGTCACATTTGAACCCATGTCTTCCTGACTTCATGCCCAGTTCTCTATCTACTGAGCCATCTAGCTCTCCCACCTAGCAATACTAAGTCCTGTATAAATATTAACTATTATTAGGTAGTATCTATTATTATCTTTCCACACAATGAAATCAAAGGCCCATACCCTGGGTAAAAAAAAGGCAACACACTTGATTTCAAAATTATTCCTGATAGATTCTCCTTTCACCTTTATTTTAATCTTTTGAAAATTTTTGGTTCTGGAACAAGAAAATTTGGGACTTGGATATTTTTTCACTCTATAGTTCAAATAATGACCCATAGGATTAAAAAAAATTAAATCCTACACATTGTATGGAGGGGGAACTGTTGGACTATGAATAGGTAGTAGCATTTTAGACTTGCCTTTGATATGATCTGAATGTCTCATGCAAGTCTGAAAATTTCATTTCCTCCACCTGCCAGGACTTTCATCTGGCCATGTTGATTAATGTGCTGAGGACTTTAAAGACAGGTGCCTTGCTTTCTGAATGCCTTAGATTGCTATGAGAGGCTTCTCTAAGAAAATGTTCAGTTTGAGGAAGGCAGAGGTTTCCATGCTGCTGCATACTAAACTAACCTAGCCCTTAATCCTACTTAGTCAACTGATAGATAGTACACGCTATTGTGACTTGATAGTTTTTCATTTGCAGAAGGACTTTGAACCTTTCTACCTTGCCAGGTTCATGTTATACCAAAGAGCTGAAGGCTATAACTAACCCTTTTGGCACCTGAAGCAAGCAGTTCATATCATCCCTAGGGAAAGAAACCTTCAAATCTGGCTTCAAGTCAACTTTATAATTTACTATGTGAAAATAAGACAAAAGGTCATTAGGACAACTTCAGCAGAAGAATTTGTCCTGTAGTGCTGTTGAAGGAGCACAGGCATTAAAGCTTTCCTTCCTCCATGTTTTATTGCCACTCCTTCATTGTACCTCTAGCCAAGAACAAGAAGCAATGACTGCCTTGGCGTTTGTAGGAGAAGTATGCTCTGGGCCACTTGAGTCTGTCTGGCATCTTCCATAGTGCTTACACAACTCCAAAAGGTTTTACTTGCTCATCATTGCATGTGAAAGTTTCTGGGAAAATGCTGACAGATACTTTGAAATGAATGACAGACAGCCCATGGCTCACATGGGTCCTCAGCTGTTCTACTTAGTCTGAATTCAAGGTTGAAAGGTTTTGCTTTCTGGGATTTTTGTCTCAAATATTGTCCCATTTCGCTCCTAGGTGGTTTTCTGACAAGAGTTATAATTCTCTACCTCTTGCAGCAACCTAACTTTCATTGCAATTCAACATTTGAGGCTAAAATTAGTTGTATTTTCTTTGCAGAATTATGATGAATTCTTTACAGATGGCAACTGCTACTGTCCCCAAGAGCATCATAATCAGTGAAAAAGGAATAAAAATTCAGAGCATATTGCCTATTGCAAGAAATCTTTGGCAACTATGGAGACTTGGAAGGTTCTAGAAAAGAAATAAAAAGTGCAGTTATATTTGTTTTAGACAAGTAATGAGATGGTCATCACCAAGAGTGAACTGAATGGTCAGTGATTAAACTCTCACAGATAGCTTATTGTCATGGATATTTTTCTTCCTCTCCATTTTTTCCCACATTTCACTTCTTTTCCTATTCCCTCTCTTTATAGGATCATAAATTTAGAGCTGGGAGGAACCTCAGAGACCATCTGGTCCAACCTCCTTATTTTATAGATGAGTATACTGAGGTCCAGCAAGCTTTAGCTCAAAGTCACAAACATAGTAAGCATCCAAGGCAAAATTTGAACTGAGGCTCGTTGACTTCAGAGTTAGAGTTTTTCTGCTACATCATTCCACTTTTTCCTTTCTCCCTCTCTTTCTCTTGTCATCTCTATGCCTTAGACCTGATGGTGACTCCAGTATACTCTAGGCTATATAAGGTGGTGGTATAGTTGAAAGGGCCCTGAATTTAGACTCAGATGACCTGGATTCACATTCTGAATTTGATACTTTTCCAATTTGTGATCTCATACTAGTGATGGTGTCTCTCTGGGGCTTAATCTCTTCATCTATAAGTAACAGACGTGCATGATACAGAGTGGGAATAGAGAAATACTTGTTTTTCAATAATTACTGGGCCCAAGATATAGGCATTGATCAGAAAAGAGCATAGGATCACTTTCTATTGGTATTCTCAACCTGAGGTGAAGGGGCTGGTGGCTGGAAAGCAGAAGGAGTATGGGGGTATGGAGAGGTAGGGAAGGTATGGTGTTGAGTGGAAGTGTTGACATGTAGGGTAGCTCATAGAACACGTAAGATGTTAGAGGCCATCTAATGCAGCACTTTCATTTAAAGATAAGGAAAACAAGACCCAGTGTGAAGGGTAATCTGATTTGATAAGGTTACAAAGAGGTGGTAGATACCAGAGACAAGATTTGAAAGGAGGTCCGCAGACTCCAGGGTCAATGTTCTTTGCACCATGTCCTGCTGTCTCCTCATGTGTCAGGGGTGGAGGCAGGTGGTATCAAAGCAGAAGAGGCTCTAGGGCACAGAAACTCAACCAGTGGAACCAAGGCTTTAGGAGAAGCAGGATAGAAGATATTGAACTTTTCCAATTCTATCCATGCTTCTGAGACCTTTTCTTATTGCTGTTGGGAATTTGCTCATGAGTAGGAGGACAAGGGCCATCCCCTCTGTGAAGGGAGAAGGACAGCAACACCAGTACCTTGTTTTTGGAATTGGAAGTGAGGTTCACTTTTGCTATTAGATTGTAATAAATCTAAAAATAAAAATAATCTGATAATTCTTCTAATCAATCTGCTTTGCAGTCAAAGTATTATCTCAAAAATGAATCTCATTTCCTCTACACAATCCTGGGAGGTAGATTTTATTTGGAGCCCCATCTTAGAGCTGAGGAACCCGAGCAGTGACTTATAAACAGTAAGTGTCTAAGGCCAGATTTGAATTTGAATCTTATTGACTTCAGACACAGCACTGTACCCACTGGACCACTTACTTAGCTGACCCAAATCAGATATTTGCAAAGTACTTAACATAGTGCCTGGCTCATAGAAGGCACTTAACAAATACTTGTTTCTTACCCCCTTAAAAATGCTCTTTGGTAGCCTTGGCAGTTTGCAAACTAATTCAAAAAAGCTCTTATTGAACCTACTACATGTAGGATATCGTACTAGGCATAGGAAATACAAAGATGAAACAAAAACATTCCCTGTCCTCAAGTATCTTACATTCTATTGTATTGATGAAGCATAGGTATATAGATGGTGCAGTGGATAGAAGATCAGGCCTGAAGTCAAGAAGTTTTATCTTCCTGAGTTCAAATATGACCTCAGACACCTATTAACTGTGTGACCCTGGGCAAGTCACTAAACCCTGTTTACCTCAGTTCCTCATCAGTAAAATGAGCTGGAGAAGGAAATGACAAATCACTCCAGTATTTCTGCCAAGAAAAGCCCAAATGGGGTCACAAAGAGCTGGACACAACTGAAACAACCAAATGACAAAATTGTGCAGATACCACATATACAGATAAACATATATAACATCAAGTGAGAAAGGTGTGATCCCCAAGAAATTAAGGATCAAGAAAGGCTTTCTATAGGAAATGGCACAAGAACTGACCACTTTTAATGGAAGCAAGGGATTCCAAGAGGCAGAGGTGATACTTGAAAAATTATTCTAATGATTTCTTCAGTTCTCTGAGGTTATGTAAAAATTATAATGCAGATATCTTTTTTTAAATAAATAAATGTATTTATTTTTTTGTTTACATCATTCATCTCCAAGAGGTTTTGAGTTACAAATTTTTTCCCCATCTTTCCCCTACCCAACACCTCAAAACAACAATCCCACTGTATAACCCCTCCCTCAATCTACTCTCTCCTATGTCCTCACCCTCTCCCCTCTGACTTTCTGGTGGGGCAGGATGAATCTTCCCACCACAGTGCCTGTATATCTTAATTCCCAGTTGGATATAGTTAACAATTATAATAATAATAATAATAATAATATATATATATATATATATATATACATATTTTTAACATTTGATCATAGAACC
>CM053582.1:466567572-466588189 GCA_028627135.1 Pseudochirops cupreus | reverse complement strand
CTTCATGTTTCTTGGAAGCTTTTGGTGTGGGAGTTCTGACTGTGTTGTCTTCCTCTCATCCCCTACTTTGATCCTTTTTGTCCCCAAAAAAGGATTCTAGAGTTCAGTTGCTGTTCTTACTTTGCTTCCTTTGCTTATAATGCAGATATCAATTTGCCTTTAGTTATATTACAAGAACAACACCCCACATTTCTAAATATAGATAGTGATGTTAAATTATAACAATACAGTGGGGTAGACTATATTTTCCTGGGAAGGTTGGAAGTCCTAGGCATGTTAGTATTTAAGAGCAAAGGGATGATTTAATTTAGACATTTATTGAGCACCTACTATCTGCAAAGTATTGATAGTTTTTGATTTTGCGGCAAATATTATCAGAGCACTGCAATTTCTCTCCTCTTCTACTCCTTCACTAATAAGGGAAGAGGAGAGAACTGAAGGTAATTAAACAGAATGCTGTGTGATTTATTAAAATGCCCAATAATAGTTCAATCTAATTGCAGCTTCCTCTAGAAATTCCAAGAAAACACCATGCTAATGTCACTAATGGAAAGCCTGTCATTATATTGCCTATATGTTTGTGGTCTCTGAAGCCTATTAAGACTATTTATCATTGAGCTTGTGAGGAACGTGGAAGAATAAATGAACAGCAATTTCAGAGTGGAAAAGAGGGCTACATTTGGCATTTCAAAGACAGTTATTTTTAAACTGCTAGTGTTCACCTCCTATCTCGACCATAAGGATTTAATGTCTTACAACAACATTTAATGTTATGTCCTGGCTGGTTGGTAAATGTATTAATTTAGTACTTTAGTCATTGAATTATTAATTACTTGTACCACTAAATTTACAGTTGAGAAAATTATTTTCTAAATCAATATGCAACTGCATTCATCTGTAATTTTTTATTACCTTGGAGGAATTATCAAGAAATTATTGGTTCAGAGTAGTAACGTTCAGTGCAAACTAACATATATTTGTGTAGGCCAAGAGCAAAGAACTAAGTGCCTGAACACCTTCCCTGCCACAGCCTCTAGACATCCCCCTACCAAGAAGATTTTGATAACTGCATTTCAAAGTACTCCTATATATTTCATTTTATGCATTTAAAATATTTTTCTGAGAAGGGGTTCATAGGTTTCATTTGATTATTTAAGGGGCCCATGACCCAAATAAGGTGAAGAACTCTTGCTCTAATCCTTTGAACACTGAGTTGAATGGAAGCAGGGTATAGCATAAAGAGCCTTAGGTTTTGAACCAACAGTACCTAATAATAATAAAAATAACCAGCATTTATATAGTGTTTACTACTATGTGTCAATTGTGCTATGTACAATTTTATCCTCACAACAACTCTGGGAGGTAGGTGCCATTATTATCCCTTTATGGTTGAGGAAACTAAAGCAAACAGTGACTTGCCCAGGGTCAGACAGCAAGGAAGAATCTGAGAATGAATTTGAACTTAAGTCTTCCTGAATCCAGGTCTATTATTCTATCCACTGAACCACCTTGTTGCCCCTTGTAATGGCAAACACAGAAGTAGTTCATACCTTGTTTCAGGTATTGAATTAATACCTTGTTTCAGTCTGTTAAGAAACTGAATGTGTGAACCCCACAACTTGTGACCCCTAGAACTTGTGAACTCCTGGGGAGGAGTTAATGACTATATAAGGAGAGCCTCAGGGCTAGAGGCAGGAGGAATTGAGAAGAGGACTCTTGTGGTAGCAGTCAAGAAGGAGAAAACTTGTGGTATCCTGGCACTCTGTTTGCTCTGTCTGTGTTGATGTTTGTTTGTGATACTTTGCACAGAAGCCCTGGGACCTTACTGGAAACCCTGAAAGAGGATTTTCTGGTTGTTTACAGAAGCCCTGGAGGAGGGTTTGGGGAGTCCTGAGACTTTACTGATGATTTGCGCTGACCTCTTGCACCTTGTTCATGGGTCTGTGTTGATTTCTATGTTGATGATTTGTGTTGAGTTCTCAGACCTTGTTGGTGGGTTTGAGTTGATTTCTCAGACAGATAGTGAATTGATGGTGGTGTTGGCAATGTGAATGAATGTTATTGTGGCTCTGTCAAGCTTTGTTTTCCCAGAAACAGGAACTATGAAGGACTTGAGGTGGACTGGACTCTGTGAACTTCAATATGGAATGGGAACTGGACAAAGAACTGGACAAGGAGCTGGACAAGGAACTGGGAGCTGCCTGCCTTTGAACCCAGGTGACAGTTGGAGGTGGAGACCATGGAAGAGGCACCATGGAATCTGAGAACCAGCCCCAAGTCAAGATGAAAAGACCTTTCTGTGGGTACTGAGTAATGATGGAATTATAAATTTACTAGTGACATAGGGATGGAAGGTCTCTGTATTTTCTAATGATTGTACTTAGCTGCTCATGAATGGCATTACACCCCTAAAGGTCAAGATGGGCATGGATGAACCATTTATCATCTCTAAGCTTTAGTTTCTAATGTATAAAGTGGGAATAATAATAAAATATAATATATAATATAATATAATAATAATATTTTCAAGGAGCAGGGTAGCATAGCAGATAGAGTGTCAGTGTCAGAAAGAACTAGGTAGTCATCTCTGTGCCCCCAGGCAACTCTGAGTCTATAAACCTCAGAAAAGTTGCAGATCTTTATTGTTAGAGGGAGCTTCCTCACCAAGATTTCCACACACTGATGAAATCTCAGGTTTAGATAACAACAAAAACATTATAGTTCAGTGTCTCATTTTGGCAAGCAGGTGGCCGTGACAACAAAGCTTGGGTTCTAGCAGATTCTACCATGCTAGGTAGGCTTCAGGTATGGTCCTGGCAAAGGTGCAAGTCTGTTTTCTGACATCAGGATAGTCTGAGTTGAGGCCACTTGGTAATGAATAATTTTGCCATGGCAATTTGTGAAACAAAGAAAAAACCAGAATGGCCCTCTGTCCTATGCAAGATCATTTCATCTGCAGTGGTATTGGTAGAGGGGTAGAAAAATATAGAGAGAGGACTAAGAATCACACTGTTTTTAGGACCTCTACAAATTTTAATTTTGCTGTTGGTGCTATACTCTAAATGTGAGATCCTTGTCCAATGGCCAATGAGTGGACCCTTTGCTATAGCACCTGAATCATATCAATTTTACATTGTCCACATAAACAAATCCAGAAGAAAGGAATGAACTGCAGGCAAATGAAAATAGGGCTCATAGGTCTTTACTGGAGAGGTATAGAAAGGAGTTGGCAAAGTTAGTTTTATTATAAACCCAAAAGTAACCAGAAACATTATTTTATGAGCTTTTGGGTCATCTTATATTGCAGTGCTCATGATAAATACTTGCACAAAAGGATTGCTATGAAAATAATTGCAACTTATGCACCAATGTTGGTTGCAGAGGATGAAGAGGGAGGCAGAGAACATTTTATGAAGAACTCTATAAGGCTTCCCAAATTAAATAAACAATAATAGCTAACATTTATGTAGCCTTTTCTATTTTTATCATTATTATCTCATTTGATCCTCACAACAACCCTTGGAGGAAGGTGATATTATCATCTACCATTTTATAAATGAAGGAGCTGAGGCTGAGCGACTTGCCTAGGGTCACAAAGCTAGTAAATGTCTGAGTCTGGATTTGAACTCAGGTCTTCCAGACTTGAGGTTCAGCATTCTATCTACTGTGCCACCTAGCTGCTCCTTCAATATACAGTTTGATAGCTGGTGGCCTCAGTGGAAAGATCCAAGCAAGTTAGAAATATGTCAGAAAGCATACAGTAGGAAGAAGGAATGGGAGAGGCCAAAGACTTTAGAATACACAAAGAATCTTCCCACATTTAAATCATGATTATTTTCTTCAAGAACAGTATGTTAGGGTGCAGCATGGTGTAGCAGATAAATAGAGCACTGGCCCTGGAGTCAGGAGGACCTAAGTTCAAATCTGGCCTCAGACACTTCACACACTTACTAGCTCTGTGACCTTGGGCAAGTCATTTAACCCCAATTGCCTTACCTTCCCCCCCCCAAAAATTTTTTTTTTAAAAAAAGAATAGTAGGTTAGAGATGGATAAGGAAAGCATCAAATAAAATCACACAAAATGAAATTGATAGTATTTTAATAGGCAGAAAAGACTCTTTTTTGGTGTGGAAGTTATTTCCAAATCATCTTTCTGTATATAGTTACACCACTAGCTTGCTAGAGCAAAGATTTAAATGGGTAAAAGGCTATATAAAAGTTATGAGATAAATATATGGCAAATGTTTAAACAACCGAATCATCAACTATTCGAGCAAGTAATCAATAATGAAGAAACATGTAGTAGGAAGCAGAAATGACAACACAGGTTATAACACTTTTATACAGAAGTTGGAGCAATATAAATCAAGTGTCTTAACAAGGACCAAAAGGGCTTCAAAAACTCCGTAGTCGGCAAAACACTTAGCTTATGTGCCAGGCAGAGAAAGACACAGAAAGCAAGTATAGCACCAGTTCAATATATAAACTCATTTGTAAAATATTTTGAGGAAGGATGATGGATGATCATGAGTTGTATCGCCTCATGAAACACAGAGAAGCAGTACAGAGAAAAACCATCTTAAAGAAAGCTCATCAAGAGTTTCAGTTAAGCGAAGGCATTATAAGGGTATTTTAGGGAAAAAAATGAAAGGAGGACAAAAAAAATTGGAAGAAAAATGGAAAAGATCTGCAAAGATTTTTGTAACAAGCTGTTTTCAGTGTCAAGGGTAGTAGAGCCACCAGACTTGGAAGTTAATATTGCAGTCTCAGATGTGCTTATGGCAGGCATAGAAATGGAACCAAAGAGAACAAAAATAGAAAAAGCAGCCAGATTGGACCATGTGGATATATAGAATTATATTTATTTATTTATATATGCTTATATTCCTATATGTACATATTCTATCTATCTATCTGTCTATCTGTCTATCTATCCATCTATCCATCTACCCACCTTTCTGTATCTTATATCATGAAATGAGGCAAAATAAGGGAATGCCAGCCAGGATGATGTACAGTAGGGACTCTATGTGCCCTGAGACCATTGCAATATTTATGAAAGCTTAGCAAGAGCTGTTAAATGTTGGCCATTTGGACTCAGTGATGTCATTGATCGGGTTAATATCCCGAACAGTGTAATATGACTGTTCAGGGTCTAAATGTGATGGTATACATGGAGGAATGTGGAAAGAGGGGGTGAGTGCTGCTCTGTCACATTCTGGTGTCATGAGAATGCAAGATAACATCAGAATAAGTCAGAAATACTGATATCCACTTAGTAGAAATACTTTGGTAAATATACCCCTGACTACTAAAGTGGTCAAACCATGGGTATGTAGAAAATATGGATGCCTTTATTATGTATCAGACTAGATAATAATAAAATCAGAAATCTAGCACCAATCATAGACAAGGGCTTCATATTGCTTTTTGTCAACTATATTCTCAGCTCCAAATTATAGAGAAACGTGCTGCAGCTCAGTGCAGGAAAATTAAAAGGAATAGTTTAATTTCTAAATGTAAATCAGGTGAAACAAAAGTAAAACCTGAGGAGTTATTTAATTCTGAAGAGAGAAAAACTAAAGAATTTGAAAGGCATTGTAAATATATAATGAATAGTCACTCCAGATGTTTGAGTCAATAACAAAATGAATGGCAAAAATACGGTCAATATGTTGAATGATTTTAAAGAGAGATAGATTTACTTAGAATAGAATTTTGAAAAACCCATTTTCAATTTGATCATATAACTCTGCCAGATAGACCAAATATACCAAAACAGACTGATTTTAAAAAGCTGGCATCTGCTATAAACATCATGGATGAATGCATTCTCCCACCATATGTAAAAACGTCATGACCTTTGCTTAACAATATGGTGGTGCTATCTAGGAATATTCATAAGGGTATCAAATACTAACAGGGAATAACCTGTTAACGACCTGCAAAAATACTTTGGAAGGTTCTATGAACTCTAGCCAATAGAAATCTGAAATATTACATTGCTGATCAAATGATAAAAACCACAAGTAATGAAATCTATGAAACAAAAGCATATTAAAAATTCTTGACACTCTTCATCAACCATTGAAAGTGAAAGCCAAAGAGGTTAAAGGAAAATGAGGAGGTAAAATAGTACAAAGAATATAAAAATATTCTTAATAATAATTCAGCCTTATACACTTCCTAACTGTGTGACCCTGGGCAAGTCCCCTGCCTCAGTTTCTGCATCTGTAAAATACAGATAATAATAGCACTTAGCTTCCAGAGTTGCTGTAAGGACCAAATGAGATAAGAATTGTAAAGCGTTTAACATAGGGCCTAGCACTTAGTTCAGCACTATATAAATGTTAGCTATTATTATTGTAGATAAAAAATTCAGCATCAATTACAAACCATAGGATAACACTGTTTATATTGATTTTTGCAAAGCCTTTGACGCTATTCTATACTCTTGGACTGGTCATGCAAATATTCAGAGGAGATTTTTGTGAGAATAGTGAGAATGCTTGGGTATTAGATGTACACATAGAAAACTGTTCTCTATTTAAAGCATCCCATCTATGTAATAAAGCCAACAGCAATGGACATAAAATTGACATTTTCTTGGGATATGGTTTAAGTTAAGGTTCTGTTTAGCCTTAAGCTCATTATTATCACTCCTGATAATGTCTTCCCAACCAAAAAGGGAAGCATATCAAACAATGTATTAGTCATTTGATGTACGAAGATGATGTTGTTATATGGTTACACTGAAAACCACTTTAAACAGCTATTTTCTTATGTTGAATCTTTCTTCAGTGATATCAAAATGTCTTTTGGACTGAAAACCTAATATATTAACATGTACCAAAAATAAAAAACATCTAAAGGTTTTGAGCTCAAATCTGGACAATTTGAATGAATGGATAAAGGCAAAACTTATATGTAGTTTGATCTTTCCAACAAAGATAGAAAGAAGAGAAGGTTAGATAGTAAGTTAAGAATCATTTATTAATTATCTGTGGTGTGTCAGGCACCATGCTAAGTGCAGGGGATCCAAAGAAAGGCAAAACAGTGTTAGCCCCTAAGGAATTCACGATCTAGTGAGGGAGACAATTAACAAAAAACAAAAAGAAAAAATGAACAGATTATGAACAGGATAAATTGCAAATGATTAAAGGAGGAAAAGCACTAGAATTAAGAGGCATCAGCAAAAGCTTTCTGTAGAAACTGGGATTCTAGTTGGGACTTGAAGGAATCCAGAAAAGCCAGAATATAGAGATGAGAAGGGAGAGCATTCTAGGTATGAGGGACAACCAGAGAAAATGCCCAGAACTGAGAGCTAGAGCATCTTGTTCATTGAATAGCAAGGACACTATTGTCACTGAATGAAAAGGAACATGGGGAGGGGGGAGGCATAAGGTGCATACCAGAGAAAGTTGCAGCTTTGTATGTTAAGAAACTGAAATAAAAATATAATGGAAAGAACATATCTAGAACAATTAACACCTATATAGTTCTAGTATTTAATTTAAAAAAATTTACTTTGTTTTAAATTTATGAACTAAACAAGCATTTCCATTACATGGTATAATAAAACAGATGATTTCTTATGAAACTGCAAATCTATTATGTACAACTTGCTATTTAAAAATATATATTATAAGTCTATTATATATAATATGATATAATAAAATATAATAATCATGTACATTTTTCTCACCCTAGAAATGGTTATCATTAGACACAAATGTGTGTGTGTGTGTGTGTGTGTGTGTGTGTGTGTGTGTGCGTGCGTAAAATTCTATACATCTATTTATCGCTTCTTTTTCTGGATACAGATAGTATCTTCCTTCATAGATCCTTTGTAGTTAATTTGGATATTTATGATAGTCAAAATGACTTATTCACTCAAAGTGGTTCTTAAAACAATATTGCTATTATTTATGGTATATGCTCATTTCACTCTTCATTATTTCGTGCAAGTCTATCCGTGTTTTTCTAAGACTATCGAGCTCATTATTTCTTATAGCACAGTTATATTCCATCACAATCATACCACATCTTGTTCAGCCATTCCCCAATTGACAGGCATCCCTGCAATTTCCAGTTCTTTGCCACCACAAAGAGAGCCGCCATAAATATTATAGAACATAGAGGTTGTTTTCCAGTCTTTTTTTTTCCTATGAGAACAACCAAATTGGTGCTTCTTGGGGAAAAGAGCCACCCAGGGCACACCCTCAATAAAATTGTGAAGTCAGTCAAGTTTGTCTTTGGTACTTTCCCCCCATCCTGTAGTGGATACACTGCTAGACAGAGAGTCAAAAAGTCTGGGATTCATATTCCTTTTCTGACACTGACAATGTGAGCTCTGCTAACCATGGGAAAGTGACAACCTCAGCTTCAGTACTAAGGTGCTGATAAAATGTTATAGGGCTATAACCTCTCAGTGGAATTACATATGTAAGTCACTTTCCAACTCCTAAAGCCCTATATGAATGTCAGTTATCAAATCTTTTTAGGGTCTCTTTCCTTTTAGTATGCCTCTAAGACAATAATCTCTGTTCCATTCACACAGGGTCTTGCTCTCCTTTAGCCCTGTGAACCTATTCCTTTAAAGTGACTTAATGTTTGGGTGCCACTTTCTTCCCCCCTTTTAAAAAAAATTTTAGACTCAAACACCAGAATGCAAATATAGAATGGAGAAAAGAAAAAGAAATATATAATAAATTTAAATATTGAAGTTTAAAGTAAGAAAAGAAAAAAAAACTGATGTAAGAAAAGAAAAAAAAGCATGTCATATGCACAGCAGAACATGAGAGGATTCAAAACATATAGCAACAAATTTTCATTTCAAGAAAGCTTGTATGATAAATACTACAAGTTGTGGTGAGAGCTATCCATCTTTTCTTTGCTTCCTTGTAAGTTTTCTTTTGTCCTCTGCTGTGCACTTTTTACTTTGTTTTTTTCCCCTCCCTGCCCTCCCTGAAGGCTACAATTAAGTGTGAATATATTTATATATAGATATACATGAATATATATGTACACATATAGACATCTACTTTCCCTAACAAATTCTGCACTTGATTTTTGTTTTTATGTTTGTGCATATCTCTTATTTCTGATTTCTCCTGACTCCTCTAGTTTACTTCTACCCACTACCTTGCCCACCTATTACTTAGCCTCCAAGGATCTCTCCCCTATCCTCTCATCCTCATAAATCTAAACAACCTTCTATACCCTCCTTTTAACTTATTCCCTCAAACTCTTCTCTAGAAATCCCTCCCTTATGGTCTCTTTCCTCCCTATCCCCTTACCATTTCATTACTTCTGAATTTAGAAGACTTTTATACTTACATACATATGTACACATACAAACACACACACAAGTTTCCCTCTTAAACCCATTTCCAATGAAAGTAAGTTACCATGACTACCAGCCATCTTATCCCATCTAGTTCTTCTCTGTGGGTTCTTCCTCTCACACCTTATTTATATAAGATAATTACTCTTTTTAACTGTTTCCAGATGGTTTTACTTTTTAAAGTCATATCATACTCAGTTCTACCTCAATCTTTCTTACAAACTACCCAACTGCTAATGACAATCTTAGACATACATTTTGCATTTTATATACATAAAAGGTAAATAGCCTGTCCTTATTGAATTCCTTGTAATTAGATTTTGGTTTCTCTTGACTCTTGCATGTCAAATCTTTGATTAAATTGAGGTTTTTTTTTTCTTTTAGCAAAGTCCAGGAAGTCTGACAACTATCAAATGTTCTTTATTTCCATTCAGGATTATGCTTAACTATGCTGGGTATAACATTTTCAATCAGAGCTCCAGTTCTTTTGCTCTTTGACATATAGTGTTCCAAGACCTTTGATCCTTTAGTGTCTTTGCTGCCAGGTCTTGTGTGATTCTAATTGTGGCATCATCATATTTGAATTGTTTTTTTCCTTGTTTTTTGGAATATTTTATTCCTGAGCTGGGGGGTTCAGAATTTGACTATGAGTCATTCTTATGAGTTTTCCTCATTGGATCTCTTTCAAGGGATGATCAATAGATTTTTTTCTCTTTCTACTTTACTCTCTTGTTCTAATACTTTAGGAGAATTTTCTTTATTTCTTGTATTATTGTATTAAGATTCTCTTTTTATCATAGCTTTGAAATAAACCAATTACTTTTATGTTTTTTCTTCTTATTCTGTTCTCTAGATCAGTTGTTTCTCTTATAAGATGCTTCATTTTCTCTTCTATTTTTCATTTTTATATTTTGTTTAATTATTTCTTGACGTCTTATAACTTTACTGGCTTCCACTTGCCCAATTCTAATTTTCAAGGTGTCATTTTCTTAAGATTCTGTATCTTCAGGGATGGCTAGGTAGTGCAGTGAATAGAGCACCAAACGTGACCTCAGACACGTGATACTGTTGGGCACACACTTGACCTTGGGCAAGTCACTTAATCCTGATTGCCCTCCAAAAAAAAAGGCAAAAAAAAAAAAAGATTCTGGATCTCCTTTTCTATTTGGTTGACTTTCTTTTCATAATCTTGTTTTTCTCGTATTGTTCTTATTATTTATTTATTTAAATTTTTCCTCAATCTCTCTCATTTGAATTTTAAAGTCTTTTAAAAAGTTCTTCTATAAATTATTTTTGGGCAGGTGACCATTTGACATTACTCTTTGGATAGAAGAGGCTTTCTTTGCTTCAATATCCTCCTCTGAAGATGAACGCTGGTCTTCTCTATTCCCATAATAACTTTTATGGCTGGATTCTTTCTCCTTTGCCTGTGCATTTTTTTTGTTGTAATAGCTTAATTTTTGTAAACACCTCTAGTCCTGAAGTCTGGGGAAATGGTGCCTCTGGCCTCAGATCTTCAGACTTCCAGCCTTCTATAAGTGCCCACAATCAGGTGTGTCCTGCCCTACTGCTTCTGCTGGTTCCTCATCACTTGCTGCTCTCTTCAGTACAGCTGGGTCTGGTGTTCCTTGTCAGCAGAGATTCCTTCAATCTTTCCAGCTCAGATACCCAAGTCCTTTCACTGTTCGGGGGGTAAAAATTCCTGTAGCTGGGGCCAAGGCAGCCTCCCAACGCAGCTAACTCTAGAGCTTGTGGCTTGACGCTTATTAAAGTGGATCCTAGTCTGGAGGTGTTTATTCTTCACAGGGACCAGACCTAGTCTTGGAATTTTTCTTCAGATCTTCTTGGATTGTCCCAGGAGGACTCCTATAGTGCCCTTTTCTTATTTATTTTTTACCCTCTCACCATGAGGCGCTATTTTATCTCTTTCATGGGAGAAAATCTTGAGAGCTTGGAATTTTCTGACCTATTCCACTGTCTTCCCAGAACTCTCTCTATTTTCTAGTCCTAACATATACTTTGGGCACATTAAAATAAATGGCAAAAGATTCAGAAAGTGCCCAAACAATAACTTGAATGTTAATGAAACATAGGGCTCATCACTTCAAGGCAACTCTAGAAAGACTAATACTTGTTCTTCAAAGAGAATGGATAGATATTCCAAGAACGCATGCTGAAACAGTTTTAAAATGTACAGAAATACTTTTGGAGCAAATAAATGCTACTTCACAGGGAATTAGTAAAGGCTGACAACATACAGGTGGAATTGGATGTGTTGAAAGTAATTAAAAGCAGTTTATCTCTGGATGCAACCTATAAAACAAAAAATGTCCAGGAGTCTGACCAAAAGGCACTGCATAGGCACCATACGATTGAACTCAGCTGACAGAATATTGACAAAGAAGTGTCAAACAAATGTTGACATGGCTGAGTTATTCAGATTTCATTATAGAAACCAATTCAGAATCAGGCCATTGCTACTAGAAATTATAGATAGGTTATCTTTAAGGAGTCTGCACTTGATGACCAGTGCAGATTATTAAATGACATGGCCAAACTTTGCCTATGACATTTGCCAAAGACATTGCCTGTCTTTGACATATCACTACAGGATGCAAAACTTTAGCCATGTACTGAACACCTAGAAATCAAGTGATTAGAATTATATATGAGAAGCTCACTGTCCTTTATAAACTGGGGACAAATCCCCATATTACAAATATAAAACCCCAGATAGCCTTAAGGAGCTCCCAGACAGAACTTCTACCCACAACCACATAAGAACAGTTTTAATAGATACCACCATACTACATGTTCATAAGCTCCAAACCACATGTAATGAAAAAATTGTAAAGTATAGAGACCTAGTGGAAGAAATTAGAGTGGTGTGGGAACAGGATGAGGTACTTACTATCTTTGTCATCCTCTCTACTATCATAATGGTTTGGAGCGTGCTTTCAGTGAGCCTGAGCATAAGTAATAATGATAAAGATGATCATAACTATCATTTCTATAGTGCAATTTAAGAACTGCAAAGCACTTTATAGATATGATGTCAGTTATCTTCACAACCACACTGGGAGGTAGGTGCTATTATTATCCCCATTTTATAGATGGAAATTTTCTGAGTTCAAATCTGGCCTTAGATACTTACCAGCTAGTATGACCCTAGACAAGTCACTAAACCCTGTTTGCCTCAGTCTCCCCAGCTGTAAAATTTTACAGATAAGGAAATCGAGGTAGACAGCAGTTAAGTGGATTGCCCAGGGTCAGACAGCTAGTAAGTGCCTGATGTTAGATTTGAACTCAGGTCTTCTGGGCTCTACATCTAGTATTCTCTCCACTGAACCCAGCTGCAAAATCAGTTATTTTATGTATCTGTGCCATAGTCCGAAATCTTGAAGAATAAAAAAAAATAATAGCAGAATAACGACTTTGTAATATCTATGTCTGCAATGGTCTGGAACCTATAATTAAATCTAAAAGATTAATAGCAAGATATTGACTTGTTGCAGGACCATTAAAATTTGAACTCTAGCAAATGGAACGAGAGGAATGATTTTTCTTTTTTTTTAATACTAATAAAGATGAGAAGAATGAGATGAATAATAATGATACTTGTACTCCCTGCCTCAGAGGATTGTTTTGCTTTGTAAACCTTCAAGCAGCTATAGAAATGAGAGGAGTTATTATCATTTTGAAGTCTCTACAAAGACACTGTCAAATCTCTACTGAGAGCAGCCGGCAGAAGACTGCTGAGATCAAAAAAAAAAGAGGTAATTGGTTAGAGGGGAAAATGAAAGTTTGTGGAAGAAGAAATGACAAGAGTCCAGACCGAGCATGTATAGTCACCACAGTGGGAGGCCAGTTTAGGAATGTGAAGCCAACTCCTCCAATCGGTTTATTTCAATTGCAAATCATGGATTTAGCATGTGTCCTGTGGGTTTTCATATATGGTCTCTTAGAAGAAATATCATTAAGGACTCTTAAATAGCTATGAACAATTTGAGGTACAATTTGAGAGTTTTGTTTGTGATTCCAAGAAAATATCCATGGATATGTAAAGGGCAACTTCATTCAGTCTGTTGGGGAGACCGTTGTAGAGAATCACACAAAGGTGATCAAATCCACTGTCTTTGTCTTTAGGTCAATGCCCATTTGGAAAGCTACAAAAAGTTCTCCAAAAGACATATTTGGAGGACCTCACATATTTAATGCAGGTACGTTTAATAATGGACAATAACAATTGAGCAAGTAATCAATCACATTTCTGAAGCAGTTAGAAATGGGGCATCTTTTACTGCAGGATTTTGTTTGTGATATATAGAAATGCTGATGATTTATGTGGATTCACTTTATATCCTGCTACTTTGCTAAAATCAATCATTGTTTCAACTAACTTTTTGGTTGAGAATTTGCCAAGCACGTTTCTTATAACAACCTTCTTGTGGGAGGTAGGGCCCGCATTATTATCTCCATGTTACAGATCAGCAGTTTTTGGTCTCAAGACCCCTTTATAGTCAAGAATTATTAAGGATACCCCAAAGAGCTTTTGCTTATGTAAGTTATATATTTTAAAATATTTATCACATTATAAATTAACATGCCTTATTATAAAAAGTTTTGACATCATAGACCCTCTGAAAGGGTCTCAGGGAATCCCTCTTGGGGTTCTCTAGACTACACTTTGAGAGCCAAAGTTATAGATATTGAAATTTAATCTCAGAGCACTTAAGTGATTTTACTGTGGTCACATAGCAAGGGTCAGAGTCAGGATTAAACCCAAGACTTTTGATTCTAAGCCCAATTCTCTTTCTACTATGTTGCACTGACTAAAAAAAAAAAAAAGAATACTGTCGGCATCTCATATTTATATAGCACTTTCCTCACAACATGGCTGTGAGGTAAGTAGTATAATTATCATCACCCCATTTTACAGATCAGGAAGCAGAGGCTCAGAAAGTTTAAGTGATTCACCTATGATCACAAAGTGGCAGATCCAGGACATCAGGTCTTTGGACTCCAAGCCTCAGCATTCTTTCCCAAAGTGATCCTTTCTATACCATGTTGCCATTTTGTTGTCATTCCATCATTTTTAGGCATGTCCAACTCGTCATGACCCCTTTTAGAGTTTTCTTGGCAAAGATATTGAAGTAACTGCCAGATCCTTGAGGGTAAGGATGGTGTTATTGCTTTTATATCTGTGGCACTTAGCAGAGTGCCTAACACATGGTGGCTATAGTTGTTCAGTTTTTTCAGCTGTGTGACCCTATGACCCCATTTGGGATTTTCTTGACCCCCTTTGGAGTTTTACTGGCAGAGATACTGGAGTGGTTTGCCATTTCCTTTTCCGGAAACTGAGGCAAACAGGGTGTAGCGACCTGCCCAGGGTCATATTAGCTAGTAAGTGTCTGAGGCCAGATTTGAATGCAGGAAGATGAGCCAGCACTCTATCCAGCGTGCCACCTAGCTGCTCTACCATGCTGTCACACACTTTATTTATCTGGCATCCTTGGGGAATGAGGTTTTCCACTAAGTAAACTGTTCAAACAACTAAGCTCAGATCTTGCATCATTCTCATTTTTCTTCCCAATTTTTCCTCCACTTCTCTTACTTTATTTTCAAAATCCTTCTTGAGCTCCTCCATGGCCTGCAACCAATTCACATTTTTCTTGGAAGATTTTGATGCAGGAGTTTTGACTTTGTTGTCTTCTTTTGCTTCTATATTTTGACCCTTTTTGTCCCCAAAGGTTTCTATGATCTGACTGTCCTTCCTCTGTTTGCTCATTTTGCCAGTCAATTACTTGACTTTTGAGTTTTTGGCCACAGTAGAACTCTGCTTCCAGAGTGGAAGCAGAACTATTTGTAGTTTATAATCCACCTGCATCTATGACCTTCCTCCTTTCCAGTATGTTATCTTCTGTGGTCATCTTTTAAATTCCTTGCTATTGTTTGGCTTTCATTTTCAAAGAGGACCAATGACATCATGGGGTGGTCTTGACTTGCCTATGAGTTGGACTTAAATGAGGCAAAGTTGCACAAAGTCACCAGCCTCACTTTGTCTTCCTGAGTCTTTGAAGTCCAGTGGCATGAAAAAACTCAAGATGACTGATGATGGCCTGGGATGCAGTGTATGACCTTGGTATCTCCACCGTAGCTCCTGCTTCAGTCATCTTCATGGCTATTAGAATAAAAGGTTCACATCTTCCCATTCCACCAGAGCAAGTCTTTGCATACTTGGGGCAGGCATCCCTCTAACTCACTGACAGGTTTGAGTCCTGTCAGTTACCTTCAACCTAGTTTAGCCAATCTGATGAGATGGTTTACTGAGATGTGGCTGCTGTGTACAGTACAGCTTCTTGGAGCTACAGGTGAGAGCTGGGTGAAGGTGGACACCAAAGGTGGATAAGCAGCCTTGATAAGGGCTCAGCAAATCCTCACAGCAGAGCTGCTAGTCCTCTCTTAACACCTCATACAGCTTCCTTGCTATTTCTAATATAACTGTCCAATGTAATTTAGGAAGAGTTGCCAGGGGAAACTGGATAAACTAAACTTATTAAATTAGTAGCCTTGATTTTATACATAATATTAAGTCAGTTGGAGATGCAATCTGACCCTGTGGATGGTAAGCTGACCTTGTATTCAGGGAGGCCTGGGTTCAAATCATGCCTCTGTTGTAGCATCAAAATACCTACTGCATGACTCTGGGCATGTCACTTAACCTCTCAGTGTTCTAGGAGAGGAGTTTCCTCACTGGGATTTTGCTAAATAATGAAATCACAGATGTAATTAAGAAAAATTGTCAGTAGCTGATGATGTGAGTGGCTTCCCTCCTCTTCGTGGAATAAAGGCTTTGAGACATTTTCTTTACAGCTTAGAAATTTTTTTCCATTTCTGGTTTGAGGCTATGTACTACATGGTTGATATTAGAACCACAAAATGTTTTTTGGGGAGAACTGGAAAGGAACTTGGAAAATATCTTCCAACTTTCTCATTTTACAGAAAAGAAAGCTGAGGGACTAAGAAGTCAAGGGACCCCCTCAAGGTCCCACAGTCAGGTAGATGATGGGAAGTCTCTCTACAGTGTGGTAATATTACTATATTTACTTAGAAAGAAGTGAAAATATGAAGTATATCTATGAAATATCTGGTTGTAGTTTCAAAATCCTTAACTAGTCTACGTGGAATTATTATTTTTGTAGCTAAAAGTAAATGAATAAGGTAATTAATACATTACTCAGATAACAGGAGCCATCAATCAGCACTACCCAGGTTTCAGAGGTTTTCCTCTTGGAGAATTCTAATCTCCTGAAAGTTGTATGAGATTCTAGATATCTATATAGGGCACCCATCACTGCGAGGCTGACTCCAGGAAAATCTTATCGAGAAAAAAATGCCTGATGAATTAAAAAAAAAAGGTCTTGATTAAAATGAAACCTTTGAGGCAATTTTAAATTGGGAAAGGAGAGATCTCACTTACCAATGCGGGGATTTCACAAAGGCAGGTTTTATAGGACAAAATACAACCTTTTTTTTATTTTTCCAAAACCAATTCCCTCCCCAAATAATCTCTTTCTGATGCTAGTACCACCATCCCCCAGGTCTCTCAGAATATAAGCTTTGGAATTGCCTTTAACTTTTCCCGCCCTTTCATCTGTACTAGTCAATCTGCCATAATGTCCTGACATTTCATCCTTTGCAAGATATTTCTCTCAAAGTCCTTAACTATTCTATCATTAATGCCAAGTCTTTGTCCTCTCAAGCATAAAGCAGGCTGAACTGCTTTCTATTTGGTCTGAAGTTTGTTAATGTTCAGTCTTTTCAGTCATGTCTGACTCCTCACAAATCCCTATTGGGTTCTCTTGGCAAAGATACTGGAGTGGTTTGTCATTTTCTTCACTAGCTCTTTTTTCTTTTTTTACAGATGAGGAATCGAGGAAAATGGGGTTAAGTGCCTTGCCCAGGGTCACATGGCTAGTAAGTGTCTGAGGCCAGATTTGAACTCAGGAGGAAGAGTCTTCCTGACTTCAGACCCGGCACTTCATCCACTGTGCCACCTAGCTGCCCCCTTGCCTACCTTGCATACCACTACCTAAAATACTGTGTTCATCTTTTTGCTTAAGAAAGTAATGTTCCTACAAATATTCAGTGAGAAGGAGGATTTGGAAAACCTAGATAGCTCTGAGGAATAGGGCAAGCAATAGAGCAAAGTCCTATCATTGGCTGCTGGCAGGAAGCCAGGACTTGTGGTTAGGACGTCAAGGTAGTATGGTAACAGCAAGTGGAAGAGACCTGCCAGAAGGCAGAAAGGAATTGACAGTAGTAGCAACAAGTATTTACTCATACTTACTATGGGGTGTGTAGATAGCACAGTGGATAAATTGCTGGACCTGGAGTCAGGAAGACTCATCTTCCTGAGTTCAAATCTGGCCTCAGACTCTTAATAGCTGTGTGACCCTGGACAAGTCACTTAACCCTGTTTGCCTCAGTTTCCTCATCTGTAAAATGAGCTGGAGAAGGAAATGGCAAACCACTTCAGTATCTCTGCCAAGAAAATCTCAAATAGGGTCATGAAGAGTTGGGCACCACTGAAATGACTGAATCGCTATGATAACCATGTGCCAGGCACTATAGTCAATGCTAGAGATATAAAGAAAATAAAAAACACCATCCCCTGCCCTCAAGGAGCCCACATTCTAACGGAGAAGACAACTGGCAAAATATGTGCATACAAAACTTGTATGGTGTCCACAGGAAGTAATCCAGCCATGGAAGATCTGGTTCAGGGGCTGAGGCTCAAGTCTGATGTAAGCTGAGGTATCCAGATGGGGTCTTCAGCCAGGGTGCAGGCCTGGGGTTCAAAGTCAGAAAGTGACTTGGGTATACAAGTGCTAAAAAAAGGGATCAAGGCCAAAGCAGGGCCATCAACAGGCATGACTTGATGCTGAGACATTTGAGCTTTGGGTTTTCTGTCTTCCCTGCCTGGGATTTATCCTGGAATTTGAAGCAGGGCTAATCCTCATGCATGGAGGTTTAGTGAACTCAGTTGGAAAGATTAAGAGGCAGGGAGCCAGGTAAGCCATCCCAAAATGATTGTCTATTATATCCAGTCCAAATTTTTATGCCTAATTTTCATGGTCCTGAATAATCAGTCCCAAGTTATCTTTAGTTCTTGTACTTTGCCACACACTATCTATTCTAATCAGGCAAGTCTCTGCGTTGTCCTCATACCCCACACTCTTTCTGTTACCTTTCCCTTCTACTTAAGTAAATTGTATTTATTGTTTAAGGCCCAGTTCAAGTTCTACCTGATTCTAAAGCCCAATAATAAGTAAACATTTAAGTACTTACTTTGTGCTAGATACTGTACACTGGGGATACAAATATGAAAAAACAAAGACTTTCCCTGTCCTCGAGGAGCTTACGAACTATTGGGGGAAAGCAACACACAAAAGGAAGCTGAAAAGGGTAGGGTGATGGGGGACAGTTACAGAAGTATTGTAAAAACTATTAGCCAGACTTCAAACAACCAAAAAGCTCAGATAACCAGATTTATTCCTCACACAGCACCACACATCTTTATGGTCACAAAACGGAATGAATATTATAGAGAATATAGGATCCAGATGTGTCTATTATTTACGGATTTTGAAAAAAATGCATTTGACTTTTCAGAACAAAATGTAGTCTTGAAAGTTCTCCACGGATAATACATCCCTTAAGTGTTTTTATGATGGTTTTACGATGGACATAACTATGGATACGAAGGAAAGATTAATCTTTCCCTGACTATTTAGTTTTTGTTTTATTGTTTCTTGATGTCTCGTGGAGTCATTAGCTCCCACTTGCCCAAATCTAATTTTTAAGGAACCATTTTCTTCCGTGAGCTCTTGTACCTTACTTACCCCCTTCCCAATCTGGTCAGTTCTACTTTTTAAGGAGTTGTTTCCTTCACAGAATTTTTGTACATCTTTTTCCATTTTTTATGTTTCTTTTAGAAAGCTGTTGAGTCTTTTTTCATGGTTCTCTTGTATCACACTTATTTTTCTCCCGATTTTTCTTCTACCTATCTTATTTTATTTTTAAAATCCTTTTTGATTTCTCCCAGGAGCTCTTTTCAGGTCAGAGATTAATCACATTTTCTTTGAGTCTTCACACGTAGGCATTTTGATTTTGTTGTCCTCTTCTAAGTTTATTTTTTTATCTTCCTTGTCACCATAGTAACTTTCTATGGTCAGATTCTTTTTTAAAAATAATTTTCCTGGACTCTTTCATGACTTGTAACTTTATATTAAAGTTGGGCTCTGTTCCTGGGATACAGGAGGCACTATCTTAAGCTTCTTGTGCTAGGGTATGGGGCCTTGCTACTGGTTTGCTGAGATGTGACCTGCTGTTGGATTGCCTAGATCAGTGGTTCTCAACCTGTGGGTCATGACCCCTTTGGGGGTCAAATGATCTTTTCACAGGGGTCTCCTGAGACCATTGGAAAATACATATTTCTGATGGTCTTAGGAACCGAGACACCGTTCCTCTATCCATCTCCAGGTGGGTCCGCCCACATGCAGATATGCCCACATACGTGGGCCCAGATACATGACCCACATTAAAGTGTCACAGCATTAGGAAGGTTGAGAACCACTGGCCTAGATCCTTACCTGTGCTGGACTGTGTTCTCCTTTTACTTTAATGAGACAGGCCTTTCCTGCTGACCTTCTAAGTTGTCTTGGGTTTGGAAATTGTTTCACCCCATCCTTTTGTTAGTTCTGCTGCTCCAGAATTCATTTTGAGGTGTTATTTTATAGTTGTTAGGAGGTGATAAGTTCCAGACTTACTCTGACATCTTGCCTCCATGTTCTTCTCTCTCACTATTGATGGTAAAATAAAATGTAAAATTGGGAGACTCCTGCACATATGGAAGTCAACAAGCATTCATAAACAACTCACCATGTGTCACACACTGTGCTAGTAACATGAAAGATGCAAGAACCCATAAAGGTGAGGATTGTTCTATCCCTAGTACTTAGGGATACTGGACACATGTTAGTTACATAAATACTTGTTGAATTGGAAGGAGTTGAATTTAAAGTCGATATGATACTAATTGCAGTAATGCAAAAGAAATTGGTTTAACCATTCACATTGGAAAAACAAAGAGGATGAACACTGCTTTTGCCCACAGTGTGATTTAGAAGAGGAGGGAGAAGTCCTTTGTGTTATCCAACAATATGTACCTTGGACAGCTACCATAGACTGGTTACTTCTGAAAGGAAA
>CM053582.1:466538476-466567072 GCA_028627135.1 Pseudochirops cupreus | reverse complement strand
CCAAAAGGAAAAGTTCTAGGAATATCACAGCCAAAATCCAGGCCTTTTAAATTGACATGAATGAATGTATGGATGGATGAATCGATGAATGAATGAAAAGACTGTAAGCAGTTAGAAACAAAGAGTTCAAGTAGTAAGGAATCAGTTAGATAAAAACAATCATTCAACCAGAGGAGTGAACTAGACGTGAACAAGGAACAATCATCTCTATTGAATCAGTCAATCAAGCTTTAAACTCAAAGGAAAAAAGTCCTGAATTCAGTTAAAAATCTTTGAAAGCCATGGGATAAATTGAAATGATATTGTGTAGGATGCACATTCAGGTTGAGGGCACTTTGTCATGCACCGTGAAATTCACATAAAAAGGCAAGCTAATTTGGAACCCAGGAATTTGAACATTTCACTGCTTAGTGATATAAGCATCCATCCAGTCTCTGAGAAAGAATCATTTGTAGGGCAGGAAAAGTATCCCAGTCTTGGCTTCAGTCTCCTTCCTTCAACCACAACCAGAGGAGAACCTTGTGAAATTTGGAGGATTTTGTACTATCCATAGTGCAATGTATTGCCTTGGGACATCACATGTCCCCCTTTCCTGGAGGTCTTTGGACAAAGGCTGTCAGATATATTGTAGGTGGAATTCTTTTTCAGCCTCTGTTGGACTGGATGGCTGCTAATGACCCATTTACTATCTCTGAGAATCTGAAATTCTGCCAAAACAAGATAAATGGATCATAGTAGGACTACTAATAAGCAAGCAAGTGAAAGGAAGAAAATTCTTTTAAAGCACATTTTTGAATTAATTAGTTCCATTTTAATATAGTGGAAACTTGTGAATGCTGAGGGTCATACTTTGTATCCAGGTTAAGGGTTGGTCATCCCTAATAAAGTCACTAGGGCTGGATGCTATTATAAAAGCAGGAGAGGTAGTTAGGTGGTATAGTGAATAGAGTGCTGGTAACTTGACTTTGGGCAAGTCACTTAACCTCTGTTTGCCTCAGTTTCCACTTCTGTGAAATGAGGGCCATAATAACACCCACCTCCCAGGGTGTGTATGTGGATATATATATATATATATATGTATATATATATATATGTATATATATACACACATATATATGTCTATATATATGTATAATGTGTGTGTGTATGTAGAGATATATGTGTATGTGTCTATGTGCATATGTATATAAATATGCATGCACAAATAGAAACCAACGTTTACACAAGCCTTACTATGTACTGCACACAGTCCTAAGCTTTATAATCATCTCGTTTTGAACTTTGCAATATCCCTGAGAGATAGATGCTGGTATTATCCTTATTATACAGATGAGGAAACAGAGGCAACCAGAGGTTAAGTGTCAAATGTGAGGCGGTCATTAGTGCTTATCTTTAGAGTTCATGGGGAGCTGAACCTGACATGGCTAAGTGTCCTCTCGCACTTCCATCCTCCAATCTAGAGAGCTAGGCTGCATAGACCACCATAGATCTAACATCTACATCCACTGGACTTTAGACCAGGCAAGGCTCCATTTTTGGTGCTGAGAATTCCTTAGGCTAAAGATGAAGTGCAGAATGAGACTCTATAACAGCAGTTCTCAATCTGTGGGTCATGACTCCTTTGGGGGTCAAACGGGGTGGCCTAAGACCATTGGAAAACACATATTTCTGATGGTCTTAGGAACCGAGACAACACTCCTTTATCCATCTCCAGGTGGGTCTGCCCACATGCAGATACGCCCACATACAAGTATTAAAGGGTTGCGGCATTAGGAAGGTTGAAAACCACTGCTCTATAGTAATATAATAATAAAAGGAGACTTGGCAGAGCAACTGGAGTGTGCTTGAGTAACTAATAACATTAGAAAAAGGCATTTTTGGTAGGTTAGTTAGTGAGCATGTGAACTCACTTAAGGACCCAAAAGAACCCAAGGAGGCCAATAACATTGGCAAACTTGATATGCTAAATTTTCTTGTTGTTGTTGCGTAGATCTTTGATTTTACCAGTATAGATTAACTCCTAGTGTTGAAACTCTCACTGCCAATAAGTAAATTCCTTCCTAATTTAGATCAGCATTTTCTCTATAGCTAAGTCATAGAGACAGGACATCAAATTGGTGTAGTGGATAGAGCACTGGGCTTGGAATTGGGAAGACTTGTCTTCATGAGCTCAAAATCTGGCCTCAGAAACTTATTAGCTGTGTGGCCCTGGGCAAGTTCCTTAACCCTATTTGCCTCAGTTTCCTCATTTGTAAAATGAACTGGAGAAGAAAATGGCAAACCACTCTAGCATCTCTGTCAAGAAAATACCAAATCATGAAGAGTTGGACACAACTGAAAAACAGCAAAATTATAGAAACGTAGAATTTTCTTGGGGCACTGAAAGGTTAAGTAAACTTACCATGGACCTGGCACGTGAAATACGCTTTTTTACTCTTTGCACTTTTTTTTTTTCAAATTGTCATCTCAGGAACATAGCAACAACAACAAGCTATTATTTTATAGTTTTATATATATATATACATATATCTCTATACTTAGCATTTTCATAGTATTTTAAGGTTTGGAAGGCATTTTATAAATATTATCACATTTGATCCTCATAATAACCCTGGATACTATTTTACAAATGAGGAAACTGAGGGAGAGTGTGTAAGTGATAGCTAGAGGCTGTCATGTGAATATGATAGGCTGGATTTGAATATGCACTCAGGTCTTTCTGACTCCAAGTCTAAATGCTCTAACTACTGTGTCACCTACTTAATTAACCCTGAGGACATCTGACATCTCTAACCAAGTTAAATACTCCCCTTTCTCTGACCATCTCCTACTGATCCAGACCACCTCTCTCAAAGGATAGGAATTCTTGCTTTCAACTACCAGATAGCTAGAGCAAGCTTTGTACCCGATACACCCCCAAACCCCTAATAGAATATGCTTTTCTTAAGAATACTGTTCCAGTATCTTGAAACAATTACTCCCCTGGGCATTCAGGTGAATTTTGATGGATTTTATGAGGTCTTAGTTCAGAATCCTATTCTAAATATACATAGTGTGTTTCAAGTTTATCATAATTAAAAGAAACCGTCAAATCTTTTATCCTGACAACTTAGCTGACAAAGCTAATGAGTGAATGACACATTGAAGGTTTGATTTGATGTGATGAAAGCTCATAGTGAATTTAAGAAGGTTTTGAGTGTCATTTGTAAGCATAGTAAATAGTGCATTGACATGCCAGACATTAAGTGGAATTAGCACCTTGCCACTTTAGGTACCAATTTAAATGTATAGCTAACTCTTAATTAGCTATGGCAATCTCCTTCTGTGTAGGGGTAGCATGGGTAATTGAAACCAGTAGATTTTTTTTAAAAAGAATCAGAGGGAGCAATTTCAACCTCCTCCATCATGCAACCTTGTACCAGAGATGTTAAGAAGCAGCAAAATCATACGACTGAGTTTTCTCTCCTTTGCTTTTTTTTTTCCTGTTGGTTGAGCATGCCAGGGAAGTATAAAACAACCAAAAGACAAGTAACAGGACTAAAGAGAAGTAGAAGAAAAAGCAGAGGGTATTGATAATCAGCTCTTTAATAATAAAGGACTTTACTACAATTCTATTTTAACCTCCTAGGAATAGTTATGATAAATGTGCTACAAATGTCTGAAACTTTATTTAACACTTTCCTTTGGAGTGGGATTCAGTAGAAAATTGTCTTGGATGCTTTTCAAGGTAGTTTGATTAGTCATGCATCAGATCTTGTTATAAGTTCTTTCCATTATAAACCAGCATATATACTTCAAAGGAAATGATTATATTGGATCATAGATTTTGAAGGGGCCTCAGAGAGCATCTAGTCCAACCTCCTCATTTCCCAAATGAGGAAAGTGATGCCTACAGAGGTTGTGACTTGTCCAAGGTCACACAGGGGGAAATACCAGTGGTTGGATTTGAACTCAGGTCCTTTAACTGCAGAACTCTTGTTTTTTTCCCCACTGTACCATACTGCTACTATGGGTATGCTGTCCATCAATGTAGGTCATAAATTTATTTAGTAAACAGTTTTTATGAAATGCTGAGGCATGAAATTAAAAAATTTGAATGACCTACATAATATCTTGGTGACCAACCATTTCAGAGGTGTTCATATTTCTATTTATGTATTTATGAATATTATGTTTGTAGATGGAGATACACACACACACACACACACACACACACACACACGCACATCTCCCAGGTTCATAATCTAGATGTTATCCTTAACCCCTATCCTTAACCCCTCACTGTCCCTTGAGTGACACATCTGTTTAGTTGCCAAATCTTGGCATTTCTATCACCACCCCATCTATCTACTCACATGGCCACCACCCTGATTCCTCTCCAGACTGTACTGCTCAGTCATCTCCATGAGACTTTCTCCACGATGCCATGGAAACCTCTTTTCCTTGGAAGCTCACTCCACCTCTGCTCTACTTCCCCATCCCTTCAGCTTCTCCCTCTGAATGGCTGATTCCTTGCAGAAGCTTCGTTTTAAGAAGGAGGCCAGGGCCAATCGTATCTTCTTTCCTCTAGGCTTCGCTGCTGCCTCATCTCCAAGGATTTTCTATACTATGCCATGTTGTTGTTGTTTATTTGTTTCGGTTGTGTCTGACTCTTTGTGACCCCATTTTGTGTTTTCTTGGCAAAGATGCCTGAGTGGTTTACCATTTCCTTTCTGCAGTTCATTTTACAGATGAGAAAACTGAAGCAAATTGCCCAAGATCACACAGCTAGCGTCTGAGGTCAGATTTGAACTCAGGTTTTCCTGACTCCAGGCCTGGTACTCTATCCATTTTGCCATGTAGCTGCCCCTTTACCATGCCATTGAAACCTCTTTACTCCAGAAAGCTCACTTGGCTCCTGGACTACTTCTCACACTGGAACCCCAGGCCACCCACGACTTCATTCCTCCTTAGCCTGCACTGCTGGCTCATTGGATTTTCTCCATCTTCACCCCATAGGCAATAGTAACCTTCTCCCATTCATCTTCCACACAGCTGCTAAAGTGACTTTGCTAAAGCACATGTTTAACTATTGTACTCCCCTATTCAATAAACTTCATTGGCTGCCTATTACCTTTAGAATAAAATATAAACTCCTCTATATGTCATTTAAAGTCCTTTACAACATGACCCCAACCTAACCCCTTAGCCATGTGATCTGTTCCTCCCCTTCATGTACTCTGTGATGCAACCAAAAAATGAGTTAAAGAATGACCTCTTTACCCTAGCCCACCCAAAAAAAAAAATAATCAAACTGAGACCTGCTAAAAAGATCAAGGTCAAGATCCTCCACTGCATCTGGGGTCATCTCCAATTGTATTGAGTGTATCTGGCCACTAGATCCAGATGGCTCTGGAGGAGAAAGTGAGGCTGATGACTTTGCACAGCGCTTCACCACTTAAATCCAATTTACTTGTATGTCACGGCATCACCTCCCTGATGTCATGGTCATCTTTGAGAATGAAGGACAAGCAACAACTCTGTAAGTAGTAGGAGTTGCCCCACTGTAGACCCAACTGGACCTGGCCAGTTGGAAAAGATAGCTCTTTTTTTTCTTCCTTTCTTCCTTCCTTCCTCTCTCTCTCTAGATATATATTACATATATACATACATATACATATATGTGTGTGTATGTATGCATGTATCTTGGGGTTTACAGGTTTGATTTCTTTCTTAAAGATCATGACCTAAACTCAGATCACTCTGGCTCTCACTGATTGGCCAAAAATAGGTCGCAGACCAAGCCCAACTTGGTCATTGTTTGAGCCCTGTTTGACTCAGAGTGAAAGTAAATACGAATTGTTTCTATTTTGGCCAGAAACCTTGAGAGTCTTCCCCTCCTTGTTTGATTTTTTTTTTCTGGATCAGGTTAAAGAGGCCATTCTTTGCTTAATTTTTTTATTCAACCTTAATCACTGAATGAGCATTGCCTCAGTCAAATTGAAATCTACTAAATACCTTAGTTTTAAAAAGCCAAGGTCTTCCACTGCATCCGGGGTCATCTCCAGGCTTCCTGATTTGTATCTGGCCAGTAGACCCAGATAACTTTGGAGGAGAAGGTGAGGCTGGTGACTCTGCACAGCCCTCCCTCACTTAAATCCAATTCACTTGCATTTCCTGGAGTCAACTCTCTGATGTCATGGTCTTCAAGAATGAAGTACAAACATTTATGAGAATGCTGTCTTCCAAGACAGGTCAAATTTGATCCTCTTGAAAACAAAGATCATTTTCACTTTTGTCTTCATGTTAACTCCAGAGACTGTCACATTATCTAGCACATAGTAGATGATTAATAAATGTTCATTGATTAATTGAACCATTGGATTTTGGGGTCCCATGTAATTCTGATATTCTATGATACTATGAAATCACAGATACTTGAAGCAATCAAATATAAATATGTGGACTTACTAGAGGCAGCTGGTGGCAGAGTGGATAGAGCACTGGCCCTGGAATCAGGAAGATCTGAGGAGACATTTGGCATCAAATATTTACTAGTTGTGTGATGATGGGCAAGTCACTTAACCTCTGTTTGCCTCAGTTTCCTTAAATGTAAAATGGAGATAATAATAGCACGTACCTTGCAAGACTGTTGTGAGGATTGAATGTAATAATATTTGTAAAAGTGCTTAGCATAGTTCCTGACATATAGTAGATGCTATTTTTTGAGTCATTTTCCAGGTGTATCTGACTCTCTGTGACCCCTTTTGGGGTTTTCTTGGCAAAGACACTGGAGTGGTTTGCCATTTCCCTCTCCAGCTTGTTTTATAGATGAGGAACTGTGGCAAACAGGGTTAAGTGACTTGCCCCAGGTCCCACAGTTAGTAAGTGTCTGAGGCCAAATTTGGACTCAGGAAAATGAGTCTTCCTGATTCCAGACTCAGTGCTCTATCCACTGTGTCATGTAGCTGCCCAGTGGGTGCTATATAAATGCTTATTCCCTTCATTTCCTCACTTCACCAAAGGTATTTACCAGTATCATGACAAACGCCTTACATGAGGTCCAAATAAAAAAATTTCTCCTTTATGCAGTCAAGATACTCAATATATAACATCAATATAGTCAAGATTCTTAAAATGCTCCTATTTGTGGATGTCATTGTACTTAATTGTGCTGAGCCAGGATACATTACAAAGCCTACTCAGAGAAATTCATAGTAATATAAATGAGATTTGCCTAATCATTTACTGTGGAAAAACTAAGTGGATGAAAAATGTATATTGCTCAGATGATGACAAAGAGGGATGGGTAATACAATGAATTAATCCATCAATATGTATGTTTTGGATAAATGCTACAGACAGAAAATAAGCTGTCTTAACACTTGAATAGAAGATCAGGATTGATTATGTTTAGGAAATTGCATGGTGCTTTTAATGATTTTATACTGCATGCCACTGCAAAAATCCATCTCTTTTGAATCAATATTTTCTCAGTGATAACATATGACCATGAATCATGGCACACAATATCTCAGAAGAAATAAAATTATAAGTAATTCTAAAGGCAAAAGAAAGACATGCCTGTAAGCCCATTACCAATGACTATTTAAAAGCTAGTAACAAATGAAGAAATGTAATACAAGATGTGTTTCAGCAGAAAAATAGGTGAACTGCTTACATAGGAAGAATGAGAGACAATATATGGACAACCTGATTGGTACTTTCATGATAAAAAGAAGAATAAAAAGAATGTCTTCAACACACTGGGAAGATTCTCCACGCAGGATGACCAGTCATCAAGCATTTATTGAGTACCTCCTATGTGGCAGGCACTGTGTTGAGATCTGTGGATCCAGAGAAGGTCAAGGGTCTGCTCTCAAGGAGTTCACAGTCTAATATGGGAGAAAATAGGCCAACAACAAAGTACAAACAAGATGTAGACAGGATAAACTGGAGATAATTTCAGATGGAGGATATTAGCATTAAAGGGGGGATCAGGAAAGACTTTTTATTGTAGAGGGTGGGATCTTAGCTAGGCTTTGAAGAAATCCAGGGAAACCAGGAGGGAGAGAGTTATAGGCATAGGGGCCAGCCAGTGAAAAGGCACCAAGTTGGGAGATAAGTGTTATATGTGAGCAATAAACAGTAAAGAAGCTGATATCACTGGATAGTAGTCTACATGGAGGAGAGGAAGTTGTAAAAAGACGTGAAAAGGTAGAAATGACAGGGGTCAGGGAGTTCAGGAAACCCAACCAGAGTTCCTGGAAAGCAGTCTGGAATGAATTCACGGACTCAAGCATTCTTTCAGTCAAGGTGGCAAAGATTTATTGTTACACAATACAACTGTCAAGAATTCTTAGGGAACCTGCAACCTTAGAGGAGTACAGTTAAAGTTTATATAGGATAATCTATAGTAGAATCCGTGCCAATTATGCGAATTAGGTGAGTCCAGGTGGAGTGGTCAGTTCTTAAAGGAATATATACTTTCAATATCTATTGCGTAGGCATATTGCCCAGAATTCACCGGGAGATAGCCTGGGGTGGGGGTGGGGTGGCTGCATGGAGCTATGGTTTTAGGTTTGAAATGTCCCTAAGTCAATTAGCATTTGGCGCTGACCAAGCTGCCACCCATCAATGTCATGTTTGACAAGATGGATGTTGGGAGTTTAGTATATCCCAAGCCTAAGGCATACATAATGAGGGATTCAGGACGCATATCATGAGCTAGGCAGTATACATATGACTGAATCTAGGATATATATGATAGGTATGACCCAGTACACAGCTGCTTCAACTCGTACACAGCTGGGCCAAACTACTAAATTCTAAAGTCAGAGTGGCTGACTACTGTATTAGGAAGAGAGAGAAGTATTTTGCTGGGGCATGCTGCCCTTGAGCTAGAGAGAAAGTGCCTGACAGTGTTTTGAGGATAGGGAGAAATGTGATTTTGAAACTGGATGCAATTTTACAAACTGGGGTTGAAGCACAGGCACTCAAGCACCCCATCAGGAAGAGGCCAGGTTATAGAGGGTTTTAATGGCAGAGGATTTTGTATTTGAGTCTAAAGGTAATAAAGAGTCACTGATGTTTGTTGAAATGGTGTGTGTGTGTTAGAGAGAGAGAGAGAGAAGGAGAGACAGAGACAGACATAGACACACAGAGACAGAGAAGGAAAAAAAAGGAAGGGGGAAAGAAAGAAAGAAGGAAGGAAGATGGTTAGACTTGTACTTTAGGATGTATGTTAAAGTATGAATAAGAATCCAGAAGATAAGATTCAGAGAATGTGAACTTTATCAAAACCGGAAGTACCTTGTGAGTCTCAAAGCTTACCAGGGTTAGGCAGAATCTCTATCAAAATTGTTCTGTTGGATAATCCATAGTCAGCCATCAAGCTGACTTTATTAAATGTCAGGCACTGAGCGAAGCCTTTGGGACAACAAAGAAAGGAATGACATAGGTCTTTGCTTTCAGGGAGCTCACATTCTGGGTGTAAACAATACCTCAAGAGAACTGTTAGAAGCAAAGTCAGGGTGAATCTGAAGAGCCTTAGCAAAAACCCCATGAAATTGGTGTGTTAATTCCAGCTGAATTCAATTCAATAAATATTTATCACACACCTGCTGTTTGTAGAGAATGGTGAGGTGGTCCCTAAAAAAGTGTGAATCATCTGAAGCTGCTTTTCTTAAAAGGCAGTATCCAAGTCTAGGGAGGTGATTATCTCATTGTATTCTGCCCTAGCCAGACCAAATCTATAGTATTTTCTTTAGTTCCAGGCATCCATTTTAGGAAGGATCAGCCTTGCAGTCAGAAGGACCTGAGTTCAAATCAGATCTCAGATGCTTGACACTTACTTAGCTGTGTGACCCTGGGCAAGTCACTTAACCCTGATTGCCTCACTTAAAAAAAATCACAGACTCAAGGCCCTTTACCCATCCAGATGCCATCTTCTAGATACACCACATAAGGTATCCCACCCTTCCTTAACTGCAGGTGCCCTGCCCAAAGGGAATGTGAATTTTAACCTCTGAAACTTTTCTTTTGATTTTGTTTTTTTTCCTCTGAATGACCAGCCTTAACCCCAAATCACTCAGGTCCCAGACCAAGCTCTACTTGGTGACTGTTTGGGCCTTGATTTACTCAGAAGGAATTTAAATAGCAATTGTTTCTGTTTGGTCAGAAACCCTGAGGGTCTTCCCTTCCCAGATCTATTTTTTTTTAAAAAGGCCATTTTTTGCCTCATTTTTTATTAAGCCTTAAACACTGAATGGGCACTGCTTCAGTCAAACTGAGACCTGTTAAAGACCTTAGCTTGAAAAGGCCAAGGGCCCCCATTGCATCCTGGGTCATCTCCAGTTGTCCTGATCCATGTCTGGCCACTGGACCCAGATGGCTCCAGAGGAGAAAGTGAGACTGGTGACCTTGCACAGCCCTCCCTCCCTTGAATCCAATTCACTTGCAGGTCATGGCATCAGTTCCCTGATGTCATGGTCCTTTTCAACAATGAAGGACAAAAGGTAGCAGCAAACAAGCAAGGACATTGATGGACTGGAGCAGCAGCATATCTGGAATCCATTCACAGGCCTGCTTACTCTTCCTCACACATGATATTCCATCTTCAGGCTCTCATCCATAACTTTACACAGACTGTCGCTCAGCTTGGAGAACTATCCCTCCTCACCTGCGACTCCTAGCTGCCCTGCATCCTTCAAGGCTCAGCTCAAAATTTATCTTCTTCACAAGTTCCAGTCCTGCCCACAGTTAGTCCCTTCCCCTCCGAGATTATTTCCAATTTATGCACACACACACACACACTCATACATACATAACATACATATACATACAGCATACAAATATACATATAATATATAAAATAAGTTATTTTAGAAGTATATATGTGTGAATCTGTGTATTTTATGTCTATATACACATACAACATGAAAAAAGAATCATTTCTTATTCAGTCATGTCCGACTCTTCATGACCCCATCTAGGGTTTTCATGGCAAAGATACTAGACTGGTTTGCCATTTCCTTCTCCAGTTCATTTTATAGAGGAGGGAAATTGAGGAAAACAGGGTTAGATGACTTGTCCAGGGTCATACAGCTAATAAGTGCCCTCAAAAGAGCACTCACACACCTCATACACCCTCTCATTTTAAAAATATATATAATTTTATAAATTTATAATGTATCAGTATAAATATATACTTATACATAATTATAAAAAAATTATAAACATTTTAATAAAAATAAATTTATAAATTATATATATATAATTTTGAGGGCAGCCAGGTGGCACAGTGAATAGAGTGCTGACCCAGGAGTCAGGAAGACTCATCTTCCTGAGTTCAAAACCAGCCTCAGACACTTATTAGCTGTATGATCCTGGATAAGTCATTTAACCCTGTTTTCCTCAATTTCCCTCCTCTATAAAATGAACTGGAGAAGGAAATGGAAAACTACTCCAGTATATCCATACATGTGTGTGTGTGTGTGTGTGTGTGTGTGTGTGTATATCTGCCTATATGTATATATAGATATATTTCCCTATATGTATATATAGATATATGAACAGAGATATACATATAGATATAGATATATAAAATTGGAGATCATTTCATAATGAAGACATTTGCATTAAAGGGGATCAGGAAAGGCATTTTATTGCAGAAGACAGGATTTTAGCTAAATTTGAAGGAAGCCAAAGAAGTCAGGAGGGGGAAATGGGGAGGGAGAGAGCCACAGGCACAGGTGACAGCCAGTGAAAAAGTATTATGTCCAGAGATGAGAGCTGTGCATGAGCAACAAACAGCAAGGAGATTGTTAGATCTATACAGTTCTGTATCTGTATCCATCTCTGGTTCTTTTCATGTTGTCTCACTGATTAAGATATGAACTCATTTAGGTCAGGAAGAGTATTTCTGCCTTTCTTTGTATTCCTGGTGCTCAGCACAGAGCCTGACACATAGCAAGCCTTTAATTTGTACTTCCTGCCTGGATTACTGATGTATAAGGTTTGTTTTAGGACCTCTGCTTTACCAGTATGTAGTTTCAGCATGCCCCATAGCCTTCCTTTAAAAAAGGTGCTAGACTTGAGATCTTGTGAAATTCTTAGAAGCAGACAGTTCTTTAAATTGTTCCTGTATCTCTAGGGAAAAAATTGATTCAAAGAAATTATCACCACTAGAGAAATATTGAGTATGAGCAACTGATTTTTAAAAAAATCTTCAAACGTGTTCCTTAAAACGCACATGCCTATAATTTGCATAATGCCAAACTGTCACCTCTCTAACACTCAAAACAGGTCCCCAGTTTGCTTGACTACAGAAACAAAATAATGATAATTTTTTGGAGTCAAAAGGGACCCTGATTCCTGGCTCTAGCCTTTCTTTTGCAGTGTTGTCATGGAGTGATTATACAGTACTCTATATGCTATGCATGGAAAAAAACAAAAGAACTCAGCTGATCCATCCAAGTTTTCAAAATAGACTGTCAGTCCAGGCCTCCAAATATTCATTTAATGACAGGTTTTATAGCACAATATAGTTTTCTTCCTACAGGGGAAGAAGTCAGGAAGGGGGTGAGTGTTCCCCAGAGGGCATCCATTATCGCCATCCAGAAAGCAAGCTCGCTAAACGGATGTTTTGTGCTATGCTTGGAAAATTATCAATGTCACCACTTGAGTGAGATCTAGTTTTTCTTGGGGGAAACTGGTGATTAGTTAACTGAGATACAGTAGGATATTTGAACAATGTTTGCATCTTGGCTGGATCCCAAGTACTTGGCAGCTACTTTGGAAGGGATGGTTTTCGCATTAAAATTGATGTGTATATTTATGCTGTTGAAGAGTGTTAGGCTTCTCTAGACCTCCTTCCTTTGGAATGAGGTGATCCACATATGGCTGGCACAAATCACTTCTTTTCTGTCTTTTTTTCATGCATTCACTAGCCAAGAGCCCTAGTATCATATATTTGGTTTAATGCGTCTGCTTATATTTGTAACATGTTTTGCTTGGAATGTTGAGCATTTCCATTTTGATTCTTTTCAAAAAAGGATGACAGCCAGAAACCTAAGCAGGTGCCATATGGGCAGCAGAAGTCAGATGCCTGGAATCAGGTCAAGTCAACAAATATTAATCAAGAGCCCACTTTGAACAAGGCCTGGTGCTAGGCTCTGGTAGGGACCCAAGCCATGGCTTCTGACCTCAAGATGCTTGTCATGTTGTCAGAGAAATGAGTTGAGCACATGTGAGGTCACATCACAATGTAAGATTTAAATAGTAATTTAAGACAGCAGTGGGATAGCAGGAGGGAGGAGTGTCGTTGTTTTCTAAGTAAATAGCACAGATAATAAGTGCTCTAGGAGTTTGGGGGAGGGTTCTGGGACACGATGAGGCTGGGAAGCAGAGGGCACTGATGGATATCTTATTTCTTGTGACGTGGGGGAAAGAGAGAATTGCAGAAGGTGAGAACTGCGTGGAAACTAAGAGATCACCTGGTCTAACTCCCTTACTTTCTTGTTCTTTAGTCATTTCAGTCATGTTCAGCTTCTCACGATCCCATTTGGAGTGTTTTGGGCAAAAATACTAGAGTGGTTTGCTATTTCCTTCTCCACCCCATTTTATAGAAGAGGCAAACAGGGTTAAGTGACTTGCCCAGGGTCACACAGGTAGGAAGGGTCTGAGGCTGGACTTTAACTCGGGAAGAAGAGCCACTGTTGTACCAAACTGCCCGTTACTTTACAGATAGGGAAAACTGAGGTCCTGAGAGGTTATGTGACATGGTCACTAATTCCCCTCTCCAGCTCTTTCCATGGCAGGAACAGCTAAGGGCTGTAGTTAATTGCACCATCATTTCTGTTGGTGTTTTTCACAAGCACGGAGGCACTGGAAGACTGCAGGCGTGGGTGTGGTTTGGTAGTGGTAGGTGTAGGCTATTGCTTGGGGCATAGAATAAATGACTAGATGGTGGATTACTTGTTGTGGAGAGCTCATTTGGTCGGAGCTGGACAGGTGGCCATGTGTGGGCTGCTGCAACATGGCAAGTTTTGGTCATCTGTGGTGTTAGTCTTGGGTCACCTCCTCTTGTATCATTGCCGGGGTGAGTGGATATATTTGTGGTTTGTACTGCTTTAGCATCCCCACACAGCTTGTACCAGTGGGGGAAACCAGCGACAAGGAAGCTATGAATACATATGCAAGCTAGAATGACTTACCACGATTGTACCAGCTGGAGGTGCTTCCAATTTCCTTTCACTAGAGAAAGGTACCATAAGGGTAAGAGGGAAGGCGCAACATTACAGGTATCATTGCTTCAGGATTATGTAAACTGGTTCAGTGAAATGAAGATTGGACTTGGAATTAAAAACTGATTTCAAAGCTGAGCTCTGGCACATAATAATAATGATTGGTGATAGGTGGGGGCAATTAGGTGGCAAAGTGGGTAGAGTTTTGGAGTTGGGAAGACTCCTCTTCCTGAATTCAAATCCAGTCTCAGACACTAGCCGTGTGACCCTGGGCTAGCCACTTCAAAACATTTGCCTCAGTTTCCTCATCTGTGAAATAGGTTGGAGAAAGAAGATGCCAAACCTCTCCAGCATCTCTGCCAAGAAAACCCCAAATGGGGTCATGAAGAGTCAGACACTACTGAAAAGACTCAGCAATAGCCATACAGTGAATTAAGGTTTGCAAAGCACTTTACATGTATTATTTCATTTTATTTTTACAACTACCCTAGAAAATGCGTGCTATTATTATCCTAATTTTACAGATGAGAAAATACATGCATAGACAGAGGATAAATGACTTGCTCAGGATCACAACTTTTACCTATGTGACCTTAGACAAGTCACTTAATATCTCTGTGCCTCAGGTTCCTCATTTATCAAGTGAGGATGCTTGTCGATTACTTCTGAGGACCCTTCTATCTCTCTCTATGAACCTTTGATTCTAGGAAGCACCAGAAGGGTTCATGAACAAGAGCTTGGACCTTAGCTGTGTGACAGAGAAACAGAAGCAATAGTTATAGTAATTTGGCTCAGAGGTAAAGCTGAGAAAAGACATCACGTAGCTTTCAGCAGAAGAAGGAGCAGCAGTGACAGGCTTGACACCCTGGGGTCACAGCCACCAGCCAAAGGGCAGTTTGGCACATATGCAGTGTGGATGGCACTGCTGGTCACAAGAACAATCTGTAAAGCCCTAACTGCACATAGGAGAAAAGACAACAGAGTCATTATTTTCGAAGTGGAGAAATACAAAGATACCCCCAATTTAGATAAACTTGTCTTACAGAAGAGAAAACTTACAGAACCAAGAAAGAAGGGCACATTTTTTTTTAAGTAGAAGTTGAAGGCTCCAACAATCCAGGCATAGCAGTTATGGAATGCCATGTGCCAGCAAAGTGTGATGTTGAGTCTCAATTCTATTATTATTTTTACCATGAATTAGGATAATAAAAACATGAATTTGTTTTGCATTGCATTTTCAAAGCATGTTTGTAAGACCATAAACTTAGAAACGTATGGGACCTTATCTGCCCCAATCTTCTTGCTTTACAGATGAGGAAACTGAGATTTAGATTCAGTGATTTGCTTGAGGTCACACTCCTATTGACCTAGAACTCTTTTTACTATACCACATTGTCTCTACTCTTTCAACATTCTTGTGTAGGTGGGGAAGGTCTCCTTGTTACATCAAAGAGGAAAATAAGGCACAGAAAATTAAAAGGCTTGCCAAAATCACAGCCTTGACACCATAACATGGGGCACTTGACCTTCAGCCCTGGTGTCTGGATTCTTTTAGCCAAACAACTTGTTCAGTCACTCCAGTCATTTGAAGTTTTTTGGCAAAGGCTCTGTAGTGGTTTGCCATTTCCTTCTCCAGCTCATTTTTACAGGTGAGGGAACTGAGGCAAACAGGGTAAAGTGACTTGCCTAGGGTTACACAGATAACGTGTCTGAGGTCAGATTTGTGCTCAGGAAGATGAAACTTCCTGACTGCGGGCCTAGCACTCTATCTACTAGACCACCTCCCTGCCTGTTTAACAGTTAGGATTGGATTAACAGATGGACAACATAACACGTATGATTGCTTAAAGCTTACGGGACCTAATGCAATGGAATGAAGGGAAGCATTTAGCATAAAAATATTCTAAAATATTTGGAATTAGATGATCTGATTCCTCATTTCTGTTCAAATCTCAGTTCTGTTACTTACTACCTTTAAAGGGTCACTATTTTCTCTGGATCTCTGTTATTCCATCCCTAAAAATAAAGGAGTTAGATTGGATAATGTCTAAGGTCCTGTTCAGATATGACATCTTGTTACTCTGAGAAAAAGGAGGGATCAGACTGGGATTTAGCACAAAGGTTAAAAACTGTAAGGTAGCAGACAAGTAAATAAAAAAAGGGAAATCAGAAACATAAGAGATCAGAATTAAATTGCCTAGCCAAAGTAAGGAGCACACAATCAAATTTGCTAAGTTGAGGAGAATCAGAGTAGGGATCAGATTCGGGAAAAGTAATATAACAGGATAAGTTTGAAAGACTTACCAGGAATGGCACCTGATTCTCGAGAGCATTAAACAATTAACTGTATCTTATGGTATCTCCTTCTCTACCTAACTATGACTTGTAGATTACTGTTAGCTCATCCAGAAAAGTTGTAACTAGTAATTTTGGCAACCAGAACAATCCACTTGAGTATGACAGGTCCTTGTGACAAGAACTCCCATGGGCAGAGACTCCAGGATGCTAACAGATCACTGACAGGCTGGCTGTTTGAGAGATGGGACTTGAAAGGGGTGGTGGTGATGAGAGGAACTCACTTAGGCTATCATTGATGAATATGCCATTGGCTTCTGATTTTAACTAACAGTTGCTAACTTGGTACTAAACTCAATTGTTTCAACCCTACCACAAAAGTTGTCAGAATCCTTCAAATTTTGTTGCCCTAGGGCATATTTCAATTTGCCTCTCCCTTGTGGTTCTGATGTCCTGCCTGCCTACTTTCCTGCACGTTCCTAATATATGAATTGTTTCATTTGGACAAAAGAAGAAGGCAGGAATCAAGTTCTGGAGCTAAGAGTGAAAAGAGCTTGAGGCAATCCTAGGCATGGAAGACACTTATGAGGACTTAGAAGGAGAGAAAATGTTCGAACAATGGCAGGAGAAATTTCAGAGTTGTGAAAATATTGTAAGAAAGTACAGTAATATTAAATATGAAAGTTTTGACCCTATCCTTCCCTCTTCTTCATGAAAATTTTTTAACTCAGTCCATGGGAAGATATTTATTATGGGCATTTATAGTTATATTGTAGTTGGGATAATTGTATTACAATTGTGGGCGGCTAGGTGGTACAGACTCATCTTCCTGAGTTCAAATTCGGCCTCAGGTACTTGATAACTGTGTGATTCTAGGCAAATCACTTAACCCTGTTTGCCTCAGTTCCTCATCTGTAAAATGATCTGGAGAGTGAAATGGCAAGCCGCTCCAATATTTTTGCCAAGAAAATCCCAAATGGGGTCACAAAGAGTTGGATGTGACTGAAATGACTGAACAATAACTGTATAATTGTATAATGATATAACATAATTCTTTATAATTATTATACTATGCTATAGTTATAATGGAAATTTTGGGGAGAATTTGTTTTTAAAAATTATGTTTAGATTCAATTAGCTAGAATCTATTCAATTCAATTTAATGCAACAAATCTTTAAATGTCCTCTATGGGCAATGCTCTGTACTAATTACTGGGGGTGAATATAACTAGATATTACAAAAGACTTTCATTCAGGTTCATTCATAATCTGGCTCCATTTTACCTATGCAATCTTATTTCTCAGTACTCTCCAGTATATGCCCATTCAGGACAAGCTCCTCACACTCAATAACTGCATACTCCGTGGTTATTCTTACCTCTATAACTTTGCTCACATCACTGTCCCATCCTGGGATGCTCTTGTTTCTCCATCTATCCATCTGTTCCTGCTTTAAAATCATTTTTTGATTTAACATTTATTAAATGCTTACTGTGTTTAAATAACTGTGCAACAAAAAGTTGAATGTGAAATCATTATTCTCCCTCAATTAGAGAGAGTGAGGGAGAGACACAGACAGACACAGACAGAAAAAGAGAGAGAGGGAGAGAGACACAGAGAGAGAGAAAAAGAGAGAGAGGGAGAGAGACAGACAGACAGACAGAAAAAGAGAGAGAGGGAGAGAGACACAGAGAGAGAGAAAAAGAGAGAGAGGGAGAGAGACAGACACAGACAGAAAAAGAGAGAGAGGGAGAGAGACACAGAGAGAGAGAAAAAAGAGAGAGACAGACAGAGAGAGAGAGAGAGAGAGAGAGAGAGAGAGATCCCTAAGGGTCATCTATAAAATACTGAGCCAGTTCAGAAACCTGGGGATTTGAATATCTAGAAAGTTAGGGTTCACGTGTTACAGCTAAGCTTCTGAGAAGCTTCTAAGGGGGATGGGGGAAAGACAGAGAGCCCCAACTCCAGTCTTGTTCTCTTCCCTTCCCCTGTCACCTTTGCTTGAGTAACACCTCATGAGTTTCCAAAGATTTAAAAGATGTTGGACTTTTTACCTTCCCAATGATGTTCTAGGCTTATGCCCAGGGCAGCAGTAGCTGATGGCAGAGTCTGCATTGGGAGCTAAGCAAAGACTGAAAGTGATGAGGAAAAGCAAATACTGGGCTCCACAAGGAATCCAACAGAAAAGTTTGAGCATAGTTAAGGGAAATATCTTGAGGACTCCAGCAAATGGGTTTAAAGGAGCTGTGTATTACCATTTTGCCACATGTAAGTTTGAGTTCATTGTCCCCCCCAAGTAAGTCATAGGATTTGGAGAAATGATGTTTTTTGTTTCTTTGTTTTTACTATACCTAACCACTTAATAAAAGCCCCTGGTGGAAAGCTAATTAAATCTGGCTGACTAATTGATATCAACTGATAATCATGAAGGCATGTGCACTGGTGGGGCTTGTGAGCTATAATATTAGGAAACCACCCCAATCACTGAGAGCTACCTCTAAACTCTGAAGGACAGTTGTAGCCCTTTGGGCACCTGACTTACCAATACAAACGGAGGTTGGGAGAGAGTTTATATGGGTTACCCAGGTTAAAAAGTAAAAGAGGGATCAGACAAAGGATATTTGAGGAAGGAGGAAACATTACTACCTGGGAAGAGCCAGGAATCTAAGTCCATCTCATTAGCCTATAGTTTGTAGACTCCTTTGTCTTCCTTTAAAAAGGAACCTTAGTGGCTAGAGTGCTGGGCCTGGAGTCAGGAAGACTTATCATTGTAAGTTCAAATGTGACCCCAGACACTTAATAGCTATGGGACCCTGGGCAAATTACTTAACCGTCTTTACCTCAGTTTCCTCATCTGAAAGATGAGCTGGAGAAGAAAATGACAAACCAGTCCAGTGTCTTTGCTAAGAAAACTCTAAAGGGGGTCACAAAGAGTTGGACATGACTGAACAAAAGTCCTTTCCTATTCTCCATAATCAGATATCACCAACAGTTACTTAGCAATCCTTGTTTGTTAGAATAGATTTCAAATAGCAACTTCCTTAATCTTTTAAAACATCAAGTTATTAAGGTAAGTAAAGAACTTATTGCCTACTCTAGTTTTGTAAAATTTATTTGTTTTTAGTTTTCAACATTCATTTCCATAAGCTTTTGAGTTTTAAATTTTCTCTTCTATCCCATCCCCCTCCCCAAGACAGCATGCAATCTGATATAAGCTCTACATATACATTCATATTAAACATATTTTTCACATTTCTACTCTAGTTTTGGTAGAGCATTCCACTAGCTCTCCAGAAAACTAAGGCCCTCAACATTACTGTATGGATACCTCTGTGCTGGTTTTGTGATGTTTCCCCAACTCTTCCTCTATTTTCTCCTTCTGTACTAGTGGTATGCAATACACTCCCGTGAAATACTCTCATGAAATATTTATGGGCTATTTATGGCAATCTAGTAATGTTTTACACTATGTACATTTTAATTACCTCTGGAATCATTATTATCTTTATAATTAATAATGATAATAGATATTGATGATGCTTTTTCTTTCAATAAGCTTAACCACTTAATTTATAATCCAATTTATTCTACCAAAGTTCAAGGAAGTAGATATTATACTGTATAATACTATGCAAATAAATTATTACTTTTATTATTCCACCACTGTGTGGAACAGATTTATTTCTATTTTCCAGCAGTCTTAAAGTGATACACAAAGCAATTAGCAGCTAGTTGAAAGTGAGATAGTTAAATGATGATAGAAGTCCAAATCTCTCTGCTACCTTTCTGTTGCTTTTTCCATTATGCTGCATTGCTTCTTCATGCTGTCCAGCTGCACAGCAGCCTTTGTTGGGACCCAATCAAGTATCTGAATTATATTGTTAAGTGAAAAGTTCTCCTAACTATTATCTTAGGCAATGATTTAGCAAAATTGGATAGTGAAAGTGCTCTGACATTGTTAAGGTTAATGAGATAGTCATTAACAATACACATTTATATTCAAATGGATTAGAATAATTATTTCACTGGATAATGTTAACAATTTTTTTACATTGGTTTATAATAAGCCTTATAATAACCATTATTATTGGAGCAGTATCTTCCTAAAACATTAATGGTTTTATAACTTCTATGCATTACAGTCTTGGACATTTTTACTTTTTTTGTTCATTATGTGAAATATCCTACTGAATCTAAATATTCAACCTAACATAACACAGCTTTTTCTTGTACGTTTACTTAGGTTTTAAAAGTATAATCCCATAAAGATGATACTACATCAACTAAAGTAAAACACAGTGCTGATTTCTGAGTTTTGTAGCATAAAATCTTTGTCCTTCAACTATTAGATTATTTCCAACATTCGTCAAAATCCAGCTTTAATTTCTTTTTTTTAAATTAAAGACCTGAGGACATTTTTGCCTTCTTTCACCAAAGCCTAATTTTCCATATGCGAAGCACATTTTCTACAAATCAGCAAAAACACGCTACAATTAAAATCACATTCTTAGCTGCTCTAAAATATTTGTTAATACATTAAGTAACTGTGATTTAAATGTTAATTATCAGTAGCTAGTAGAAAAGATAGAAACTAAATGAGTAACTCAAAAATCATTTGCATGTAAGAATGAATGGCCAATGGCCCCAGTGCAGAAGGAATACCAAAGAAAGTTTCTTAACCACTTGAAACAGTTTATTATTCTCAAGAAGTTTTAGAAAGTTGCAGAAAAAGGAGCATCCTGAGCTAAGTGTTAGTCTTGAAGTCCAGAAATCACATTGTTCCCCTTATCTCCTTCAGTTTCTTCCTTCTACCTCAATACTAATTGGAATCTAGCTTTCCTCAGAAAACATGGAAGCCTTCATTACCCTCTCTAATGCTATCAAGCCCCCCTTTTTATAAATTTGTTTATTTTTAGTTTTCAACATTTACTTCCATAAGTCTTAAATTTTCTCCACCACCCTCTCGTCCCCCCTCCCCAAGACAATCTGACATAGGCTCTACATATACGTTTTTATTAAACGTATTTTCACATTAGTCATGTTGTATAGAAGCTTTAGAACAAATAGGAGGAACCACAAGAAAGAAACAAAACAAAACAAAACAAAAGAAGAGAGCAAATAGTCTCTTCGACCTTCATTCAGACTTCATATTTCTTTCTCTGGAAGTAGATGGCATTTTGGAGTTGTTTTTGGTCGTTGCATTGCTGAAAAGAGCTAAGTCTATCAAAGTCAGTCATCTCACACTGTGGCTGTTACTGTGTACAATGTTCTACTGGTTCTGCTCAGTTCACTTAGCATCAGTTTGTGTAAATCTTTCCAGGTTTTTCTGAAGTCCACCTGCTTATTATTTCTCACAGCATAATTGTATTCCATTACATTCATATACCACAACTGTTCAGCCATTCCCCAATTGATGGGCATCCCCTCAATTTCCAGTTCTTGTCCACCACAAAAAGAAATGCTACAAATATTTTCGTACATGTGAGTCCTTTCCCCATTTTTATGATCTCTTTGGGATACAGCCCTAGAAGTGGTATTACTGGGTCAAAGGGTATGAATATTTTTATAGCCCTTTGGACATAGTTTCAAATTTCTCTCCAGAATGGTTAGATCAGTTCACAACTCTGTTAGCAATGAATTAGTGTTCCAATTTTCCCACATCTTCTCCAGCATTTATAATATTCCTGTTTTGTCATGTTAGCTAATCTGATAGGTGTGATTCGGTACACTGTTTGTAAAAATTCTTTCCCAATTTTCTGCTTCCCTCTTAATCTTTATTGCATTGGGTTTGTTTATGCAAAAACTTTTCAATTTAATGTAATCAAAATTATCCTTTTTGCATTTCATGATGTTCTCTATCTCTTGTTTGGTCATAAATTCCTCCATTCTCCATAAATCTGACAGGTAAACTCTTCCTTGCTCTCTTAATTTGCTTATAGTATCAGTCTTTATATCTAAATCGTGCACCCCTTGCACTATCCACGCTTTCTTAATGACCTTTGGTTCACATCAGCAGCAGGAAAAGTTAGCACACTCCTTTTTCCCTCTGTGCCTTCCAGATCTTTGTTCTGCCACCATCTTTCATCAGCCTTTCTGATAAACACACCATCCACCACGGCGTGTCATCCAGATCCTAGTTCTTAACGTATACTGACCTTCAGGGTACACTCCAACTTTCCTCAGTGACTTCAGAACTTGGTTTCATATTTTGCTCTCTACTCCATCCAGTGCTAGAGGCTTTTCTTGACTTCAGTATTTATGCTGATGACCCTTTTAACACTGTGTGACCTCCTAGTATGTCAGCCTTCTTAAGTCCTCTGACTTCTATTTTAATTTATAGAGGTGGTCTCATATAGAACTTTACCACTGCCCAAGACTGTTCCATATTCAGGATGTTGTACTTTGAAATTCCAATCTTTATTCACATACCCTTAATATTTTTCCTTTGCTTTGTTGTCGGTGATGTCCTTTGCTCATATCATGACTTCTGATATGATCTCATGATTCAGCTTGTTTCTTGTCTATTTACCTCTTTTCTGACTTCACTGACCTCTCTCCACAGTTTTGACCTGATAGACATTTCAATGATGCACTGTGCTCCATCTTTGAGTCTGTTGCCCCCTTGTCCTTTTGAAGTTCCTACTTTGCTATTCCTCCTCAACCATTCCTGTTGTCTACCTTCTCTGCTATTACTTCTGAGTCACTAAATGCCGTTAGAGCCAATCCATTGGTATTAGATTGCCACTTCCAATAAGTTGTTGACTAGATTTATCTTATATCTAGCCTTATCTGGGATTTTAATATACATGACAATCTTATTCTTCATCTTTGATGGCCTTTCCCTCACATTTACTATAGCGGATGTTCTAAACCTTTTTTCTTCTTTCTTCAGTTCCCCAATTTATTTTCCCTATCCCTTGGGAAATCTTGTCTACTGCTCTACAGAGAAGATTTTTAAGGTCATTATTATGGGATCCCTCATTATTCCTTCTTCAAAACCTCTCTCTTTGCAAAGGCTAATTATTATCACTCATCTCCTTTTGATCCCATCTCTTCCTGTGCCCTCTGTAACTGTGACATAGTAACAATCCTAACTTTCATTTGCCTCTTTGGTCTTTTCCTCCAATATGGAAGTGATCTCTCCTTCTCCAAAGTTTCTTATAGCCCTATATCTTGATTTTTGTTCTGATCACTTTCTACCCTGTTAACATACTTAATTGCATATTTATTATATAGTCAATTCTCCCAAGAGAAGAATTGTCACTTTTTATCGTTTTATCCCCAATTCCTAACAGAATTCTGTGCACACAGAAGATGCCTAATAAATGTTTTTTGAACTGAATCTTTAGATATTGTGGATAATCAGATTTTCTCTTGGCTCACTTGTCAAAAACTTTGTGCCTCCAAGTGATAGACAGAATTACTATTAGAATCTGATGGATAACATTGATATTAGAAACTGCTTCGTCAATTTCTGTGCCAGATAATAATTTAACACCAATGATTAGGTCCTTGTGTCATGTCATTTAATTCAAGCAAGAGGCACCATTCACAGGTTTCATTGTGAACTCTACAGGAAAGGTAATCATATCATAGTTCATCCAAGAAATCCATAGAACCATAGCTTTGAGATTATAGAATTATAGAATCTCAGAACAGGAAAGGACCTCAGAGACCATCAAGTCCAACCTATAACTGAATAAAAATCCTTTATACAACATGCCTGAAAATTGGTTATCAACCAATAAAATCAAGCACTGATTGAGTACCTATTATGTGTGAGGCCCTGGGGATACAAATATTAAAAGCGTGAGATAATTCTTACTCTCAAGAAGCTTACATATCTTCAAGACCTCTGATTAGGGGGAAGCTTCTCCTAAAATAGTCCATTCCCTGTTTGTATAACTCTAATTGTTATTAGCAACACGATGGTTTAATATAAGTAGCAGTTACTTCACCAGGCTGCTGAGTTTCGTTTTTTTGGTTTTTTTTTGATGAAGTTTAAATCTTTCAACCATGATCCATGAACAATTTCAGCGAACAGGATGTTTTCAACAATCCCAGGAAATCAATTCAACTCAATTTAATAAGCATTTGTTTAGTAGGTACTATGCTATGCCCTGGGACACAAAAATACAAATGAAAGAGTTTCTGTCTTCACAAGAGATCTTATTCTGACATATGATTAAGCCCCACAAATTATTGGGATGGGTAAATCATGGAATCTCCTTGTGTCAACAGACAAATGAAAAGGTTAGGGTAACGTAGCTTCTAAAATCCTTTCCAACTCTAAAAATTAGTGATTCTTCCTCTATTTGCTTGCTTTGAGATAGAGGAAGAATCATTCCACACATCTGCAGAACCTAGCTGACTGGCGTCAAACTCTTCAACATGTTCCACTGGGGAGTCATTGAAAGCATAAGCTCTGCTCCGATTTCAAAGTGAAGGCAAAACTTACAAGAGATCTCAAGATTAGACTTTCTGCCGCCTGCTTTTATCCATCTTAAAGCAAACCCCACCCTTGTTGCCAGAAAAGTATTATGCCAGGTATCAGTAACTAGAAACAGATATGTAGGTCTTCATATGACAGATCTTTTTTAACTACATAGCTATGCTGGGGGAACAAACGATACCAACCCTAGAAATCATCATAGAACTCAACTAGCGGAAATCTGAAGGAACAGAACATGAACAAACACACACCAAGGAATAAAAATGCTAACATTGAAACACAAAACTCTCTGACATTACAGATGTACATAGAAGCACTTCTAGCTTGGTAATATCAGCAGTGGCTATGCCTCCTTGCCCTTCAAATCTTTAGAAATTAGAGTGTAATCGTGGACACATTTTCCCCCTGACAATCCCTTGATTTGCCATTTGCAACTACCTTTCCTGGAAATGCTATTTCAGGAATCATTCAGTCATAAAGGGTAGATGGAAGGTAGCCTTAGAGGGGAAGCTTGCTCTAGCAACTGAGTGAGTGGGAAAAGGTCTCTAATAAGAGGTAGTACTTGATCTGAATCTTTATTAAAGGAAGCCAGAAATTCTAAAAATCAGAGGTTAGTAAGGAGAGCATTCCAGGGATGGGGAACAGCCATTGGAAAGTGACAAAGAAGAGAGATGGGGGGCTGTGTGATGAACCACAACCATGCTGGTATGGTTGGTCAACAGGGTGTGTGAAGGGGAATAAAGTGTTAAAAGCTCAGAAAGATAGGAAGGGAATAAGTTGTAAAGAGCTTTAAATGCCAAGGAAGAATTCATATTTGATTTTAAAGGTTATACGGAGTCATGAAGTTTATTTAGTAGGGGTATGTCATGGTCAGACCTATGCTTTAGGAAAATCACTTTGCCAATGGTGGTATATAAGGCGGTGCAGGTATTATTATTTCCAATTTACTGGTCCAAAACCAAGACTCAGAAAGGTTGAGAAATTTGTTCATAGTCAAATAATAATAAAAAGAATTAGCTAGCATTTCTAGTGCCTTCTCTCTGTAATTGTTTTCTATTTATCCTGTATATAGCTTGCTTTGCATATGTTTGCATTTTGTCTCCTATTAAATTGTAAGTTCCTTGAGGGCAGGGACTGTCTTTTGCCTCTTTTTTGTATCCTTAGCACTTACCACAATGCTTGGCATATAATAATAATGAATGTTTATAGACTGATTTATATAACCCCTGTTATGTCCAGGTACTTTGCTAAGTGCTATACAAATAGTATCCCATTTGATCTTCACAACAACTCTAGGAGGCAGGTATTATTATTATACCCATTTTACAGTTGAGGAAACTGAGGCAGAGAATGGTTAAGTGATTTGCTCAGGGTCCCACAGCTAGTAAGTGTCTGAAGTTGAATTTGACCTCAGGTCTTCACCTTGAATAACTATTGAATTTTGTATGTATACTATTAGGTAAATATTCTAAGTTTGTTTTTATCTAATACATGGAGAAGGAGCTCTCAGTGAATGGCCTTAATTTTTACAGTGAAAATATGAAACAACGCTCTCACTTGACAGGGTTGGAGGAGTGGGAGCCATCTCAGGACTGGGGAGGGAGCCAAGGAACTGGTGGTAAGAATGATTGATTTATGCTTTTTATTTAAGTCATTTCATACACTTAGACACATAGAAACTCACCCCTTGAACCTTCCCTTGTTTAAAAACAATTATGTAAAACATCCAAGGTGATAGCTGCATCTCACAACATATACAATATTCTGTCCTGGGGTCTCCCACATCTCTGCAGTGAGTGAGAAAGTACGTTTCATTATCTGTTCTCCAGGATCTTCTCTGACCCCAGAGAGCAGAAGTTGTAACTGTAGGCAGAAATTGTAAAGAAGTAAATTAAGCTTTAAAGTAAGGAAAAATGTCCTCACATGCTCTCAAGTAGCATGAAGGTGTGGCGAATTCCTTCTCACTGCACAACTTCAAATACAAGCTGAGACACCAGCTGTTGGGGGCTGATATCAGGTAAGGATTCTTGTTCATGTGTTACTGAAGTTCTATGGTCCTTCCCAACCTCTAAGATACTTTCTACCACATAGTGACCTCCAGGGTGCTCTCCATCCTTCCTCAGTAACTTCAGCACTTGATTTAATATTTTGTTTTTCACTCTATTCAATGCTATAGGCTTTCATGATCAGTATTATATTGATGACCCTTTTAACACTGCGACCTCCTAGTTCATCAACCTCCTTAACAGGAGTTTCTGAGATTCTGTGATTATGATTGGGTTCATAGATCTAAAGCTGGAAGGGGCCTGCTTCCCAGATGACTGAATTTCTCCCATTTTAGTAGTGTTTCACAGTGCTAATTGGTAAAAACAAAGGTAAGGTTTTCAACTTGAACTCCCTTGCAATATTGGATCCAAGGAAAAGGAAGTCTGTCTTCTTAGAAAATGTTGGATTAGACGTGATTTTATCAGCATAGGAAGCTCCTTCCATCAGTTCAGACCATGGCTTGTCTGTAACTTATAGTCATTTATGTATATATGTGTGTGTGTGTGTGTGTGTGTGTGTGTGTGTGTGTGTGTGTGTGTGTGTATGTATATATGTATGACATATATATATGAAAAAATTTTATTTTCCATCAATTACATGTTAAAACAATTTTTTAACATTTGAGTTTTTTGAAATAAAGTTTTAAGTTCCAAGTTCTATCCCTCCCTTCCTTTCTCCCCTTCCCCTCCCTGAGACAGTAAGGAATCAAATATGTTATATATGCACTATCATGTAAAAAATTTTCATATTAGTCATTTTGTACCAAAAGACTTGAATAAAAAAAAAGAATGAAAGAAATAAAAAGAGAGAAAAATAACATTCTTCAGTCTGTTTTCAAACAATATCAGTTCTTTCTCTGGAGGCGGGCAATATGCTTCATCATTGAGATTGTCTTCAATCATTGTATCGTTGAGAAAAGCTAAGTCATTCACAGTTCTTCATCATATGATATTTCTGTTATTGTGTACAATGTTCTCTTGGTTCTGTTCACTTCACTTTGCATCAGATCATGGAAGTCTTTTCAGGTTTTTCTAAAATCTTCCGCAGCTTATAGCCTTAAAGAGCTGCCAGGAAACACTGAGAGGTGAAGTGCTTGGGTGGGAAGACTTGAACCAGGCCTTCCTGGTTCCAAAACTGATCCTTTATACAACATGCTAGGCTGCTTATCAAATCCTTTAACTTCTTTGAAATCAGATTTTTCATTGTAGGATGTTGGGTGTGAATCATAACACATTTTCTTCCAGAAAAACTAAGTGTTGTTGATGATGAAGGCTTGTTATGGGAATCTGAAGATCTTCCCTGCCCCTAGGCCCTTTGCTAAAGTGTCTATGTGACTGAGGACCCTTGGATATTTGAAAGTATACTCTGTTCCCTAATAGGCTGAATATGATCACGTGGAGCCTGTGGCGCCAGGCTTGTTTTCCAGGAATGCCCCTGCCTTGTAGCTTTGTGATTGGGCAGTGGGTCTAGAGGGCTGTGACATTCTCCAAGCCAGGAGAAGGCTACATATACGCCCTGATGTGAGGTTTTGGTTTGGGGCTCACTTTGAGAAGAGTTGTGTGATTTGGCCAGATGAGA
>CM053582.1:466526078-466537976 GCA_028627135.1 Pseudochirops cupreus | reverse complement strand
ACTGCCCTGAGGACTGGACAAAGGCCTGGGAGCTATCTACTTCTGAGGACTGGACAAGGACCTTGGAGCTGTCTGCCTCTGAATCCAGGTGACTGTTTGGTGGATTCAGGAGGGAACTGGGACCTTGGAAGGGGATCCAGGGAATCAGAGAGACCACCCAGAGTCAAGATGAAGAAAAGGCTTCCCCTTGGATGAAACTGAGGTTTTTTGGACACCGAGGGGTAGAGGGTTTGTATGGTTTTCTAATGACTGTATTTGTGATTAATGATATTTAGTAATTGTGAATCTAGATTAGTGACTGAGTAAGTTAATGGTTGCTCCATGAGAGGAAGTTTGACTATTCTATTGTTTCTTGTTAATGATTGAGTTGCCCCATGAGTGGAAGTTTGATTCTATTGTTCCTTGTTCTGAATATTGTGGCCACTGTAGTGAAAACTGTGTGGCCATTTTCTGTGATAAGATGTAATGTTGTGAATATTATAATGTTTTGAATGTTTGTCTTGATTTGTAATGGAATAAACAGAGTGTGTTCACTATATTTTGTAATCTTAACTCTAAAAGTTGTTCACAGTAGCATTCCTTTGGGAATCTGCTGGTGCATGGCATTACAGCACTGTACTTAAGTTCTGGGGATACAAAGACAAAATTAAAGTAGTCTCTACCCTCAAGAAGCTTATGTTTTAATGGGGTAGTCGACATCAGCATACATAGGTCTATAACATATACAAGGTAACTTTGGGGTGGTGAGTAGTGTGGGGGAGCAGAAAGGGGCTCTTACAGAATGTGGTACTTAAGCTGAGTCTTGAAGGAAATCTGGGAATTCCTAAAAGGAAGAGAGAAGGAAGAAGAGCTTTCCAGTCATGAGAGACCATGCAAAGGTGTGGAGATGGGAGACGAATGTCATGTGTGAGGAACAACAAGAAGACCAGTATGGCTGGATCAAAGAGTACAGAGAGGGGAGTAATGTATAGAAAGTCTGGAAAGTTTGTTTGTAGGTTCACTTCACTCTGCATCTGCTGCTCTGCCTGATTTCAACTTCACAAACAAGATGTTCCTCAGGTGGAACCCATCACCTCTAATCTCATCACGAGGTTGTTAACTCAAGCCTTGACTGACACTACTTTCTTCAGCCTCCTCTTCTCTCTGAATGGAGGGCTAGAGTGGAGTACCAAACTCCTCCCAATGCCTTCCTTTATAGAGGGCAGAAACTGGACTTTTGGTCTCATCCTCCTTTGCATTTGCTGTTCTGTCTGGTTTGAATGCCATGGAACAAGATACCCCCATGCCAGGTACCCCTTGGTGTTCCATACCTTCTTTACTGCCTTTTTTTGTGTGTTATCCTCCCAGAGAATGAAAACTCTTTGAGGGCAAGAGCTGTCTTTTAACTAATTGAATCTCCAGAGCTTAGCACAATTCCTGACACATAGTAGCACTTAATAAATGTTGATTGGTTTGGTACAGGTTGCTATGAGCTTTAAAAATCAAAGAGAGGAATTTATATTTGATCCTGAGGTAATATAATAGAGTCACTGGAGTTCACTGGTTCCTCCTTTCCTTTCCTCCCTTCTCCTTCCTTCCCCCCTTTCTTCCCTTCTATAGCTGGATGACATGGTCAGATCTTTAAGAAAATCCCTTTGGCAAGAGTGTGGAGAATGGATTGGAGGGGTGAGAGACTTGAGGCCAGGGAGACCAATTAGGAAGCTATTACAATAACCAAGAGAGGTGAAGAACGATGGAGACTATGGTGAGCTAGGGTAGTCATGGCCTAACTCTTAATAAAATCCTTCCACACCCATTTCTCCATTTCCTTACCTGTCACTTCCCAGCCCCTAACAATTCGACTTCCTGTTCCATCACTCAAGTATTCATTAATTATTAACTAGGAAATTATCAATTAATATGAACATTTTCATATTTTAAAGAGGTCAGAAAAAAGAGTATTTGCAACCATGAATCTATTACATGCACCTTATTTTTAAAGTAGATATTAAATTTAATTTAGTAGTACCAACATTTCTTTGTTTCCCTCTGAACTTTTGTCTGCTCTCTCTTCAGTATATTTAAAGAAAATATTTCTTTCTAAGATCTTTTTATTCCTAAATCAAATGGCCTTCACTTGGTCCTCATCCTGTTCTATTTTTCTGTAGTTTTTGCTAGCCTCCCCTCTTAGAAATTTTTTCTGTCAGTCTTTTTTGACACTTCTCCCCCCTACACTCCCACCCACTTTATTCTCTGATTTGTAGAATTACATCTTCTTAGACTCATTTAATGGATCTTCGTAATGTCTCACTCAGTATTCACCTAGCAAGTTTGCATATCTCATGAAGCTTTGTATGATCCTCTTCACTCTTCTTTATCTGCACTCTTTAGCATAAGCTTGTACAACATACAGCCTGTGGGCTGCTTAGGACCTACCAAAGAATTTCAGGCAGCCAGAGAAAAATGTAGGGTTAACACTCTCCTGTTTGTCACATGAAACCAAGACAACCAACCACTGTCAATCTGTCTCTATTCTAACCTATCTGCTGACCAAAGAAGTTCATAAGTTGTGCAGATCTGCTTTAGGTGATTTCATCAATTCCCTTGAGTTCAATTATTATCTTTATGCAGATGATTTCTAAATCAATCCTGATCTCCGATCCTGTATTACCAATTTCATGCTGGTAATTTCCTTTTAGTTACCTGATAACCACCTCAAATTCATTATATTCCCCCCCCAAAAATTGATTAACTTCTTTCTTAAACTCACATATCATTGAGCAGGCAGATTTCAGAAAAACCTGGAAAGACTTATATGAATTGATGCAAAGTGAAGTGAGCAAAACCAGGAGAACATTGTACACAGTACCAGCAACATTGTGCAACGATCAGCTGTGAATGACTTAGCTATTCTCGGCAATACAATGATCCAAGACAATTCCTGAGGACCCATAATTAAAAATACTATCTATCTATAGAGAAAGAACTTGATGGAGTTTGAATATAGATCGAAGCATGTTATTTTTCAATTTCTATATTTTTTCGTGGCTTTTTTTCTTTGGGTCTGTTTTCTTTTACAACAAGACTAATATAATGTTTTACATGATTGAATATGCATAACCTATGTAACAAATTGCTCATTGTATCAGAGAGGGAGGAGGTGAAGGAGAGAGAAAATTTGGAACTCAAAATTTTTTAAATGAATCTAAAAAATTGTCTTTACATGTAACTATGGGGATGAGGGTGGGGAATAAAATATCATTAAAAAACACCAGCCTCACATCTGTTCCAGACTTCACTACTCTATTGAGGCTATCACTGTCCTTCCAGTCACCCAGCTGATTTTGGAACCATCCTTGATTTTTTCCCTTCTCTATATACAATTAGTTCACAAGTCTTGTTGATCTTACTTTCACAATTTTTCTTGCTTCTTTCCCCTTCTTTCTTCATATAGGCCCACCTTAGCTCAGGCCTCTTGTCTGGACTATTATTATAGTTTCCTAATTGGTCTTTCTGCTTCTGGTCTTTCATTTCTCCAACCTAGTTTCCACGCAGCTGCTGAAATAATCTTCCTAATGCACAGGTCTGCCTACATCATTCTCTTATTGAGATTTTTTAGTGGCTTCCTATATAGCCTTTCACATAAAATGGAAACTTCTCAGCTTAGCATTTAAAGCCTTTCACAGTTTGGCTCCAGTTTACCTTTGCGGACACTTCACATTACTCCCTTTCTCATTCGTTACAATTCAGCTAAGCCGGCCTACTTGCTGTTACCTAAATTCGGCATTCTCCCTCTGTGGCTTCCCAGCACGGGTGTCCTGTAGGCCTGAACATACTTACTCCCTCCTCTTCCCACTCATTGATTCCCTAGCTTTCTTCAAGATCTAGCTTGAGTCACCATGGATCGGAAGCCTCTCCTGATCCCCCTGGTTATCACTGTTATTTCCCTCCTCAAACTCTCTGGTATTTGCTTATCCCTTCATATATCATATTCCCTAGTAGAATGCAAGTTCCTTGAAAGCAAGGACTGTTTTTTATTTTTTAGCTTTTTATTCGCAGTGACAAGCAAGCTTTTTGTGCATAAAAGGAGATGAATAAATGCTCTTTGAATAACTATGTTTCCTAAATAATGTACAATGATTTTTATCTGAAATTTGAAAAGTTAGGCAGATGTAGGACTTCTGCTTTTGGTTATTCTGGCATTTAGATTAACAGATGAGGAAACAGAGGCCCAGAATAGTTAAGTAGCAGGTAATAAGTAACAGAGTTGGGATTTGAACCAAGTCCAATGTTCTTTCCTCTATACTATGCTGCCTTTCATCATCTTCTATATCCCACAGATTAATGTCTGCACAGAAGGAACGTACATAGATAGCCCAATGTATATGGCCTTCCCTATGGAATGCTCTATAGCTCTTTGGAATGATGAAATGGATATCAAGGTGACTTGAACCGTGGCTTTTCTTTCTCATGAGACAAGAAAGTTAATCTATTTGTTAATAACGATCATACAAGTAGTACTTTTCCTTTTGAAAGCATTTTTCAAATATTAAATTTTGTCTTTTTCATTCATCAGTGTAAATAGGGTCCTGTAGGGTGCATACACATGGAGGTAGGAGTTTTATTCAATTGGACAGAAAATAAAGATTTCCTTTTCAGGGAGTGTTTCCCAGCTGTTCTATGCATAGAGCTTTTAAAAGGAGCCCCATTGAGCTGATTTGCTTTCAGGAAGAAACATCTAATCCTACCAAGGGAGGCAAAAAATAGTGATCAAGGAAAAATAAGAATTCAATATAGCCTCCTTTTGGCTCTAATAGGACATCTGCCTCCTACTTGCTCTAGATGTCTCCTCTCTTTATTGGTGCCAGCAGGGGAAGTGCTTATTACTGCAGGGTGAGACGAAGGGCAGTACACAATCTGGCAAACTGTTTAAAACAGCCTCTGGGAACAAGTGTTTTTGAGATTTGTGTTTAGATAAGAATTGAAATGTTAGTTAGGAGTTAGTATAAGCCCTGCTCATGATGACTTGGTTCATTTCACTAATTTTTGTAAAAAGAGAAGAGTAGAATGAGGCATTTTCCCTTGATCCCCAAGTTTCTCTGTTAGATCACAGCATGGAAACCTCTGGAAAGAAATGTTGAAAGTTAAGAGGAGGGTGATCAAATTCACAACATGGGAAAGGTGACTGCAGTGTAATTTCCGAAGGATTTCCCAGAATACTTGTCAAAGGTACAAAATAAAATAATAATCCCACAATGGATGTTATCATGGACTGTCCAGCCACTGTTGTTTGAAAACTCAGAAATGACAAGAGTTATCTTTGATGCAGTGTGGTACGGTGGATAGGATTCTGAGCATGGAGTCAGGAAGAGTCAAATTCAAATTTTAACTCTTAATACTAGCAATTTGACCTTGAACAAATTACCTATACTCTCTGAACTTCAGTTTCCTCATCTATGAAAATGGAAATAATAGTATTCGTGTTACCTATTTCATAGGGTTGTTGTGAGGATCAAATGAAATATTGTTTGAGAAACATTTTGCTAACCTTAGAGTAATATATAAAGGTCAGTTATTCTTAGCATTATAAATAAAATGAGAGAAAGGATAAACCTTCCCTTCCCACCAGGTTATACAGTGGACCTCTCCATCATTCTCCAGAAGCCTCTTGAAAGGTCACTTCAGCCCCAGAGTTTACATCTTCTGAAGTACTCTCTATCCCTGAGGTCCTTCTCTTGGATGGTTCTTCCCAGAAACTCCATTTAAGAAGTATGCTACACAAAAAAAAGAAGTACGCTAAGGGGCCGCTAGGTGGCACACCGGCCCTGGAATCAGGAGGACCTGAGTTCAAATTTGGCCGCAGACACTTAACACTTATTAGCCATGTCACCTTGGGCGAGTCACTCAACCCCAATTGCCTTGCCTTCCCCCGTCCAAAAAGCCAAAAAAAAAAAAAGTCTGCTAATGCCAGTTATCTCTTCATTTCTCACCACACTACCCTTCAGACTTCTTTATCATGCTCCCATTATAGGTACTTTTGTCTCCTAGCCCCTTTCCATTTTTGCTTCCCTTTATATATTGTCTTTCCCCATTAGAACATAAGCTTTTTAAAAAAATATTTTTTTCAGTTACATGTAAATACAATTTTCAACATTCATTTTTAAAAAATAAGATTTTGAGTTCCAAATTTTTATCCCTCCCTTCCTCTCCTTTTCCCTCCCCAAGGCAGCAAGCAATCTGATATAGGTCATACATGTGCAATCATGTAAAACATATTTTCACAGCAGTCATGTTGTGAAAAAAGAAACATAACAAAAGAAAAAAACATGAAAACATTAAACAAGGAAAGTGAAAATATTTTTCACAATTTGCATTCAGACTCTATCAGTTCTTTCTCTGGATTGTGGATAACATTTTCCCTCATGAGTCATTTGGAATTGTCTTTGATTGTTGTATTTCCGAGAAGAGCTAAGTCTATCATAGTTGGTCATTGTACAACATTGCTGTTACTTTGTATAATGTTCTCCTGGTTCTATTCACTTCACTCAACATCAAGAACATAAGCTTCCAGAGGGCAGGGACTATTTTTTTTTTATGTTTATTTTTTCTAACACTTAGTACAGTTCATTGAACAAAGTAAGTACTTATAAAGGCTTTATGATTGACCTGATTAAAATGTAAGAGGTTAGATCTTATTCGAATTGAAAGTATGATTGGATCAAAATGTTGGGTTCTAATTTGTTTGTTTCCATTATCATTCTGTGAAATGGGACTTTCTGTGCATAAAATATGTCCTATGAGAACAGTTCTGTGCAAATATTTAATTGGTTTGGTGTTATTGCTGACCGCTCAGAAGTCAGGTATACAATTCAAATATTTGTTTCCCCAAATTACAAAATGCTCATGCCTGTTCAATAATTGGATGACTGAAAATATGCACATTAGTATATTACAAACATATGCCTAGATCATTTGGGACTAAATATGAATTAGAGGTATGAAAATCCAGAGAAAACTCCTTTTCCTAAGGGAGAAGAGATGGATATACAGTAAAATAGAATAAGAAATACTGAAACCTGCTGTGGTAGGGATTTGATACATGAAATTGTATTATAGAATGCTAGTATATTATAATAATAGCTCAGTTTTGCCTAGCATTTTCAGGTTTACAAAATGATTTACAGGCACTGTCTTCTTGGATCCTCATAACAATCCAGGAGGTAGGCACTGTTATAAACCCCACTTTAAAGAGAAGGAAACTGAAGCTCAGAAAGGTAAAATGACTTGTCCATGGTCATACAGCTAGTAAATGTTTTGAGGCAAGATTTGAACCTGGGTCTTCCGGACTTCAAGTCGGTGCTCTATCCATTTTGCCATTTCTAGCTGCCCCTTTTTTTTTCAAAGTAAGAACTGAGTCTTGAATTCTTTGTGACTCTGAAGACTACATTAAATTTATCCTAAAGTGAAATGTCCCACAAACCTTCAATCATTAAGGCAAAGACTATCCAAGAAAATGGAATAAGAATACTTGGAATATTTCTCCAACCTTCCTTCAATTAAAATGGACTCCATTCCAGATGCAACTATTAAATAGTATGAAAAATACTTTAGAATTTTGTGATGTAGTATGCTGCCAAAGGAAGATGTGAACATTGGTTAAGGAAGTTATTTATTAGGCCTGGCTTTGTATGAAATTATAATATAGGTATAATTTGTTTTATACCTATATCTCCCCTTCCTGTACCTTTTTAATTCACAGCATCCCATTGTTCCCCCTCCTTTTAGACATTCTTGCTCAAACTCAGTTCTTCTTAATCTCATCACAAGATCTAAATCAATACCTTGTCTATTTCAAAGCTCTTTGAATATCTGGCCTTATCTCTTTGTGGAATGAAAAGACTCTCTTCTATTAAAAGATTGTAAGAAATCATCAGTCTGGGGGGGATGGAGACTTGTAGAGGGGGGAAAGGAAAGCTTTTCACACCTCCATACCACACCCACTCTTAAAGGCTCCTTGTTAAAACAAAAGTTTCTTTGGGGGACAAAATGTATAACATCTATTGTCCCTGCTACTGAGGCAGCTTAGGTTAATGGATTGCTTGAGTTCAGGAGTTTATGAGATATAGTAGAGATAAAGAGTTCATTGTCCTCATTAAGTCCACACTAGTATGATGCACCCTAAGTAGAGGAGAGTGGTGGGGGTGTGTGTGGTCTAAAGCAGTTCAAAACCTAAGGAAGGGTAAATGAAACTAGCTGAGCCTAAGCAAGATAGAGATACTGAGTCTCAAAAAAATCACTAGATGAGTCTCATGTCTCACATCTCTATCCTTTACTGAATAGTATGATCTTATCAAGTTGATCAGCTTTTCCAAATTTCAGTTTTCTCATCTGTCAAATGGAAATAATATTTATACTATCTACTTTACTGGATTGTTGTGTTATAAACACTGCTCTGGGCAGGGTTTCACATCAAGTCCAATCTAACTCTTCTTCTCAACCACCAATTTCCTAGATCTTTTTTATTTAACCCATATGGTTAACAGATACAAATTTCTTAGAGAGGAGGGTAGTTTACAAAGACTAGCAGGTATATGGACGTTGGAGGAACTTTCTGGCCCAAAATAAATATACAAAGTTTATCACATATAACATCCATAAATTGAGAATATAATTTAAAAAAACACAACAAAATACAACCACACAAATGTGCCTGCAAAGAGTGAAATTAGGTTATAAATCAGTAGCCCTTCCAGGCCCTACTGGGCAAACTTGACAGAAGTCATACACAGTCTAGTAGTTTCAGACTCCAATTACAAAGAATCAAAGATGGAGGGAGAAGAAAAAAGTGATAGAATTGGAAATGTGTGACTCATCGAATTAGCAGGGAAGGTGACAAAGAGAAACAGCCAAGGGTTCTTGCCCTGGTAGGGAAAGACAGAGTGATTGAAATGTGGTCTGAGTACATGAGAAAGAGCAAGAAAACAAGCAAAGCATCACCACAGACAAGGTAAAAAGGCAGGAAGAAAGACTTATGTACATTTTTCTTAGATTTCCTGGTATTTCTGGTGTAGTGAGATCGTTACTTACAAAAGTTAACCTTGTTTGCTAAGATCTGTTCCCTTTAAGAACAGGAGACAAAAGCACACCTTTTGTATTCCTAACCCTTTGTCATAACAGAGAGTTAGTGATTTCATTTTGGGGTGCTTCCCCCCTCTTTCTGAAGAAAAAATTCAGTTTCAAATAGACATCACTTTTGTTTAGCAAGAGAAACTCATTGCTTCAATCTGGTTATATGACCCACTGCTTCTTTATTCTGAGTAAGACCTGTTGTTCAGATGGGGCAGGGAGGTAAAGATGGGTGAGAGGAGGAGAGCATATTATTACTTCTCTATTCCAAAGAGCGAGAAAGTAATGAAATGTCAAGCAATAATTATGGCATCTAATTTTGCATAATTTTCACAGCTAATTTAAGCATCCTAGAAATTTTTTTTTTTTTGAGGAGAGGAGCTGGACCTGTGGTTTTATCACTGTAGGGATTTCCCAGTGAGCCAAATCCCTTTATTGATGCAGGCAGGCAACTGTTCTGCATTCTGTAGTCTTAATTCTTAACCTGGGGTCTGTGAACTAAAAGAAAAAAAATTTATAACTACTTCTTTTCTTTTTTGTTGTTTAGTTTTTATTTCATAAACATAAACTTAGCTGCAGTCTAGCCAGACTTGTGGAAGAAAAAGGGAAATGTAATCCAAAGGAAAGTACAGCAAGGAAGAGCACACGGATTATAGAATAAGATTGAGGTTAAGGGACCGTATGTCAGATATAGAGGAATGGATTGGTGGTTAAGACAGAGACTCTGACCAAATCAAAAAACTCATCACAGTTATTCACAGCAGCAAAGGTGATCTTTTTGCTGATCTTTGCCATCCCCAAATCTAAAGTATTTACTGGTTTCCATGATGTACGTGCCTTCTCTCACCGGGACAAAGACCTTATGAAAGACATTCTCTCTCCATCACAAGAGCAAACACTGTTGGTGATCATACATCTTTCTGTTATTGATAACATAAGATTATTAAATAGTTAGCTGTGTGATTGTGTCCATAAAAATATCTGGTATGACTGATGGCGACCTTAGTAGAGGAGAACTTTTATTACTGTGTTTGGCTCAATTATGTCCAATGCCATTTTTTTTTGAAAGAGTGTAAATACAAAACAATTAACCCAACGGAATTCATCTTTCAGTAAATTGTGTGACCATGAGGAGATGGTCTGCTATAGAAAATAGACTATGAAGACTTGTCAGTTATTTTCTTATTTTTTATTAAATTTAATTCCTATATACTTGGGTAGATCTTTCTCATAAAGACTTCATAGAGATGAGAAAGTAGGTACATAATCAGGAGCTATTCTCAATTTCTTTTTAAGGGAGGAGGTAATAATACTTTCTGTGATTTTTTTAATTGTTAGTTGTCTTTTTCTCCTTAAATATATTGAAAATGGATCGCTAGGTACCCAAAAAACTGCATTACCTTCAGCATGGATTTTTTTTTTAATGTATAATTGTACTGGGGACCAAAACAATGGCATAAATGAGTAAATGCTATCATCTATTCGTTCTATGGTCTGAGAGTAATGTATTTACAAAAGCATACCTCTGTACAGATTTCAAGTAAGACCAAAATGTATTTTGGTTATACAAGCACATGTATAACAATACATTTGATTGCTTGTTGCATTCCTAATGGGGCTTCACCTTATAAGACCTCTCACCCTGCAGAGTTTTGAGATAACAAAGGGGAGAACTGGAGCCAGCTTAGACTTTTCAAGAGCTGATTGTTGAGACTGCTGTGTAAGCATTTATACCCCAGGGCAAATGCTAAAAATCAAGACTGGATTTACTGTTTTGTTGTTTGTCTAGATTTAAGAAAGTGATGAAGAAAATGTTAATTATGCAAATTAAACTTAAAAGAGTGCCATGTGTACATTTTCGGAGGGATGGGAGGAGATGATTGTTAAATATTTACCTGCACACCCCTGGATAACAATTATCTGCCAACCTCATAAAGCAATTACTTTCATATATGTGCTATGTATGATTTAGCTTCAAGGCAAACCATAAGCTGGTACACTCTGTTTGTATTTTACCCTCAACAAACAGTTGGTAATGCCCAAAGTTGGCAGAGTTGGTTTTATGTCCCAAAAGAAGAAGAGACATTGTTTTCTGGGATATCTGCTCATCTCATATTGCACTACTCATTATAGACATTGGCAGAATGACTACCATGAAAATAACTGGAATTTAGGCAATGACTTTGGTTGCTGAGGTTAAAGCAGAAATTCTACTAAAAACCTAATATATCCCTCAAAATTAAATCGACATACACTCTTACCCTCAGTGACTTCAATGCAAAGGTAGGAAATGGTGAAGATGATAAGAAATACATGGGAAAGTATAGCTCAGGAATAAAGAATGAGTTCTAAGAGTTATGAATGGGAAGCCTTTAAAGTTGAGATTCTCCAAAGGCAGTATTAGAATGCAAATCAGAGCTTTTGTTTAGGGTGGGCTGGAGGTAGACCTGACAGCTTTTTGCTGTGGGCTCGGGGTGGGGACAGGAATCCCACGAGAGTTGCTTGTCTACTTAAAGACTGTGCACCCGCACCTTTTGCATAAGCAAAAGGTGAGTGGGACAGGTGGGGGAAAATCTTTCTTTGTTTAAATTCGCGCCGAAACGGGACTCCGCCCCTCCTCCAATGAGAAGTCAGAGACCCTCTGACTTTACCTGCGTGGAATCCATACCCTCTCTCTCTTCCAATAGAACTTAAAAGAATGTACTTTTTATGACTTTTTATGACTCTCAGGGTTTTTAAAAAAGGGCACCTGGAGGTGCTCTCTATCTTGCTCTCTTGCTCTCTCTCTTCTTC
>CM053582.1:466495471-466525978 GCA_028627135.1 Pseudochirops cupreus | reverse complement strand
CTTCTGTCTGACATTTAAAATTCTTCATAACTTGCCCCCTTTTAACCTTTCCAGTCTTCTTATACTCAGCTCTCCTACCTGTATTCTATGATCCAGCAAGGCTGACCTGCTAATAGTTTCTCAAACACAAGACTCCGTTGTCCGAGTCCTATCTCCCTGCCTTTGAACTGGCCATCCCCCACACCTGCAATGCTCTGTCTTCTTGGGTCCACTTCCTAGTTTCTTTGGTTTTCTCGAAGTTCCAATCTTACCTTCTGTGGGAGACTTCCTGGTTCTACCAGTTGCCAGTGTTTTCCTCTCTCAGATTGCTTTCCATCTACTCTGCACTTTTCTTGTATGTGCCAAAATTATTTACATTATCATCACTCTCGCTAGAATGTGAGTGTCTTCAGAGGAAGAGCTACTTTTGCCTTTATTTGTATCCCTAGCATTTGCCACAGTGCATAGCACATAGTAAACACTTAATAAATGACTGTTGACTGAAAAAAAGAATTGTTAAGGTACTGGAAATAGGGAATAGCAAATAATCTTGCAAAGATGAAATATATTAGGAAATGCAGGATTGACCAGTGAGGGCCCAGTCAACAAGGGACATGGATTTTGGGGGACATTTTGTTGAATTAAGATGCCTCTATGACACTGAGGTAATAATATTCAACAGGCATTTGGTAACTTTGGACTGGAGTTTGGGATCAAGGTATCCTATGTAAATTTAGGAATCCTCAACAATGAAATTACGATTGAATGTTTGTTAACTGATATGATGAACAAGAGAAAGTATGGAAAGAAAATGAAAGAAAGCCCAGGAAAGAGACCAGGGAGACACTCATGCTTAGGTGTAATATGAATGATGATCCAAAGGAAATTGAAAGGAGCAGAAATAGAACTAAGAGAGAGCAGCATGATAGAACCCAAGGGAGGAAAGTGGAGAGGAGAGGAGGACAGAGGCCAAAGTGTCAAAAGCTGAAGAGAGCCCAAGCAGGATAAGAACAGAGTAAAGGCTGTTGAATTTAGGGTTAAGAAATTGTTGGTAACTTTTGAGAAAGTTAGTTTGGTCGAGTGGTAGAATTATATAACAGACTATAAGATAATGAGAAGTAAGCCAGAGGAAAGGAATGAAGGCAATAAGTATAAATACCCTTGTAGATGAGGATAATTATTATATTTGAACTGCTTCATATGGTTGTTACGACAATATCAGTGAGATATGTAGGCAGAATCTTGATCTCATCAGAGTAGGTAACAGCCTCCACAAATGCAGATTTAAACCCTGCTAGACCTTCTCATTCTGTGTAATTCTTCTCTAAATCTTTCAATGAATCCACCATTGAAAATCTATTCAGTGTGCTTTTTTTGTTTTTGTTTTTTCAGTTATTTCAGTCATGCCTGACTCCCATTTTGGGGGGATTTCTTGGCAAAGATACTGGAGTGGGTAGCTATTTTTTTCTCTAGTTCTTTTTTTTTAAACAAATGAGGAACTGAGGTAAATAGGGTTAAATGACTAGCCCAGAGTCACACAATTAGTAAGTATCTGAAGCCAGATTTGAACTTATGAAGATGAGTCTTCTTGATGCCAAGACGAGGGCTTTATCACTATGTCACCTAGCTGCCCTATTCGGTGTGCTGGTAGCCTGCAATTTACCAAGTTAAATTCAATAAATATTCATTAAGAGCTCACCACGTACATATGATTCTGCTATTGTGGGGTTGCAGAGACAAGAATGAAACAATTTCTACTATCATAGAGTTCATAAAGGGTACTAGTATAGTATTTAAGCTGTCATTCACCTCCTACCCATCATTCACCTCATGTATGATTGGCTGACCTTTTCAAGACTCTTGATGATGTATATGACAGAACTAAATATTCCCAGTATGACTTGGGACGATCATTCAATCTCTGATCTCTCTGCTGCTCCTTACTTATACTTGCCGTGTTCCTTTCCCCTGCTCCTTGGGTCATCTCAGCTTTGATTCTTCTGAGGTCATGGTGGTCTGGGATTACTAGTCACATAGTATCTCTGGGAGAATATTGATTCTGAAAGATGGGGGTTTTATGAAAGTGAGCAGACTGGGATATTTGAAAACATTCACCATTTCTTCAGATAATACAGTTTTATATGCTCCTTCTAGTCAAGTCTGGGTCCAGCTCATTGCTATGCCTGCCTAGGATGTACTTATACCGCCTGAAAACTCAATGACTGCCCATTGAAATGTACACTGCAATTTGCATTATATGTATTTCTGTTAGCATTGTTTTTATGGTATATTTTAATAGGCCATTCTTTTCCTGATGACAATGGATCTTTATTTTTGCATTTTGCTGTATGTTACAGGCAGTGATAGCATCTGTATATTGTTATCTTCGAACGACCACTTCAAAAATTTGCTGTGGATAAAGAAGCCTTCTCTTTGGATTGTATATAAGAAATTCTCTGGGACACTGCAGAATGCCTTAGGCAAGTACCTGTCATCTTGTTTTGTGCCTAATTTGATGTTGATATTCAATAGGTTGTTGAATAAAGTTACTGGTCACAGGGTCGGATCCTGCAGGGAGAGGATGGGAAAGCCTTGCCTGGGGCTGAGGAGTCTGGGTCACAGTCAGGATGAGAGCAGAAGTAACCTGAAAATCGGGGTTATTGCCAGAGTGCCTGTGGAGTAGCAAAATCTAAGAGAATGACATGATAATAGGAAGCTGGTTATTGAGCAGAGCTTCAATTTAGTAATGGAATGGAAAGCAATGGAAATGCATTTAGTAGGTGCTTAATACTTGCTAAATGCTACTAAGCATTAAGAATACAAATAAAAAATTGAGATATCTCCTGCTTCCAAGGAAGTTCCATTTTAATCGGGGAGACAACACATAAGGCAAAGACAAGAAATTACTATGTGCCAGGCACTGGGCTAATAGACGTACAAATATTATCTCTTTTGACCCTGGAAGATAGGAGCTGTTATGCATGCGTGTGCGCATGTGCGCGTGTGCGTGTGTGTGTGCGTGTGTGTGTGCACGCGTGTGTGTGTGTGTGTGTGTGTGTGTGTATTATTCACATTTGAGGAAACTGAAACCCACAGGGATTAAGTGACTTGCCCAGGGTCACACAGCTAGTTTCTGAGAATGGATCTGAACTTTATCTTCCTGACTCCAGGCCCAGTGCTCCACGCACTGCAGTCTAGTTAATGGTAGGTAGAAAGAGCAGTTATTAGTTTGGTATGGAAAGTACCAGGGCAAATGACAAAGATTAGAGGACCTTGGGGAATAAAGGCCAGGCAAATAGTCCCCAACAAAGAGAATGGGGGTCCAAGGCAGTAGGCTCTGGGATACCTCCAGCAAGCTTTGAACCCAGCAGGTTATCTGCTGTTGGTCAGAACAGAGTAAAAGGCTAGGAGGGTTGAGTTGAGGAAAGGGAAGGAAAGGTCCACAGTTCCTCCCAGTGGCAGCAGGTGGTATTGGTTAATCTTTGGGCTACCTGCTGATATTCTGGGGTAGGGGAAGGGAAGACAGTATCAGGATAGCAAATCAAAATCCAGGGAATGCCATGGAATTGATCATTTGGGCAAGTCATCTTGAATATCCACAGCTTTTACCTTTTTGCTACACCTGCATTTTTTCCCTGTCCTGAGATGCTTTTGAGGTGTCAATGTGGCACTGGTTCTGCCAACCATACCTCCTCCTTATTTGGCCAACTCTGCTGGGGCTGGAGCACATATACTGTTCCTCCTGAAGAATGCTGCTTTAGCAACGACCATGTAATGTGGGATGGATATGGAATAAGGAACATATAGCCCCATTTGTCAGGTCACTGGACTGGTCACCAGAGAGACTGGAAAAAGGACCTGAAGGACTGTGGTAAGAGCAGTAGAGAAAAAGAGAGAACTGGTGGTCTAACTAAAAGTAATGTGAAGGAAGTCAATGAAGAAAGACAATTTATCTGAGGAAGCCATGAATGTCCTCAGCTATGGTGGAGGGTCCAAGGAAGTTAATGAACCATCTTGGTCAAGATAGCAACCACTATACGGGTGGTATTGTATCACTTATATGTGGACGAGTCAGAGGTATGATCTGATAGTACTGCTATGCAGGGATTGCAAAGATTTCAGCAAGCCTGCTGGTCTGATCACTGGATTTTGGCCTAGGTACATACTGTCCTTCAGCCTTTAATTCCTTACCAACTTGTTTTACCATCATTCATACCTTGCCAATCCTTGACTCTATATAACTCTTACCATCCACTAAAAATTCATATTTTTCAATCTTAATTAGACCTCAGAGCTATATGAAAATCTTTATTCTTATCATAAATCATAGATTGAGTTGGGAAGGAACTTAGAAGTCATTTAATCGAAACCCTCATTTTACAGATGAGGAAACTGAGTCTGAGAGTGGTTAAATGACTTATCTAAGATCATATAATTAGTGCCAAAGGTAGGATTTGAACCTAGGTCTTCAGCTGCAAGTTCAGCCCTATACCATGTTTCTCTTTATGTACTGACTCTCTAGATGGCTCTTAAGCTGTTGTTCCAAGCCTCTTTCATCTTCACATCCTTTATGCTACCATCATCCTTCCCCATCTCAAGAGGTGGCATTGTCTCCTGCTTTTGCTGAGAATATCAAAATACTATGAACTCCCTCATCTCTTCTACTCTAAACTCAAGACTCTTCCACCTTGTCACCCATGTTCTTTTTCTTTATTCCAATATCTGAGAAAGAAGTACTCCTAACCTACAATAAACTTCCACTCATATTCTCCTGTCTCCTCTAGAAGCTTTCCACATTAATCAATCTCTTTGTCTCTCCATCTCTCCGTCTCTCCATCTCTCCATCTCTCTGTCTCTCCATCTCTCCATTTTTTCTCCCCTCCCCTCCCCTTCCTTCCTCTCTCTTTCCCTCTCCTCTTCTCCAACTCCAACTCCAACCCCAACCTTCTAGGGAAATGAAAACAACGACACTTGGTTCCATCTTGTCTTTTCAGAACCTTGTAATTTGGGTTCTTTCCCTCTCTTGCCTATTAAGTGTGAATGGCCTCTGGAGCTCTGTCCTAGGCCCTTTTCCCCATCTGTATCCTCTCTCAGTGATCACCTGAGTTCTTTTGGGTTTAATTATAATCTCTTTGGAGATGATTGCAATATATATATATCCAGTCATAATCTCCTAAATTTTGGTTTCTCACCACCAATTATTTGTTAAACATCTTCGGCTGTATGCCCTATCAGTAACTTAACTCAATGTATCCAAAACCTAACTAATTATTGTTTCCTCTAACCTCTCCTTCCTCCAGACTTTGCTTTTGTCTGTTCAGAATGCTACTGTCCTCTAGAGTGACCTTTTACCCTTCCTTCTCCTTTACGTCCATATCCTATCACTTGCCAAACTCTTCTAATTCTATCTCTATAACATCTCTTGAATCAGTTCCCCTTTCTTTACTTACATGACCACCTCCCTAGGGTAGGCCATCATCACCTCATTCAGATTGCTGTAATAGTCTCCCAATTATTCTACCTGCTTGCAGTCTCTCCTCGGCCTAATCCATTCTCCACACAGCTGCCAAAATAACCTTCCCTCCAGTGAGCCCCACATTCTCCAAGGACCTATGTAGTCTTCCAGATTTATAATACTGCCCTGAAGTTAATCCTCTTCCCCCCTCCACACGCATAAACAGCAAGTGGGGAAAGGAATCAGCATTCTTAGAGAGTTGATCTCTTTCCCTGTACCTGTGCTATTCACATATTTTAGGCCCACTGAAAGGCAAAGACCTTGACTTCCTTGTAGCTCTATGCCTCACTATCCATCTTGCTCTGACTCCCACTTGGTCCAGGAATTGATTCATATGTTCTAGAAACCCCTTCACTGGGCCCAGGAAGTACTATGCTATTCAAGGAATTCCTATAGTTCCCAACTTAGCTCATGAACTTATTGTCACTTCATCCCTGCCTGCTATCTCTAGAGTTAGAGGAATACATGTTTCCATGGAGGAATCATATAGCTGTGAAGGCTTCCTTTTAAGGTACTGGGACCATGTATATTCAAATGATTCTCTCTTCACAGCCTCCCATATCTACTTCCTATTTTCTAGGCCTATGTCCCACTGTCTCAGCTTTTTCTATTTAAGGTTAAGTCCAAGATTAAGTGAACTTGCTACAAATCGATCGTCCTCAATATCGTATCAAGGAATCCAGGAGAAGGCAAATTCACAAATAAATTCTCCAAATTATGAAGGATATGATATCAATGTTAGAACAAAGTTCTTACCAGTGGACAAGAGGACTTTTATAAGTTGAACAGGGAGATGTTGTCAAGAGGTAGAAGAAAATCCTCACCTCATATGAAGATCCAGGAAAATTCTCAGCTACACCCAGTATTTTTTAAGTGGAAATAGTTAAAGTGATGTTTGTAGACACTCTAAAACCATGTGATTTTAGTACCTATTCCCTGATTTTCTGCTAGTCTTCCATCATCACTGCTGAAGGGGAAGGGTGCCCACTGTTATAGGACTGAAACCATTTTCTGCTTCAATGTCACATCTTTTTTATAGGCTGTTATGGCTTCGAATTCCCATCATCTAATGACCATCCTTCCAATGATGACCTTCTCCATGTTTAGTTAAGTTTGTCCTTAGACCTCAGAAACAGTTTCTCACAGGACTCATGCCTTTGCAAGATTGTAGAACCAACTTGAACTTGTATTCTCATATCCCTGACGGCATCCAAGAATGATTTCTATAGAAGACTATATAAAATTTAAAGTGTGTGTATATGTGTGTGTGAGTGCGCGTGTGTATGTGTGTGTGTGTGTGTGTGTGTGTGTCTAAGAGAGAGAGAAGGAGGGAGAGAGAGAGAGAGAGAGGGAGAGAGAGAGGGAGAGAGCAGAGACTGAGAGACACACAGAGAGAATTATTATTAGGATTATTATCATAGTCTTAGAGTTGGAAGGTGCCTCAGAAGTCATCTAGTTTTTTAAATTTTATTTTTCAACTAACATATATTTACTTTCTTTCCCTCCCATCCCTTCTTCATTTACATTTTTTAAAAGGAAAGGAAAAGGAAATTCTTGTAACAAATATTCATAATCAAGGAAAACAAATCCTTACATTGTCTATGCCCAAAATATATGATGTCTTAATCTACAACTTTAATCCATCACCAGCTAGGTGGTACAGTGAGTGAACAGAGTACTGGGTCTAAAGTTAGAAAGAACTGGGTTCAAATCCAGCCTCAGATATCTACTAGTTTCTTGACTCTGGGCAAGTCACTTATATTCTACTTGCCTCAGTTTCCTCATCTGTAAAGTAGATACAATAACAGCACCTTTCTCACAGGGTTGTTATGAGGATTAAATAAGATTATATTCTTAAAGCACTTAGGACATTGCCTGGTACATAGCAGGCACCAAATAAATGCTTGTTCCCTCCTTTCCCTCTGCCCCTCCCCTTTTCCTTCCTTCCTTCCTTCCTTTTCCTTCCTTCCTTCCTCTTTCCTCCTTCCTTCCTTTTCCTTCCTTCCTTCTTCCTTCCTCCTTCCTCCTTCCTTCCTTCCTTTTCCTTCCTTCCTTCCTTCCTTCTTTCCTTCCTTCCTTCCTTCCTTCCTTCCTTCCTTCTTTCCTTCCTTCCAGTCAGAAGGTAGATAGAGTAGTTCACCATTAGTCCTCTGGAATCATGGTCAATAGAGATCCTAAGTCTTTCAAAGTTGTTTGTCTATACAAAATTGTTATTGTGTACATTTTCCTTCTGGTTCTGTTTAAGAAGCCATTTAATTTAATGTCTACTTGTAATACAAATCTTGCCTCCAACATCTCAAATATGTGGTCATGTACTCTCTATTTGAAAACTCCCAGTGATGAGCAAGTCACCATTGACTAAGAGAGCTCTAATAATGAGTCAGTCTGACACCCTAGAATTTCAATCCACTGGTCCCAGCCCTCCCCTCCAGGGTCAAGTGGAACACGTTTTATTCCTCTTTCACTTAACACTGATTTCAGTATTTGAAGACTGTTTTCATATGTCCCTCTGTCTTCTCTATGTATCTCTGTTTCTTCAACTAGTCCTTGTATGACCTGGTCTTTAGTTTCTTGGCCAATCTGGTCAACCTCTTTTGTTACGTGCTCTAGCTTTCCAATGTTCTTTCTCACATAGAGGAAGCAATGGCTTCCTCATTGGTTGCTCTACCTCAAGTCCCTCCCCACTGTAATCCATCCTTCCCTTAGCTGCTGAAGAGATTTTCCTTAAGTACATATTTCACTGCATTACTTCCCTACTCAATCAACTCCTGTAGCTCCCTGTTGCCATTAGGATAAAATATAAGCTCCCCTATTTGGTGAAAGCCCTTCAAAACCTGGACTCATCCCATCTTTCTAGCCTTGTTACTATGCATTACTCCCCACCTACACTCTCTGTGATCCAGCCTAACTGGCCTTCTCTCTGTTCCTTATATAAGGCACTGTATCTCCCATCTCCATACTTTTGCACTGTCCCCCATGCCTGGAAGGCACTCCTTCCTCAACTATGGCTTGTAGAGTTATGTTTTCCTTCAAGATAAAGTTTAAGCACTGCCTTTTATCTGAAGCCTTTCCTAGTCTGACCCTGCCCCTTCCTAGTCCCCTCTTTCCCTACAGTGTTTATCTTGTATTTTATTCTACATATGTAAATGTATATGTATATATTCCTGTGTATTACATGTATATGTATCTTTACTTCCCAAAGTAGAATGCAAGCTTTTTGAGTAGTGATTGTTTCCTTTTTTTTTTTTTTTGGTATCAGTATTCCTACTCCTACCATAGTACCTGAGACACAGGAAGTTCTTGACAAATACTTACTGAATGATTAATTTGAAAATGTCAGTCTCATAATTGAAGTAGTCCTCCATATATGACCAATTAGTATGTGTCAGTTACCTACCTCATTCTGGATACCACTTATCTGGATTCTATTTATCCAGCCCAAGATTGAATTAGATTTTTTTTCATGGTCACATTCTACTGTGGACTCATAATGAATTATTAGTAGTACACTTGATCCCCTCAGCCTTTCTTTCTTGCCTTCTTCATAGTGCAGGGGATCAGGTGACTGGCATAAAATCCATCTATCCTGTGAGTCTCCTTTTGGTCCCACCCAAGTTTAGGGATTTGTTGATCCTCCCACTATATTCATAGTTAGCCAACCTTTCCTTCTGTTTGCTTTTAGTCCAGAGGTGTATACCCTTGAATTTGTCTTTCTTCATATTCATTCTTCCATTTAGCTGTGTGCTTTGCTGTGTGCTTGAATTGAATGGAATTTTCTTTTAATAGTATTTCCCCTTCAATTTATTAAGTCATTTCAAGTTAATTTGTTAATAAAATATCAGTCATATCCTTATGACAAATATTTTAAAATTTTGGGTTCTATCCCTTGAAACAATTATTCATGATGAGAAAAATCCAAAGTCTATTTTAAACTATCCTCTGTGGTCCCTTTGTGCCGTTTTTTATGGACTATACTTTTAACTTTTTAGTAAAAGAAACTTCCAATGGAACAATTTCTCCTATCAATGCAGATAGTTACATGCAATTTATATTGTCAAAGAAGGCACTTAATAAATACTTGTTTCACTAGAGAGTTGCCTGAGGACACTGAGAAATTAAATGACTTGAAAAGGGTCTCTCAGTACGTATCAGACTCTGGACTTGAACCCAGGTCTTTCTGACTCACAGGTTAGTCTACTTTCTACTAGGTTATGCTGCTTCTCATGTAATCCCTTCTGTGATCTATTACAGATAACCATTTAAGTATTTTCAAGCTTAAATAATAATAAATTGTAATACTGGTTGTGAAGTTTCTCTAAAAAACATTATTTAAAAAAATAGGGCCCCGCTTCCTTCCTGAGCAGCACTACTCAGTAAAGATCTTGGTTAGTCAATAAGCATTTATTAAGTGCCTACTGAGCACCAGGCACTGTGCTAAATACAGTATTATTCAGTCTATAGAGACTGGTTATTTGGAGTCTATGTAACACTGATAGGGTCTAAATCTTTTCAATCTTGCATAAAAGGATACTGTATCTTCTCAAATTGCTGGCTTAATCCTGCCATAGCCTGTTAAAAAGAAGCCTGATCTAGAGTTTAGAGGGTTTTTTTGTTTGTTTCTTAAGTGTGGCGTCTTCAAAAAGAGAGAGAGAGAGCTGCCTTTTTTTTTTTCAAAAAAAGAATCAAGTGTGTATTATGCTCAACAAAAGATCTGTAACAAACCAAGGGGTATACCTTAAAAATAATGACTTCTTCCTGCACCAGAGTCCACAAAACTACTGTATATTCCTATTGTTCAAGGTACATTGCCTAGCAACAAAATGCGGGTAATCCTTGAACAGATTATTCCTAACTGCAGGCCATAAGAAAGCCTGTCTGATGACATGCTGATGTGTGTGCTGTGAGTGGGAAGCCAGCTTTATCACCTCTGTTCTAAGCTAGACAGTATGTGCAAATGAAGCAGACAGTTTTGGAGTTGCTAGGCCTTAGGTTTCCACACCACTAACAAAGGTTATGTAACTGGGAGCTCCGTCTTCTAGGCTTTGGGACAGGCAAGAAGAATGTAATATTTTTACCCCGGAAATGTTGAATCTCAGACCTCATTACCAAAAATAGCCTGACTTCCAATCAGTTTATAGCTATTTCACAAATTTAAACTTTTTATTTTTATCCCTTTTCAGCAAAACTAAATATTTGTTTAGAATTATCTTGCATTTGACAGATTGAAGCATATTTTTTTAAACTTTATTTTTCTTGGAGTTTTTTTCTTTTGGTCTATGTTTTTTTGTTTGTTTGTTTTTTACCACATAACTAAATATGTTTTGCGTGTCTACACATGTGTAACCTATATAAAATCTCTTGCATTTACAATTTGGGGGTGGGGAAGAAGAGAGAGAATTTGGAACTCAAAATTTTTAAGTGAATGTTAAAAATTGTTTTTACACGTAATTGGGGGAAATAAAATGCTAAGTAACTAATTTAACATCCCCTCTGTAAAAAAAAAAAAGAATTATCTTGCATTTGGGAAAACTATAAAACATTCCTATGGCCAAGGTTTATTTTATGACCTATCAACTATTCTGGTTAAAATCTAACCACTACTTATAGTAATCCTGCTTAAGCTCCTTGGGAAAAGCAAATTTTTTAAATTAATTTTTTTCAATGAACAGCAATCTATTTTCTTTTCCTTCTATCCTATCCCATTGGAAAAAAAGAAAAATGTGATAAATTGACAAAAATAAGCAAAACATATTTTCTCATAGGCTATGCTCAAAACATGTTTTCTTCTGCACCCCAAGTCTAACAGTTTCATGTTAGGAAGTGGTTAGCATGCTTCAAAATCTGTCCTCTGAAAATGAATTTGGAATTATATTAAAATATCTATACCCTTTTATCCAGAAATCCCAGTGCTAAGTATATACCTCAAGAGGTCAAGGATAGAAAGATCTCATATATATCAAAATACTAATAGTAGCACTTTTCGTAGTAGCAAAGAACTCAGAAACAAAGGTGATATGCCCATCATTTGGGGAATGGCTAAATAAATTGTGGTACGTGGATACAATGGCATATTGCTGCCCTGTAAAAAATGAGGAATGTGAAGAATTCAGAGAAATATGGGAAAACATCTATGAAATGATGGAGGATGAAATAATCAGGACCAGGAAAGCAGTATACCTGTCAGTTACAACAAAATCAACAATAGTGCAACTGAATGCCTTATAATTGTCATGACCAAGGTTGGTCCTGAAGAAGAGATGAGAGAATTCATACCCATCCCTTCCTTGTAGACATGGAGGTCTATGGGTGTGGAACATTGCCTATCCTACCAGTTTGATTGGCTTCTTAGTTAGTTTTGCTAAAGAACTTTTCCCTCCTCCTTAAGAAAAAATTCTTTGTTATAAGTATTGCTTATTTAATAGATGGGAGTAGGAATGTGGGATATAAAACCCTGGTGAGGGATGCCGCACAAATAGCAGTGTGAATTGAACTCTCATAGGAAAGAAAAATCACAAATAAGCAGAAAATCTGACATTGAGTTAATAATCTACACAGCGACATAAATCAAAATAACAACATGGTCTTCTGGTTTTCAGGAATTTAATTGTCCCAATAAAACCTGGAGCGTAAAGGTCAGCACCAAGGTTTAAAGGAGCAGTAGTTGGGCGATAGTGTGTGGTGTGTGTGTAAGCAGAAACAACACCCCTGGTTATAAGAAAATAAGCTGGAAAAAGTCAGGCAAGTTCTTAGATATTTGGAGAGGCTGACATTTTTCAAAGGGATCTTGCAACCAGTCAGTCAGTGATCAATAAGCATTTATTAAGTACTTACTTTTGTCAAATGTTGTGTTAAGTACTGGGAATACAAATAAAAACAATAAGAAATGTAGTCCCTGCCCTCAAGGAGAAGACAACACATAAAAGGAGGATGTAAAGTGGAGTGGGGTGGAAAAGTTGAAGAAGGTACCCAGCTGTGGGGCAAAATGGATATGTTGGGAGGATGAAAAAATTTCTTTCAATCACTAACCATTTATTAAGTACTTACTGTGTGCCAGGCACTAAGCTAAGCACTGGTGATTCAAAAAAGTCAAGAGTCCCCGATCTCAGGGAACTCATAATTTTATGGGGAGACAATGTGAAAACAACTGTACAAAGAAGAAATAAACAGGATAAACTGGATATAATCAAGCTTAGCATTAAGGAGGATCATATTGCAAAAGATGGGATTTTAGTTGGGACTTGAAGAAAGCCAGGGAAGGCAGGAGCTAGAGAAGAAGCAAGAATATCCCAGGCATGGGGATATTCCCAGACCATCTGGGAACTGAAGACAGAGTGTCTTGTGGCAATGAATTGCAAGGAAGCTTGTCTCACTGGAAGAAAGAGAGTTGAGACATGATAGATGGAACACAAGTTGATGGAGTATTTTGAAGAATCACTCAAAGACTCTGGATTTGATGTGTTAAATATTTTTAGGAGGGGACTAAGCTACTGAAGACATTTAAAAAAAGAAAGAAGGTCACTATAGCATTTTAAAATAATTCACAGAAAAGAGCAGAAGAAGATTGAGAAGAAGATACAGAGAAATTGAATGACTTTAAAACTGAGTGAAATTTATTATATTCTTTTTTAAAATGCAAGGTTTTTTGTCATAGAGATTTATGGTTTCATTTGTGGGTATAATGAGAATGGGAATTTGAAGATCTTCCCTGCCTCTTAATAGACCTGGGGGGAGTTTGAAGACCTCCCTTGCTTTGAAAATAAGCTCTGCCACCTGATAGGCTGAATGTAGTCACATGGAGCCTGTGGTGGGAGGAATTTGCTGAAGGGAAGCAGAGCCCACAGGAAGCTGGTAAGAGCCAGAGACAAGGTGGAAGAGAGAACGAGACGAGGTTTAGGCAAGAAGATAGAGAGGTTCATGAGTAAATATTGATCTTGTATTGGTTTGTGGGAAGGCTGAAGGATGCTGTGGCTCTCAGCATTATTATGGCTTCTAAATATCTTTGGTACTCTGATGGAATTGGCTTACTGGTTTTGGGATTGGGTTTTCTGGTATCTAAATAATTGCTTCACTTCTATTGCCTATCTGGAGAGATTGGCATATTTTGCAATCGAATGTCATGCAATACTTATAGTCATGGTCTTTATTGTGATCATGGGTGCTGTAAATATTGCATTGGCACTAGAGTAGGCTTTTGTTTCCTATTCTTCTGTATGTATGTGAATGCTCATGTTTATTGATATTTGTGAGGTTTAGAATTAACAAAAAATTAAAAATGAAAATGGAAGAAAAATGGGACTAAGAATGATGAGAGCTAAAATACATATGACCTGTTCAGATTTACATAGTACTTAATATTCTCCACGCCATTTGAGCCTCACATCAACCCCATTGGGTAGGTACTAGAGGTATCTTGCTACATTTCACAGTTTAGGATCAAAAGACCATAGACTTAGTCTCTCTCCCTTCAATTACTGGATCAGGTAGGAAAAAGACTTGCAGCTTATTAGAGGACTCTAAATCATTTCAGAATTTCCTATTCTTTTCCTTCTTTTCATAGCTATACTTCTTGAACAATGGTCAGCCACTAGTCTCCACATTCACTTACCCCACTATATTTTTGATTCATTGCAATCTAATTCTTCCCCTATCACTCCACTGAAATGACTGTATTACCTATTTCCTTCTGGACAAGTAGAATATATTTTTTATCAGTTCTTATCTTTCTTGAGCATTTTTTAACACTGGACATTAATCAGCCGACTGTGATTCTATACCGTTATACTCTTCTGATTTTCCTTTTTCCTTTCTGTTCAATGATTCCATTTCTAGTGATCAGTCTGCTACAGTTCTGTAGTTTTATATTCTCCTGATTTCCCTTCTTCCTTTCCCTTACCCGGTTCCTTTTCTTCCTCCTGTCCCATATCAATGAACACCCTCCAAGGTTTTGTTCTCCATTTTCCCCCTCTTCATATTCTTCCAGAACCTATGTATTCTTTCTCAAATGTTAAACTCTACAGTTACATTTCCAACTCTGACATTTCATCCTCATTGTACTTCCAGTTATCTAAAAGATATCTCTTAGGACATCATGATGTTACCTCAAACCCAGCATAAATATGCTCCAAATTCTCATTTCGCCAGGTTTGCCAATGGCAGAGCCACTTGTTCTCTTACTATCTCTGCCTCCAACCTTAGCTTTAGCTTATTTCTCAAATCCCCCTTGTTCTTTTTCTATGACTCTTAAATTTGAAATTTTCTCTGCATTTCCACAAAATCTATCCTAGCCCAGGCTTTCATTGATTTACTTTAACAACCCTTTAGGTGGTCCCTCTATATTTAATTTTTTCCTACTTCAATGTACTCTGAACATTTCCTTTTCATTACAGGACTACACTATCTTGTTCAATAGCCTACATAACAATCTACATTCCTCAGTTTGTCTTTCAAGGACTAACATTAGCTGAGCCAATCCAACTTTCCTTTTTCACTACTCAGATACATGACCACTCTGCTGTAGCCAGCCTAGCCTTCTCACTGTGCCTTGCATAACCCCTGATTGTTTTGATCTTTGCTCAAACTATTTCTCTGATATGAAATGCTCTTCACATTCCTTTCTGGCAAGTCAAATCCAATGTACTTCCTTTAAGGACTAACTCATATCAATTTCTCAAAGAAGTCTTTATCAAATAGCATACTCTAATTTGAATTGTTTCAGCATTTAAAAAATAAAATTTAGTACTTGCATTGTACATTTACATTGTCTTGTAATTCTTTGGTAGCTCTGAAATGTATTTTTCCTCTTTCTAGCTAGATTATAAGTTACTGAAGTACAGGACTTGCTTTCCACTTCTTTTTTGTATTTCCTACAGCAATTTGTTCAGTGCTGAGGACACTTTAGTAGCTCAATAAATGTTTGTTGAATAAACAATTAAAAGATTGAGGTTTCCACACCACAAGCACAACTGGTGTGTTGAAGCTCCAGGGTGAGAATGTGAGTGTGCCTTTAACAATTTTTATCTAACTAATATAACTTTTTCAAGACTGGAAAGAATAAAGGGAAATCTTTCTGACCAACATTTGTATACAGTACTTAACTGATATTCAGTTTAATATTCTTTTTTTCAAAACAAATATTGGAGATCCAAAAGATTATATTTAAAGTCCTGTGGTAAAGAGGGCAATTCTGGGGATCACTGTTGAAGAGACAGGATATAGATCTAAAAAGATAAGTGATAATACCAGGTAATATACTAGTTCAGTCAACAAACTGTAACTGCTTACTATGCAGTAGACACTATAGCAAGCTCTACAGATACAAATCAAAAGTGAAAACAGTTCCTGGCATCAAGATGCTTATATTTCAATGGTTGTAATGCCATACATGAGCAGCTTCCCAAAAGAATGCTACTGTGAACAGCTTTTAAGGTTCTGATTACACAGTGTAGTGAATACTCTATTTATTCAAGAACAAAGCAAAGGAAAACATTCACAACAAATCACAATATAGTATTCACAACATTACATCTTATCACAGAAAATCACAATATAGTGTTAACAGCAGATTATCATTAAAATGGCCACATAGTTTTCACCAAAGTGGTCACAGTATTCAGAACAAAGAACAAAAGAACAATCATCTGGTATCCCTAAGGAGGTTTGCCTCCTTAGTCATTCAGTCATCTCAAAATACAATAGTCAGTCTTCCACTCGTGGGGCAACTAGATGAACTTAATTGGTCACTTATTTAGCAATCAGTTACTAAGTATCACTAATAGAAAATACATAAACCCTCCACCCCTCAGTCTCTACTAAACTTCAATTTCATCACTGCATTCAATATCCAAGGAGAGGCCTTTTCTTCATCTTGACTCGGGGTGGTCTCTCAGATTCCCTGGATCCCCTTCCATGGTCCCAGCTCCTACCTGAATCCACCAAAGAATCACCTGGGTTCAGAGGCAGACAGCTCCTAGGTCCTTGTCAAGTCCTCCAGGCAGTTCCTGCTACACACTGAAGTTCACAGGGTCCAGCACATCTCAAAACCTGGGAACTCAAGGATCAACCAAGCCACAAACAAACAAAGTATTAGCATCCTGGTCATGCTTCTTCAGTCTTCTAGTAGTTCAGCTGGCCCTAGGATCCAGAAGAAATCTCAGCCTTCCAGGTGGCCTTCTTGGCAGCAACTTTAGCCTTCATGAGATTCTGGTCTCAAGAAAACTCCAACTCAGTTCTCAGTCAGCTGTAGCGGCCTAGCTTCCAGATGCTGCCCAGAGAAGCTAGTTCTCTCTCTCTCTCTCTCTCTCTCTCTCTCTCTCTCTCTCTCTCTCTGTATGTCTCTCTCTCTCTCTTTCTCTCTCTCACCTTCTCTCTGTCTCTCAGCTGGCTTCAGTCTCCGTGATTCTTCTACCAGTAGCTTGTCAGGAGAAAATTCTGCTTCCTCTACCAGGAGCCCGCCAGGAGAAAAATTCTGATTCTGCCTCTCTGGGACTTTTCTTATATATACACACACGCAGCATTGCCTTCCTGTTTCAGCCAAACCCTTCCTGTTATGTCAGCAACAGGGGACAGAGTTCGCACCCTCTGCTTCTTTTACAGAGGCTTGAGTAAGGGCTAAATACCTGCTTACTTGACATAACAAAAAGGGGTCTTCAAATTTAAATTAATTACCATTACAATGGTGGAGACAACACATACATATATACATACATACACATGTATGTATGTGTGTGTGTGTGTGTATGCAAGATACATTCAGAGAATCTGAATCTGGGGATGAGGACCAAGTTGTCAGTGTGTGATGGTTAACTTGACAAATGTGCTGCATAGGTATGGTAGACAGCTAATGCAAAGGATGGGATTAGGGGAATGGGAGGGATGAGAGATGGTGTGTGAGGAACAAGAAGTATGTCAACACTTCAATAATTCAAAACATCTGTGATTTTGTTCCTCTGTCAATGCAAGTTTCAATCTTCCCCTAGCTTAATAGATGATCTTAATGGATGGTTATGGTTAACCTTTTGGTGACGAACTTCTCTGAATTCAACTTGGTTGTTCCTCAGATAACAGACACATAGCCTATCACTTGACCTATACTTGAAGTTTTTCCAGCTTGATAGAATCAGCAAAAGCTTTTGTCCACTTGGCTAAGCCTTTAAATATCCACGATCATTTCCATTCCTGATGGAGTAAGTGTCTGAGTAGTATACTGGTCATGAAGGGAACTGGATTGCATATACCTATTCATTAACTAAAATTCCAAACTTAACAAACACCAAACAAAATAAGCATTTCCCATATTCACAATAGAATAGAAAAAGATGGGGCAGCTAGGTGGTGCAGTGAATAGAGCACTGCCCCTGGAGTCAGGAGGTTCTGAATTCAAATCCTGCCTTAGACACTTAACACTTACTAGCCTGTGACCTTGGGCAAGTCACTCAAACCCAGTTGCCCTGCCTTCCCCCTTCCAAAAAAAAAAAAAGACAAAAAGAAGAATAGGTAAAGAGGATTAATATAAAGCTCTAAATCTCTATTATGCACAGCTTGCTTTTAAAAAAATATAGTACATATAAGCAATAATTATAAGAAAATAAAAGAGAAATACAATGAAATATTATATATTACCAGCATTTAATTGTAATGAATTATAATCACTTCTCTTTATATTCTTCTCTAAAAATTATTTCCATGTACTGCCTTATCTCAGTTATATGTTCTAAGCATACACACACGTGTGTGTATGTGTGCGTGTGTGTATGTGTGTATGTATGTATATCCATACTCCATCTAATGGAATCATGCACCATCAGAATTTTTCAATTTTGTTTTGGTTGATTGAAAGGCAGAATATCTATTTTTGAAGGGTATGGTAATATACATGATAGTGTCAGCATCCAAAATTACTAGATCCATTCTTAAAGCCTGTCCATATCCTGGAAATTTCAAGTTTATCTACACCTCAATTGTCTCTGGCATTCTAACGGCTTTACCTAATCTATTTAAAATAGCATCATGTCATTGAGTAATAGCTCCACTCAGTTGAGAACCATAATGGCAGTTGAGAATACCAGGAATGAATGGACATAGTCAGTGAGTCTCATTAAAATCTATACCACAGTGGTTGGTAAAAGCAGGTGACAGCAGATAAAAACTGAGTGTACCACAGGTCATCACTACTCAATATCAATAGGTGACTTGAGACATCAATTCAGAATGAGAAGCACACCAATAAAATTGAGATTCAATAAAACCAGGGCCATGTAAATGCATAAGATCACACACACACACACACACACACACACACACACACACACACACACACACACACACAATCTGAGCCAAAAGACCTAGAAGCAAACAGATTGCTTTCTTTTATAAACAAGTGTACAGCTTGCTTTTCTTTTAAAATATATAACAAATTCAACAAGTAATTTTCAAAGCTATTTGCTTATCTGTAATTCTTTTGCACCTTCTGTTCCTCTGAGTATTTTAAAATGCTTCACTGACCATCTTTTCTTTTTCTTTCTTCTAAAATTTGGCTACACTCATCCCATAATCCCTCCACAAAATGGGAAAAAAGAAATCTTTGTAACAAATATACATACAGAACAAATTTTCAGTTGACTAGGTCAGAAATTGTAGGTCTTATTCTGCCTCTTAAGTTCATCATTTTTCTACCAGGAAGTGACTAGCATGCTTCATCATCAGTCCTCTGGAATCATAGTGGGCTATCATATTGATCAGGATGTTTAAGTCTTTCACAGACAGTTCCCTTTACAATATTATACAAATTATTTTCCTGGTCTGCTTACTTCATTTTGCATCAATACATACAAATCTTTCCAGGTTTCTTATTGAACAATAATATTCCATTACCACATATTACTACTATTATAATGCTATATTTTACTATATTGATTACTTGTAGTATTTCATTATATGTAAGAGTAATATTTCATTACCATTCCATATCCCATAATTTGTTCAGCTATTCCCTAATTAATGGACTTTCCAGTTTTTTTTGTTTCTAGTTCTCTGATATAACAAAAAGAAATACTCTACATATTTTTATACATATGGATCATTTCCCTCTCTCTTTAATCTTTTTGTAATGTAGTAAATGTATCACTAGGTCAAAGTATATGAACAGTCTAGTTTCTTTGGGGGTATACTTCCAAATTGCTTTTCCTAATGGGCAGACAAATTCACAGCTCCACTAACAGTATATAAATATATTTATTTCCCCACAGTCTCTCCAAAAATTATCCTTTTCTTTCTTTTCTTTTTTTGGTCAACATTGCCAATCTAATGAGTATGGGATGGAGCCTCAGAGTTCTCTTCATTTGAGTTTCTGTAATAATTAGTGTTTGGAGCCCTTTTTTCATATGCTTATTGTACATCAGGTGAAAGATGGTGATTTGCTATTTCCTTCTCCAGCTCATTTTACAGATGAGGAAACAGAGGCAAACAGGAGTAAGTGACTTGCTTAGGTTTCCACAGTTAGTAGGTGTCTGAGGCTGTATTTGAACTCATGTCTTAATGACTCCAGTGCCTGAGGTTTGCAAACCACTTTATATATTATCTCATTTGATTTTCACAATCAGAGGATAGTGATTCACATACTGACTTAGTTTTCAAATGCAATGTTATCTATGTTTTATTGTGTTTTTATTTTTTTTAAATTCCCAATTATATTTTAATTTGGTTTAAATGATACTTGGGAGTTGTTTGACACCTCTGCTCACAACAACCCAGTGAGTTAGGTACTGCTGTTTTCCCAGTGTTACAGGTGAAGAAACTGAGAGGTTAAGTGACTTGTCAAGGGTCATGCAGCTAGTATGTATCTTCTGAGGTAGGATTTGAATTCAGATATTTCTGACTCCAAATCCAATACTCTATCCACTGTGCTGCCTAGTAGTGAACAAATGAGCTTACAAGGTAAAAGATGGATAATAATGGCTGAAAACTTTAACAACATAGTCTAGTAATTAAAGTGTCATAATGCCAACATACTTGCGACCTTTATCTGTACAAACCTTTGTTTTCTTACGCTAAATATTTATTAAATACAGATTGCCAGGTGAGTATTCCTGACTGAGGTTCTTAAAAATGAATGACTTTTAATCACTACCCAAAGAATTCAGCGTATTTGGACCATATAGTACAATGAGTGGGAAATGCCAGTATAACACTAGCTATAAAATGAATTTTGAAAATTCAAATCTTAAGTCTGAGAGAGAGGTAAAGTTCTCTTTTACTCCAGTACAAATGAGTTTGACCAACAGACATTTAAAGCAAGAATTATAGAATACATAGTCCACATTACAAGAAGGTAAGTATCAGTTTGCTGAGTGCGTGCAAATGAGGGCTTTATGTATGCCAAATCAGCTTAATACATACCAATATTCTGTTAAAATGGTCATTTATAAAGGTGATTTGGACTAAATGAAGCTGTCTCTATACTACTAAAATGAAGACATTTGCAAAACTACTAATAATATAATACTTTCTCCACAGAAAATATGTTCTTTGAAAAAAAAAATCAGAGAATATATTATGTATGCAAAAGAAAAAGTCACTGTAGGAAAAACACCATATCTCCAGGTACTTTTGGAAAAAAAAATTACTTTGTCAGAAGAGAATAAAGGATTATGGGGTTATATATTCCATCATAGTATGTGTCCCTAAACTTAGGGACATGTTTAGTAAGTCTTTAGCTGAGGTTAATACAAAACAGCCCACAATGGATAGATTGGGAAGTATATGGACACAGGAAGGAAATGCACATTCCTTCAAAAGCAGAAATATAACAGATGATCATGCTGCTACTGCATTTTATTGGATTATCCAACAAGAGGAATCGCAGTCCTTGAGAGAGCAGCAACATGCTGTAGAAAGAAGGCTGAATTTTCTATCCTGCTGCATATTCTTCTCACAATTGAGGATCAATTGAAATAATATTTGTAAAGCACTTAGCAGTTTAATAAGTGCTTGGTCCCTCTCTCCCCTCTCTCAATCACACTAAGCCTATTCTTCATCTCATACTCCCTTTGATTCAACCTTAGTTTCCTAATTCATCTTTTCCCACTGTACTTCCCCCACCCCTTACTTTCCTCCATAGCTGCCCTTGGCCCAGTGTGTGAACCCTTTGTTTCCATTGGCTACTAATCCTAGAATCCTTTTCCTGCATGACTTTCTCTCATCCCAGATCTGTGAAATCTCATCCACAGTTAATATCTTTTCCTGCAATATTCTTTAGGGCTATTGGAGAATGCTGGAGAAATTTGCACAATCAAACTAATTTGCCCTAGAAATTCATGGAACATAATAGATGGTACCCTTGTTGTTGCTTGACAGTTCTTCTGCTCTTCCCTTTTGACATCTTATCTCATTCAGCACAAAGACAGTCTCTGCTTTTCTCCTCTCAATTCCCACTGTACCCTCAATCCTCCACACTCAAAAAAGATGTCTATCAAAGTTTCCTATTTCAATTAATCAATTAATATTAATTTATTAAGCACCTGCTATGTGCTAGGTACTTTGGTAGGCACTGTGAATACACAGACAAAAATAAAACAGTTCTGCCCTCAAGGAACTTACATTTTACCAAGGTAGAAAACATAAATATAGAAATATATACAAGACATTCCTGGGGAGGGTACTAGCAGATGAGAGTTCAGTAAGGGCTTTTTTGTAGAAAGTAGGATTTGAGATGAGTTTCAAAGGATATAAGGTATTCCAATAGAGGTGATGAGAGAGTGCTTTTCAGGCAGGAGAGAAAGTCAAGGTAAAAGCATATAAACAAGAAATAGAGGATAGTGTGTGAAGAACAGTAAGAAGCTTATTCTGGATACCTCTTAGAATAGATTAATTTTTTTTCAAGGAATTTAATTGAGAAGAGGAGGAGAAATATAGAATAATATATTTTTGGTATGGTAGGATGTAGTAAAGGTGTTTTTTTTTAGAATGAGGGAGATACAGACCTATTTGTGGGGTAGTTAGGTGGCTCAGTTGTTATAGTGCCATACCTGAAGTCAGGAAGACTCATCTTCATGAGTTTAAGTCCAGTCTCAGACACTTACTAGCTGTGTGACCCTGGGCAAGTCACTTAGCCCAGTTTGCCTCAGTTTCTTATCTGTAAAATGAACTGGAGAAGGAAGTGGCAAACCAGTATCTTTGCCAAGAAAACCCCAAATATGATCATGAAGAGTTGGACATGACTGACTCAACAACAGCAACAACGGGCCTATTTGTAGGTACTAAAGAAGGAACCTTTACATATGGTGAGATTGAAATATAGGGAAGGAAGGAGAAAAGAAGAAAGAGGGATAAAGGAAAAAAGAAGATGATGGTGGGGGAATTTTGTTGGAGAAGATGGGAGAGGTTTGGATCAAGAGAAGTTAGTTAGCCTTGGCAAATTGAGGTTAGCCTTGGAAAATTGAAGGGCTGCTTCATTGTCAGAGACTAGAATATATGAAGTATTAGATGGTTGTAAGGTATGAGGGAATGGTAAGCTGAAGAGGTTCATTGATCTGATTTTGACAAAGAATGAAAGACAGCTTACTGGACGAGAACCACTAAGGTAATATTTTTCTTTACTGAAACAAATTTTTTTTTATAGTCAACAAATAACAAGCACAGTAGGATCTTGTATTCTCTCTATCTTTTAGTCTATTGTGTAACTATAAAGATGTATTCTGCTATAGAATATCATGTGCAAAAGCCTGTTCTAGCATTTTGCTTGGAATTCGAGTCAAAGTCTGTCTCTCTTTGTCTTTCTCTTTCTGTCTGTCCCTGTCTTTCTTCTTCTCCCTCCTTAAATTGGTACATTTACCTTCAGTCCTATCAAATTTCTTCCATTCTTCAAGGACTTTCGAAGATCACTGACAGAAATCATACACACCAGTTGTTTCTGTCCACTAGGATCTAGTTCATCTGGGCCAGGTGATTTGCTTTCATCAAGGACACACACACGTACATACATGTCAGATATATGCATATATATGAGAATTGCTATAAATGGAAAGAACTGGGATATCCAGCAGTCTGTGGTTCTCTTACTCGTGCTTAATTTATTTTGGGTATTAACTCCTACTAGCAATTTTTGTTCAGTCCTTTCCAGTCTAAAGGTCATTTCTCTTGGCAGAGAAAACAGAACTATAATAAATGAGCAACTCTACTTTCTTTTTGCTTTTACAGAGCTCCTCAATCCTGAACAATGGCCCAATTTCCTCTTTTATCCTCTTGATTTCCTCAACATGGCTAAAGAAAACCTTGATGTTGGAAGGTTTCCTCACTAGCCTTAGCTCATTCTGTCTGGGCTTTAGCATTCCTGACACTATTTTATAGTACTATAATGTTTTTATATTCATCTGTTATGTACCCTTCTTTTTATCTTTTGTATTTTATTTTCAAAAATCTAAATTGGCAAATTTCCTATTGATCCACAAGTCTCTTTGGACAATTTCTACTTTTCCTCTTTATTAAAATTATCTCCTATATATCTTTTGAATTAATTTTTGAGATTTTCTCATTTCCCTTGGCCTGACTTCTCTGGTAGGATTTTAGTCTGTGGGATCCAATTTAATTGTTCTCTGAAATCCTTACCAACTTGATTACTCAGAATTCTCGAAATGGTATTGCCATGAGCACCAGATCCTCTCTATATTCAGTCAGGTTTAGCTGCTTTGCCTTGTTTTGCTTTCTTTGGCATTATTTCTACTTCCTTGTCTAGCATATTTAGGACTTTGAGGTTAAATTCTTAATGTATTGCATAGAGGCTAAACAACTTTCTTAGGCTCATACAATTTCAGTTATTTTCAGTTGTGTCTAAGTCTTTGTGACTCCATTTAGGGCTTTCTTGGCAAAGATATTGGAGTGCTTTGCCACTTCCTTCTCCAGTATATTTTACAGATGAGGAAAGTGAGGCAAGCAGCAGGGTTAAGTGACTTACCCAGGATGACAGAGCTAATAAGTGTTTGAGGTCAAATTTGAACTCAGGAAAATGAATTTTCGAGGCACTCTATCTAATGTGCCACCTAGTTGCCCCCAGATCACACAATCAGTAAATATCAAAATCGGGATTTGAGCCCAGGTCTTCCTAACTCCAACCCAAGGACTCTGTCTCTTATACTTTGCTCCCTCTTGTTGGTAAGGATATTAAAGGTTAATTCGAAGAAAGAAAAGTGTATGAAAGTGGATTTGATTATCTACAGTACAAAATATAGTTTTAGTGTGAACTGTTTTATACTATCTAGCTCTGGGCAAAAATAGAAAAAATTGATGGGGAAATAAATTCAAGAAAAAGAACTAAATATATACAAAAGATTAGGGTTTGATAAACCTATAGTTAATAACCAGGGAAACAATTCATTATTTAATAAATCTTATTGGAAAACTGATTAGCAACATTGCAAAAAATATATTGATTCACACCATATTCCATAATAAACTGCCATTGGATCATAAAATTAAATGCAAGAAAATGTTCTATTAAAAAATTGGGAAAAAAGATCAAACATTTATCTTAGCTGTGGAGAATTGCAAGTTAGTAAAATCTTTTTGAAGAACAATCTGGCAGCCTAGAAAAAGTCAAGAAAAGAATCATTCCCTCTGATTTAATTCGGTCCTATTATTGGGATGTACCCTAAAAGTGCCTCTATAAAGAAAATAGAGATATCTCTTCCCATACACACAAACATGTCAGACATATATGCATATATATGAGTTGTTTTAAGTGGAAAAAACTGGGAACAACTTAAATGTCCAGCAGTTGGTGAATGACTAAATAAACTACAGTATATCAATGTAATGGAATATACTGCAGTGCCATTAAAATGATAAATAGGAATATAAAGAAATTTGGAAAGACATATGAAGTCATTTGAAGCAAAGAAAGCAAAAACCAGAAAAATAGTATGCATACTGACATTGACTAAAAACAGAGAACAGAGGAAAAGCAAATAAGCAGAGAAAAACCAAACAGAATGAAAAGGGATACAGAGGGAGTGATTATACTGTTCTGGACATATTACACATAGAAATTCATTTAAAGTACAAATAGTTGTTAATGTACGCTTTTTTCCTGTTTAATGTTAAGTGCATAATAAATTTTTGCAGGTTTTTAAAAAGGAAATAAAAATACCGTTACTCAAGAAAGTGGTAACAATGGAAGGGTTGATCCGATGAAGGGATACTTCTTAATAGGCTCTGAAGAGGTGGCAAGTGTCCCGAGACAAAGGTCTCACATTAGTTAGGCTATAAGAGGTCATGAGAACTTTCTCCTGATTCTTTAATCAGTGGAATAGATGTGGTTATGTTTCCTGGACAGCTGCTCGTCCTTCCCTGAGATTCTCAACTTCGACCCTGAGGAAAATAGACATGATTGTAGCATAAGTGATATTTAAACTTTTATGACTGATGCAATATAATCTTAGCAATGAGTGGAGTTCAGTCTTCTGTAGCTTTCACAGGCAAGATTTGACTATGAACTCAGAAGATGCACAGAACTTGTACTTTGATTATGGTCCACTACCTTAATGGACAGTGGAAAGAGTTATTACTGAGTAAGTACCAGAGCTTTTTGGAAAGCTTTTAGTCATGATTACATCTGTAATGATCAACTCTGCCCCATAATTACAGCACCTCCATAGAGGCATCAGTATAAATATGTATTAAGAACCGTTAGGTTATTCAAGAGTGCCCTTTCCTTGTTGTTTCCAAGAAAGGAGTGAAATTTGACCTCTGTACTGATTACCTCTGTACATGACTAAGAGTACCATTGGAACTTTGGAGGCATGAATGAGATTATCAAAACCAAACAATTTTAGTTCCTTTTGCACATTTTGGTTAGAGTTCAGGGGAAAAGGCTCTATTTCATGTTTCTCCTGTGAGAACCATGCATTTTAGAAGTTGTTTGGACATTTTAAAATATTGTTTCTTTTAGGTTAATTAATTCATTTAGAGACATCCAATTAAGTTTAATAAAAAAGTCATTAAGTACTTTGGTGAGTATGGCAAGAGTCAGTGTGCGTATTGGGCAGGGTATCAGGCTTAGAGCCAGGAATATCCAGATTTGAGTCCCGCCTTTGAAATATGCAAGGTGTGTGACTATGTACAAGACAGTTGATCTCTCAGTCATTGCCTAGGCCACTCTCTAAGACTTTAAGTTGCAGAAATATTGCTGTTCAGCATAAGTGGAGGAAGTTCCAATATCAGGAGTGCTCTGTAAGTATAACAAAAAAAGGCATCCTGAAGGCAAAGGAGATACAAAGAAAAAATGCTCTAGGAAAAATGGAAGTTGGAGAAGGGAGCACATTCCAACAGTTGATTAATGAGATTTTGGAAGGTTTTCTTGATTGATATACTATAGCCACTTTGGATAAAATTCTGATTTTTGCCCCCAATAAGAGCAGGAACACATTACGCAGATTTGAGAAGTACTCCCCCAGTTGCTTCTCAATGGTTCTCTTATAAGTCTATCTTCCACCAGAGCCAAGAAACCTTGTTCAAATTTTTCTTGAATCCAAAAGGATTATAAATTGTCCCAACAGGTATAGGTCATACAAGACTGGATTCTGCCAGCAGGAATTAAAGCCCTGAAGAGTTCCCTTGGGATTATGAAATTTTACGTGGAGTTCATTCCAAAGTACTCAAGGTTGACAGAACCCTTCACATAATTTACTGAGAAAGGAAATATTACTCAAGAGAAATGTGGAGCAGGAGGAGGGGATCTTTCTACACTTAAGAGAGCTTTCATAACTATGTTCTTTCTAAGACATTCAAAACCAGGTTCCTTTTTTGTGGTGACAGGTACCACCAGGTGGCTATTGAGGTACTGCTGATTTACAGGTTGCTGGAAAAGGAGAATGCTCATAGGCTGAGGCTCTAGACTTTCCAGTCACATATTGCTTTCATTAGTTGCCTCAGTAGAAAGGAAATAAACCATGATGGACTAAGGACTGCTTGATATGAATCCTGCCTTGGAGATTTGGTGACATTATTTGGAGGGTGCTAAGCTTCTAGTTATGGTTCTAACAGTGCTGGCAGAGAGCGAGTGCTTAATAAATGTTCATTCATCTATTCATTCACTTATTCACTTTGATTCATTTAGTAGGAAGTCATAAAAGCTCTCTTTGTTTCAGGGAGGCTTAGCTCCCCCAGTGGCATTGTCGTTTTTCACTCATTCCAATTGTGTCTGATTCTTCATGATTCCATTTGGGCTTTTCTTGGCAAAAATGCTGGAGGAGTTTGCCATTTAATTCTCTAGATCATTTTACAGATGAAGAAACTGAGGCAAACAGGGTTAAGTAACTTGCTTAAGTTCACACAGCTAGTAAGTGTCTGAGTCCAGATTTGTACTCAGGAAGACAAGACTTCCTAACTCCAGGTCCCATACTCTATTCACTGTAACACCTAATGGCGTCATACCCAGTTGGTATCATTTTTTTCAGTCTTTTTTTCTGATTCATTTGTATGTCTGGGATAAGAAATGTCCTAGATGATACACTGGCTCAAGAGTTGGGACCTGAAGAGGAAGCAGCTCCGTATCAACTGTCATGTCATCTGGATGTATATAGCATTAGTAAGGAAGCAGGAAGTAATCAAGCTGTGATTCTTCAAGGAATGGTTTGGAATTGTCACTGCACTATCAAGAGAAGGTATTGTAGCATCATCATGCCAAATCTCTTGAACAGACATCCAGAAAACATAAGAACTCAAAGTGGAACTTAATAGAATCAGTGGTGCCCTTACTGGGCACGGGACATTTGGCATTACATCTGAATCTGTGATTGGTACATATCTATGAAGAGATTCTGATAGAAACCATAGACATTCCTACACTCCTCAATGATTCCTCCTTAACCATGATTTTATAACTGAATTACCACCACTGAAGGAGGAATACTACCATCCTCAATGTAGTGGAGAACTTCTTCAAAATGTTCCCCTTGATCCCATTTCCCAAGTTGCCCTCCGGATCATACATGGTATTTTTTTCCTTTTTCTTAAGTCAGTTTTTATTAATGACTTCTGTTGCTTATGTCATCAGTTATCTCAAGTATCCCTTCTATTCCCCTTCCCAGAGAACCATCCCATATAACAAAGTTGTATTTTTTTAAGAGAGGGGGAAAATCAGCATAATAGATCACTACATTGAAAAAGGCCAAAAACATGAGTGATGTGTAACACCTGTGTACCTCCCATCTCCACGAAGGGGTGGGGTTGGGGCTGTCTTCTCATATCTCTTCATTCGAGTCCTACTGGATCTTTGTAATTTTGATTTTTTTACTATATACCTTGCAGCATGATATTTTCTAAAAGTCATTTACCCATGTAGGATCCTCATACAGATTTTCTTAGAGTGGGAATCATAGTTCACAACCACATTCTGGATAACAGTTTAAAAAAGGTTAAGAATTCATCTCAGTTTTAAAAAGGTTAAGAATTCATCTCCTGCTTATTACAACGCAGTACTGATAGACCAGTGGGTACAAGGATATAATAATGACAATGACAATAATAGCTAAAACTTATGTAGACCTTTAAGGTTTGTGAAGCACTTTACAATTTTATCCTCACGAAAACCTTGGGAAAGGGGTGCTGCCATTACCCTCATTCTACAGGAAACTGAGGCAGATAGAGGTTAAATGATTTGCCCCAGGTCCCATACCTAAGTGCCAAATCTTTCTGACCCCACGTCCAGCACTCTATCTACTGCACCATCTAGTTTCTATGTTATATTGTACACTTGTGGTAGGATTGGGCCTGATTCCTACTGACACAGAATTTTCCAAGAATAATGCAATGCAGAAGTCTTTAGTCGTTGGGAGCTCACCTTCTAGCCTGTGGATTTTATCCATATATGCAACTGGCAGACATATGAGAGCCTCAACAAATTCTAAATTTTATGAATTGGGAATGACATCTGAAAAGAAGATCTAGGCCACTCATCACACATTAAAGAACAGAATCATGGAAGGCAGCAGAGGGATTCAACAAAGAACAAAGACTACATTGTGGGAACACAGGTCTGGCTAGATCACATGCATTTCCCCTTATATAGTCCATCCTGGCCTCCAAAAGTCTTTATTCAGGCTCATTCACCACTTTTTATTAGAGATGGAATGTGGTAAATTATTGCTTGGGACTACCATGAACTTGATCAATATTCACTCACAAATCTCACCTCAAGATCATGCTCTCTTGAATTTGCATGACAACAGTGGGAATAACCTATCCTAGCACTTTGTGAGCAAGATTAAAAGATGGGTTTTGGGTGTAGGAAATTTTGGATTACTAACAGACATAGAAGTAGTGATGGTGTTTTATTGTTTGGAAAGTGTGCATCCCAGAAGAGTTGGAGCTATTCACATTCCTAACCTAGCTAGATTTTTCTAGTGAGACTAGCTCTGACCACCTTCCTCAGAGGTAAATAAGGAGGAGCTATAGGAGGAACATAATGATAAGATTATGAGTAGGTCAAATGGGCTTCAGTTAGACTTGGTCGGTACCACAGAATGGAAAAACAATGGAAGGGGCTGCAATGATTGTTGTGTTTAGAGTTCTAACATGGAGTTGAAGGCGGTAAAATCTCAGCCAATTGCTATATCAAAAATGTTGCCTGGGGTTTCTCAGAAGACATTTTTCATCATAGAGTCATGTATACTTGAAGGCTGATCCTTAGCCAGTGGAGAGATGGTTAAGTGCAGCTAAAGTCCCTAAGATGTGCAGGGATAGAGGAAGTACAAACACCATACATGGCTTTTCTAGGCACCTGCCCTTTGGAGAAGAAAGATGGAGAGAGAGAAGGAATGATATTCATATTAGAAAAGGTTCCTGAGTATTTTTTTGCATTTTTGACTTTTGTTTATTTTAGTTTACATCATTCATTTCCACGAGATTTTGAGTTACAAATTTTCTCCCCATCTTTCCCCTATCTACCACCCCAAAACAGCCATCCCATTTGTTATGGGAATCTGAAGATCTTCCCTGCCCCTAGGCCCTTTGCTAAAGTGTCT
>CM053582.1:466440790-466494971 GCA_028627135.1 Pseudochirops cupreus | reverse complement strand
AAAAAAGTTTAGATCATAATGCTCCCACCATTTTATAACATTTTGTATGCTTAATCCTGAATAACTTTTATATGAATCTTCTCCCGTTGATTTAATGAGTCAGAATTTCATTAGAAGTTCATCATTGATTTGCACATAAATTTTCCCCAAGTAGCACAGTCTTTTTAGGAATTACCTGGAGGATTGTTCTTGGGCTAATTTGCACATCAAAGGCTCCCGCCAGATTTTTTTTTTCTGGTAAAAATACTTGGAAATGTTTTGGGAAATCAAAAATATATTTTTACTTTCATGTATTATTTCTAGTTTAGCTAGACAGAATATTTTGAAGGTGAAGTTTAATTTCCCTTAGTGGTCTATAAATCATGTTCTGACATTTTCCTGTGATGGGAGAATCATATTATGTGGTTCTGAATGATGTGTCTTAATAGGCAACATTTCTTCTCAGTTGCTTGTATGATCCTTTATTGATGAAGTTCTAGAATTTGATGGAAATTGTCTGGGTGAACTGTATCTGACATTTCTTTCTAAAGGTGTTCAAAGATTTCTACAAATTTCTACAAATTCCTACTTCTAGGAAATTTTCTTGAGTGGTTCACTAAAAATGATAGTTAGATTCTTTGAATTGTCAAATGAAGCATTTGCATCATCAAGCTGATGGTTATTAGATGAACTTTTAAAGCTCTGGCTTCTAGTTTACTTCACAGAGTGGCATAGTGGCTAGATTGGAGTCAGGAAAAGATAGGGTCAGATCTTGCCTCTCACATATTATAGCTGTGTGACCATGGAATGACAAATAATTTTGGAATAATAATTTTTCTAAGTTTTTCCATCTGCAAAATGGGGATAATAATACATAATATACTTTCCTCAGGGGTTATTATGAGGATAAAATGAGGTAATATACATAAAGCACTTTTAAAAACTTAAAGCACTATGTAAATATTAGCTATTACTAGTTCCATTAATTTTGCTTACATTTCCTTCAAATCTTTTTCCAATTGAATCTTCTTTTGATCCTATTTTGCTGTATTTTCAACTACTTTTGTCCATTTGTCTTCTAGGCTAAACATTTCTATTTTATATTAATTCCAGTCCTTTATCCAAATTTTCCACCATTTCCCCAATGTTGGTTGACTTTTATAAATTTCTCCTGTTCTTTGTTTACTAAGGATCAATCTTCCCTCCCCCCCAACATCAGTCATGCTGTGAATGAAGAAATAGAACAAAAAGAGGAGACAACAAAAACCAAATAAACAAAAAGGTGAAATTACTATGCTTTGAACTGCATTCAGACTCCATAGTTTTTTCTCTGGTTATGGATAGCTCAGTCCATCATGAGTCTTTCAGAACTGCCTTAGATCATTGTACTGCTGAGAAGAGCTAAGTCTACCATAGTTGATCATTGCACAATGTTGCTGTCAATGTGTACAATGTTCTCCTGGTTCTAGTCACTGCATTCAGCATAATGGTAGATCTCTTAGAGATGCCAGATCTTTCTTCAGTAACACTAGCTCTGTCTTTCCTAACATTTCACTAAGGCTACAACAGTGCAATTACTGAACTGTAGTGGAAGAAGTGGACAACAGGGCTCCCTTTTATTCCTCTATTTGAGTTAAGGTTAATAAAATTGTTTGTTACTGATAGGCATGTTTAATTAAATAATCACCTTTCCAAGCTAACTTTTTTTAATATTTTTTTATATTTAATATTTAAAATTTCATACAACAGAGGCAGCATGATGTAATGAATAGGGTAAGGAAGATATGAATTGAAATCCTACCTTTGTATACCAGCTAGGTGGACACAGACTAGTTATTTACCTTTCCTGGGCAAAACTCCTTAACACTGATTTACTAAGTTATAGATAGGCTGCAATTTATGATGGTAGAAGGAGTCTTTTTCATACCATCAAGATCATAGCTATACAGTATATTGATTCTAATACACAACCCTCCAAAAAAGCACCTCTCATTGAAGTAGTAGACATGACTGTTTTCTACTACTACACCAGTAAAGTGCAAATATTACCAAACTAGAAATGTTTCAACTCTAGGGATGAACTATATGTTCATTGTCTAAGGACCAGCTTACCTAAATTCAGAGAGCTCATTACCAGAAGATTAGACAATCATAATGAATTTTACTATCCTACTAAAGTTTCGCTGTCTTTGTCTAATTGTTTTTCAGCCTTGTCTGACTCTTTATGACTCCATTTGGGATTTTCCTGGTAAAGATATTGGAGTAATTTGCTATTTCTTTCTCCAGCTAATTTTACAGATGAGGAAACTGAAGCAAGTAGGAATTAAGTGACTTGCCCAGTCTTTCACAGCTAGTAAATGACTGAGGCCAGATTTGAACTCAGAAAGATGAGTTTTCCTGGCTCCAGGCCCAGCATTCTATTCACTGTGCCATCTAGCTGCCCCTGTTAAGGCAAAGGGAGATTATAATCTGTGTTGGTAGTTGGGATGCTCACACTAGCGAAATCATAGATATAGTACGTGACATTGTTCTAAAAAATGAGTTGCGTTAGGTAGGTTATTTTTTGTAGACCTAGAGGTATTTTTGAAGGGATTATTTAGTTGAAATCTCAAAGACCATTGTTTCAAGCACTCTTTATTATTATCAGGTAAAATCTCTCAATAAACTAACTTTAAAAAAATAGAAATGCTGTCGTCAAGCCAATTTAAATAAAAGATCTGCTTATTGGACCTTTTCTTTGGTCACTAGATTTCAGCAGAGCAAACAGGAATTATTTACTATAGGAACCATGACTATAGAACTATTAAGTCATTTGCACAAAATTTGCAATTAATCTAGTTATGGCATTAACTCTGTGATTCGAGACTGTGAATACCCTAAACACACAGAGGGAACATCACACAAGCTTAGCTGCGCTTTATGTGTTTAGGATTTTTGTCTGATCTGGGTTTCCATTTCTCCTTTGCCAGTTAGTCAACATTGATTGAGTTTCCACTGTGTGCAGAGCAGATTTATATTCATTGAGAAGGGGTGAGTTACAAAGTAAAATCCAGAGACTGGAAGATAAGCCCCCTATTTATATTCCACTCCAGCTTCACAAGAGAGTTGCGAGGTGACCCACCTGGGTCCTGATCTGTGTCCTCATTCACATCAAAGACATTCAACATTCAAAGATTGTAGAATAGTTACTAATGTCAGCCTTATGGAAGCACGCCTTCCATTTCAGTGTATTGGCTAACTGAGCTTGAAGAAGCCTATGACAATGGATGAAGTAAGGATAAGGATCAGTAAACTACCTTGTGCTTTTCAAAGGGTATAGTAGGGGAATGTATGATATGATTGACTGAACACTGGTATTGAAATGGGAAGATTGGGGTGTGAATCCTGGCTCTACCATTACATGTGTGACTTTGAACTTTTTGGCTCAAGGCTTCAACCACTCCATCTCCATCCAGTGTTGTATTTTGTGACCTCTAAGGTGCTTTCCAGTTCTAAAATCCTATATGATTTTATGAGACATCTATTATTATAAGTAAACTCAGTATGAGGAATTTCAAATTCATAGAATTGATTGAATAGAAAACAAATGTATACTTTTAACTCAGCCTTTTTCTGCTGTATAACATGTATTGTTAGTACATAGGTTAGTAGGACCTTGGCTCTCATTTTTTCAGTCATGTCCCCACTCGAGGTTTTCTTGGCAGAGAAACTGAAGTGATTTGCCGTTTCCTTCTCCAGCTACACATCTGAACTGAGGGTGATGAGTCTTCCTGACTCCAGGCCTAGTGCTCTACCCACTGCTCCACATAGTGGTAAATGACGCTATCCCTGCCTAGTTCTAGTAGGAGTTTGTTGTTGTTATTTATCCTTTGTTCTCAAAGAGGACCATGACAAGTAAATGAATTGGATTTAAAGGAGAGAGAGCTGTGCAAAGTCACCAGGCTCACTTTCTCCTCTTGAGCTATCTGGGTACAGGGACAAGACATAGAACATGATGGCTGGAGAGATGGCAATGGGAGACATTGGTCTTTTTAAGCTAAGGTCTTTCCCAGTCTCAGTTTGACTGAGGCAATGCTCATTCAGTGATTAAGGCTAGGTAAGAAATGAGGCAAAGAATAGACTTTTTTAACCTAATCAAAAAACCAAAAAAAAAAAACCAACAATGACAAATCAAGAACAAACAATCTGGGAGGGGAAGACCCTCACAGTTTCTGGTCAAAACAAAAACAATTACTATTTATATTCACTCTGAGTCATTCAGGGCCCCAAAATGACCAAGTGAATTTGGACTGGGACCTTATAGAAAGAGAAGGAAACAGTCAAATCTCTATAATCTTGTGTGTGAAGCCTGATTTTATGAATGCCTTTCTCCCTGTCTGAACTAAGTTTCTCTTGGTGTATCATTAGGGAGAGTCTCGTGTCCTACCAACGGCTACATATTTCAAGGTACAAGTCAAGTCAATATGCATTTATTAAGTACCTACAATGCGCCAAGCACAAGCTAAGTGCTGTGGGTATGAAGAAAGCCCCCCAAAAAGGGCCCTATATGCAAAGAGCTCATAGTCTAATGGGCATGACAAGATGAAAACAGCTATGTACAAAGACGATATATACAATACAACCAGAAAGTAATCTGAGAGGGAAGGTACTAGCGTTAAAGGGGATTGGGAAAGGATTCTTGGAGAAGGTTGGGTTTTTTTGCTGGCACTTGAAAGAGCTAGGGAACTCAGAAAATGGAGATGAAGAGGTAAAGAATTCTAGACATGGGGGATAGGCAGTAAAAATGCATGGAGCTGGGAGATGGGGTATTTTGAGTGAAGAACAGCAAGCAACAGTGTCATTAGATTATAGTAAAAGCCTAAAATATAAGAAGACTAGAAAGGTAGAAAAGTATCAGGATATGAAGAGCTCTTATATTTGATCCTGGTTGTAATAAGGGAGTCACTAGAATTTATTGAATATAGATATTAATGAATATTGAATATTCATTATTGAATATGACATAATCAAACTTGTATTTTTGGAAGGTCAATTTAATAGCTGAGTGGAGAATAGATTAGAAGAAGGAAGACCAACCAAAAGGCTAATATAATAGTCCAGATATGAGGTAATGAAGGCCTGTACCAGTCTGGTGGCAGTGTCAGAGGACAGAATGGGGTATATGCAAGATATCTTACAAAAGTAAAATTGACAAGACTTGACAGCTTATTGGATATGGAATGGTAAGAGAGAGTTAGGAGTTGAGGATGATTTCTAGGTTTCAGACCTGGATAAATCAAGAATGGTGATGCCCTAGTCAGTAGCAGCAGTTAGGAAAAGGGGAGGACGTGAGAAAAATAATGAATTAAATTTTGGACATGTTGAATTTAAGAGGTATATGGGGCATATGTCATGAAGACCAGGAAATAAAGGTCATTTGTCACTAAGTTGGTGATGGCTCTGTCCTAAACCATAGCTTCTTTATTTTCTTGGGAGTTTCTTTGCCAAAAGATGTGAGGAAGTTACAGACAATCTCACCTGCTAAACCCATGTTCTTTTCTTTGTCTTTATCCTCTTTGACTTCTTAAAGATTTTTTAATCTATCAACCACTCATTTCTACTGTCTATTTTCTCCTCCCTTGGCTTTCAGAAAGCCTTTAGTTCTCATCCTAAACATCTGCCTGTACCTCTTCAGTTTTCTTTACTGAATTATGACTATTCTCTCTTCTCACTAGTGTGAGTATCTTCCAAGGCTCTATCCTGGCACATTTCTCTCTATAATCTTCCCTTTGGTAATCTCATCACTTTGCATGGATGTCAATTTCTCTGTGCCGATGACTCCCATGTGATGGGAGTTATGTTATGTTATGTACAAACATAATTCTGAACTCCAGTCCTGCATTGTCAATAGCCATTTCATTGTTTCATTGTTTCATTGACATCTCAAACTCAACCTATCCAAAGCAGAAATCATTTTTTCTTTTCTCTTTGGAACTCCAAACTTCCCTGTTTCTGTTGAGGGCAATCATCATTCTCCCAGTCATCTAGATTGACACCTTGGAGTCCTCCTTACTCTTTTCCTTCTGCTCATCACTTACCAATTCGTTTGAGTTTAGCGGCACATGTCCTGCATCCATTCCTTTCCATCCACTCATATGATCACCATCCTTAGATAGTTCCTTATTACCTCTCAAATGGATTACTGAAACAGACTTAGGTATCTTTGTTCTTTGAGGTTTGGGTTCAGTCAAAGGACCATACTCGAGGACCTAGAGGACCACATGTGGCTTCGAGGCTGCAGGTTACCCACTCCTAAAGGATTGGTCTCCCTCCTCTCTTCAATCCATGCCATACACAGTTGCCCAAATAATCTTGCTAAAGCACAGGTCTCACAGCATGTTGTCTCAAGTCCTAAAATGTCAATTCCTGGGCAAGCTGGGCCACATTTGCCTATAATTGATTTGCCAGTGACTGCTTTCATCCTGGGCAAGATAGGAAGATTCTGTTTCAAAAAAATAAAATAAATTGTAAACTCCTTCCGTGCTGGGACCGCTTTCTTGTGTGTGTGTGTGTGTGTGTGTGTGTGTGTGTGTGTGTGTGTGTGTGTGTGCTCAAAGTACTTTGCTCATGACTCCTGGACTTTCTTTACTCTCCCATCCCCCTCTGCTTTCCAGCTTTCTGTCATGTGTTGTCTTCTTCTATTGGAGCATAATAATCTCTTTAAGATGCCCTGCACGAGCAGCTAGGTGATGCAGTGGATAGAGTACTGATCACAAATCAGGAAGGCTCATTTTCCTCAGTTCCAATCCAGCCTCAAACACTTACTAGCTATGTGACCCTGGGCAAGTCACTTAACTCTGTTTGCCTTAGTTTCCCCATCTGTAAAATGAGCTGGAGAAGGAAATGGCAAACCACTCCAGTATCTCTCCCAAGAAGACCCCAACTGGGGTCATGAAGAGTCAAACATGACTTAAAAAATGATTGAATACAAGCCTTTTAAGGCCAGAGCTTTCTTTTTTTTCTGCTTGTATTTTTATTCCCAGCATTTTGCATGGTGACTGGTACAGAGTAAGCACTTAATAACGGCTTGTTGACTTGAGTGAAGCATCTTTGTTATTCCCAGAGCTCAGCACAGTGCTTGGCATGTGGTTTGTGTTTAACAGATGCTTGTTGATTGATTAACACAGTCTTACAATTGTTACATACAGGTGCTCTCCCTCTTTTGGAGGATGTTCGGGAGCTTTTCATGGAGAGCTTTGGGTCGCTCTGTGATCCCTGAACATGATCTAGCTAGATCTAGACCTAGAGCTCTAAGTTTGGTGTTTAAAGGCTAGAGTTTAAGTCTTGATTCAGATACTGCCTAACTGTGTGGCTGTACAACTTCTCAGCCTCAGTTTGGTCATCTGTAGAATGGAGATAATAATAGCACACATCTCACAGAGTTGCTATGAGGATCATGTTAGATAGAAATCTAAGTTTTAAAGTACCATTTAACTGTTAGCTATTTTTGTTATTATGAATTTGGGACTCTGTGTGAAGAGGAGGAGAAGGGATTTCCTCCTGGGTTAGAAAAGGACAAAGGAAGTATCTTAAATTCCTTAGGGAGTAATTAGGATTGCTAGTATATAGCCTCAGGAATTAGAGAAGAAATAGAGGAGGTGGCGGGTTGGAGTGAGAGTGTTTTCTCTGGGACTGGATTGAGATAACAACTACTAATATTTATGTAGCACTTTAAGCTTTGCAAATCACTGTACCATATGTCACCTCATTTGATAACTGATCTGAGACACTGAGTTTGATGTGTACATGCCCTGAAAAATGAAGGGTAGTATAGGTAATTGCAGTGGTGGGGATCTCTCATTGTCTCCAGTATTATTTCAGATCTCCTTCCTTCGAAGGAGCATCCTCCTGTAAGAGTGTGTGCAAAGGGCACTGAGATATGATTACTTTTCCTACACCTGTGTACCATCCTTAGTATATACCAGAATATAGCCAGCATTAATGAAGGGTTGTAAAATTCATTTCTCTTTAGCACAATATACCCAAGTCATGGACACCTAAGCTTCCCCTATTTTCCATTGTGGTAAATACCAAGATGACCCACAACATAGAGCTGCTGAACTCATGGGGGTGGGAGTTACAAAATGGGGTAACTAGCTACCTTTCTCCATCTCCAAGGTGAGGGCAATCCCAGATGTAGATGGTTGCAGTGTCTGTGTCAGGTAGGGTGAATACTCCCTGCGATGATTTGGTTTGATAATAGGCACATGGCTCCAAGATAATTAAGAGGGGGCAGGAATAGCCTTTGGTTAGTCACTTCCATGGATACAGGCTGTGTTCTTCTTCCTTAAACTCTGAATCATTAACTTTAAATCCCTGTGACTGAGGTATCTTCATCAGTACAGAACCTTTCATCTCTTTCCCACTTACATTGTAGCTCCCTAATTTATACAAGGTGGGGAAGGAGTGCTACATTTTCTATCCTGGAGTCCTCTTTTATTAGCAGATGGTTAATTTTTTTTTTAGCTCAGTTGTTTATACCCAAGTGAATAAAGTTCAAAGGCTAAGCAGCTTACATATCTTTTCTCAGACTGTAGCATGTCATCATTATATCACAAATTGGTGCTCTTGATTTCCCATGGCAAGGAAAGAGACATCCCTATATTCTTGTTTTTATCTATTTGCCCTTCTCCATTTTCTGGACCTTGCATATATTTCTTTTATTGTTTCTTCCTGGCTTTGAAAAAAAAATAGTTACATGGCTATCATTCAGAAGGGCTCTTAATCATAATTTACTTGACAATTAATTTTGATTGTATAGAACATTATAGATTGCCTACTTTTGTTTATCTCATATATAAACATGAGTTGTTTGTATAAAGAAGAGTTATTTTTAAAGCTATGAATCTATCTATTCAAGGGCCAGAAGGCATAATGGAGGAAAGAGATACATCTCAGGAATTACATCCTGTCAAATCTTGCAAATGGATAGAACATTCAGATTATTGCTAGGTCTAGTTTGTTTTAGCCTGAATTGAATCCTGGTTAGAATTCTGAACTACCATGGCTAACTTGGACAGTGTGGTCTGCATGTTTTTAATCCTAGTCTCTTCCAAAGACCTTCAAATAAACCGTGATCTAGGCATCATTAATATGCATTGTGTGTAGAAAAGGCCTCCTCAAGCTTTCCATCAGTGCTTCCATTTCTCTATGTTGGGGTCTTGCACTCCTATGACAAAAAGCTTTAGTTAAAAGTCCCAATGTCTGTGGCTCTGGAACAATTGCTGTATTTTCAAAGAATAACCATTGATTATTTTTTAAAATATAATTTTTATTTATTTTATCATTCTTAACTTGACAAATATCAATGAACATACCATTTTCTTATATAAGGAATAGAAAAATAAGATTGCATATAAAACTCTCTCCATTATATGGCACTTATCTTTCTTTGTTCCATTCTGTTACTATGGAAATTTTCTATTTCTGCAAATGTTCATCAATATCACTTAAGTTATCTGATTTATTGGCATATAATTCAGAAACTTTTTTAAAAATTTAGTCTTAATTTGATGGGCATCTTTTTTCATTTTTTGATACTGGAAATTTGATTTTTTTAAATATATTTTTCTTAATCAGAATCATTACCAGTTTAGCTTTTTTTTGTTTTTTTTTCCTCCCCCCAAAACCAAATCCTAGCTTTATTTATACTTTATTGGGGTTGGGGTTGTCATTTGCTTTTAATTTTGTTAATCTCCTTTATTTTTCAGAATTCCTATTTTTGAGTTTATTTTAGGTTTTTAAAATTTGTGACTTTTCTAAGTTTTTTTTTTTGGTTGCTGACTAATTCATAAATCTGTTATTTTTCTCTTTTGTTGATTAAAGTATCTGCAGATATAAATTTCCCTCTAAGAATTGTTTTGGTTACATCCCAACTTGCAACATTAATGTCATTTTCTGTGATAAAATTGTCTATTATTTTTATGATTTAATCTTTGACTCACAAATTCTTTAAGATTAAATAAACAAGTCTCTAGATTTTAATTTTTCTTCAATGGCTTTTTATTATAATCTTAATTATATTAGTTTTTTCTTAATTAAGAAGTATTTTCTAAAATTAATCTGTCCCTTTCACTATTTCCCGCACCCCCACTGAGGAAATATAAAAGCAAAACAAGCAAAAGAACCTTGGAAAACCAGTCCTCTGTATGTAGCTTCATAAACTGGCAAAACAAATTCCCACATTAACCATGTCTGGAAAATGTATATTTCTTTCTACATTTTAAGCTTATTACTCCTCTGTTAGGAGGGTGGCATGCTTCATTTTTATTCTTTTTGTTTTATCAATTTGTTGATCAGAATTCTAAAGCCTTTCAAAATTGTTTTCTCTATAATATTGTTGCCATAATATAAAATGGTCTAGTTCTGCTCACTCCTATCTACTTCAAATCATATAGATCTTCCCAATTTCCTTGGAAAAATCCACTTCATAATTTCTTGTAGCATATTGAAATTCCATATATCATAATTTGTTTAGCCACTTCTCTGGACAATAGGAAAATCTTCTCTTACTTTCTAATTTTTTTTTATCACAAAATAACTACTACTATTACTACTACTGTTATTTTTATATATAGATCATTTTCTTTTTCTTTAATTTCTTTAGGGTTTAGTGTGACTCACTTTCTCCTGCAGCTCCACATGCATGCCATCAGCTTGAGAGAAATAAAGCACACGTACAACCTAATTCTGTTTATCCTTCTTAGACCAAAATCTGGGGTTGACAACATTTACCTTTATAGGTTTATCTAGATGCCTGTGTTTCAGTTTCAAAGTCTCTATGCAGTTTTGGTCTTTTCTCCAGGAATGCTTGAAAATCTTCTATTGTATTTCTCTATTTTCCCTCCATAGGATTATATTCAGTTTTCCAAGGTAAGTTATTTTTGTTATAAGCTCTTATCTTTCAACTTTTAGAATGTTGTATTCTGAGATCTTTTCACCTTAATAGTACTAACTGCTAAGTCATATGTGATGGAATTGTGGTTCCTTGACACTTGAATACTTCTTTGACCTAGAAGCTCTGAATTTTAGGTATAATATTTCTAAGAGTTTTCATTTTCGGGTTTCTTTTAAGACATGATGAGTAGATTCTCTCAATTTTCATTTTGTCCTTTGATTCTAATGAGTTTGGAAAGTTTTGATTCATCCAGGCTTTTCTTTTGGTCATAGATCTCAGGTATTCCAATGGTTCTTAGATTACCTCTCCTTGATCTGTTTCTAGGTCAGTCTTTTTTTTTTTTTCTTTTTGGATTTTTTAGGAGAGGCTTTACATTTTCTTCCATTTTTTTCAATTTTTTTATTTTTTAAAGCAATTCTCATTTCACAGAGTTATTAATCTCTGTTAGATACACTTTTAATTTTTAGGGAGTCCATTTCTTGCATAAGGTTTTCTGCCTTCTGTTCTAAGCTATCAATTCTTTCCAGCCTATCCTCCACAACTTTAATTTCCTTCCTGATTTCTGACTTCTTTTCTTTTCAGTACTCTTGGAGTCCCTATGGTCATACTATTTTCTTCTTTGTGGATATTTTTGTAGTTCTTGCCTGCCTATTCTCTTCTTATGAGTTTCCCTGTTGGACAATTATTGACTCATAACATTAAAATGTTGGGTGTCTTTTTTTTAAAGCACATATCTAACCTTAGTTCTTGATTTGGGACTTGGTGCCAGGTTGAGTGTGTTCTACTTCTTCCAACATTCTTGGATGGAATGGTTTGGTCTTTCCTAGGTTCCTTCTGCAGGCTTCCAATGTCCTGAGTCAGAGCTTTGAGGTTAGCTTGTCTCTGATCAGATAACGAGTTATCTTCTGTCCATTGGAGGCTTTCTTGATCAGGGACTGGATGGTCTCTATCTGTTTTAAAGTTGTTGTTGTCACTTCCTCCTCCTCCCCCTCCTCCTTCTCCTCCTCCTCCTCTTCCTCCTCTTCTTTCATCTCCAGACCACACTGCCTCTACTCTAGGTTTCATGTCAGTTCCCTCCAGAAATTTTGAATCTACCTGTGAAACCACTTTTGCCCCTCATTCCTCCTGGTCATTTCCACACTATGCTTCCATAAATGTAACTTCCCTGCATTCTAGCACCATTCGTTGTCTTCTGGAACAGAGTTGTTTGGGTTTTTTTGGTTTGTTTTTTGGCAAGGCAGTTGGGATTAAGTGACTTGCCCAAGGTCACACAACTAGTAAGCGTCAAGTGTCTGAGCTCAGATTTTAACTCAGGTCTTCCTGACTCCTAGGTCAGTACTCTATCCACTGCATCACCTGGCAGCCTCTGGAACACAGGTTTTTATCCTTTTCTTGTATTATAGACTTGGTTGGAAGTTTAGTGAAACCTAGTTTTTTTAAATTCATAAAATAAATTAGAAAAGATTGTAAGAGAAGCCAATTTTATTGAAATATAGTTATCAATTTTTTTGAAAAGTTCTTGGGTCCTTGGTTAAGAATGCTTGATCCAAAAGGTAAGGTTCTTGATTTCTTGTATTTGTATTGCTAGAGTTTAGCCTGGTGCTTGATGAGCAGAGTGAATGAACGAAGCATTTATCAAGTGCTTACTATGTGCAAAGCACTGTGCTCAATGCTGGGGATGCAAACACAAAAGTAAGTCTTTGTACTCATGAAGCTCAAATTTCAGTGGGAGAGACAACACCTGCAAACAGCTGGGAAAGGCCCCATTTAGCGTTAGTAGGGTTCTTATTATTTGCAGTAGCAAAGAAGAAGGAAATCACTTTAAAGTGATTTCCATTGATAAAATTCTATCTATTTCTGATGTTGAACCATCTGACTGTCACAAGAACTTTCTTTTCGGAGTTTTCAGTAGCTGTGGCTTAAGCTAGGAACAATGGTCAGGCCATTATCTCCACAGGGCTTGCTTCCCAGGATGATAGTGGAAGGCACTGGCTTAGAAGCATTGTTATTCCCAGGTCCTGGGCCTGGGTCAAGTTGGCTCTGAGGGGGATAGTGGTCAAGATGATGGTAGCGGTTTGACTTGTCTGGAACATTCTGCCTCTTCTCTCTCCCTTAGGGGACCTTTCTGCTTCAGCTAGGCTAGGTCGTCTGTCCAGGGTGTGGCAGTTGGCTGGCGGTTATTGGGGATGGCTGGACTCTCCTCATGGGATCTGCTTCCCTGGATGATAACTGTGAGGGCTGGGCTAGAAGTGGATCTAGTGGAGATGTTGCCAGTTCCCAGGTCATTTGTACCTATCTGATTGTTGGTGACATTTGGCTAGAGTTGTTAATGGTCGTGATGAGAAAGGCAGGCCCCCCTATCCAGAAAGATTTCTCCTTTAATGATGGCCTGGAAGAAGGTTTGGGTGACATTGCTATTCCAAAGCTCTTGGAATCAGATTTTTGGGCTATATCAAATCATGGACTGAAGGGAGATTGACAAGACAACAGTAGTGGTTTGACTTGACTAATACATGCTACCTCCTGTCTCTTCCTAGATTAGGCTGTCTCACCTTTCTGCCTGTCATATGGTATTTAATAAACACTTTATCTAACTACTAGATCTCTATCTATCTATCCATTTATCTATCCATCCATCCATCCATCCATCCATCCATCTCTCTATCTATCCATCTGTCTGTCTGTCTGTCCGTCTGTCCATCCGTCTGTCCGTCTATCTAGAAAGATAGATTAAAATTATCTTGTACTGTCTTCCCAGCTTTTACTTTCAAAAGGACACAAGTATAAAATTTTCCTCTTTAAAACTTTTTGTTGATATCATTACCTCCATTTTACAACATATCTTCTTCCTTTACCCCAGACTTTACTTTTATGTTTGAGACTGGACAGATATTTCTGAAGTCTCGTTTTATCATCTAATGTGTTAACCATTACTTCAGTTTTATGTCATATGCAAATTTGATAAGCATGCTATCTATGCCTTATCCAAGTTACCAATCAAAATATTTACCAGCACAGTCAAACATAGATCCCTGGGGCATATCACTAGAGATGTCTATCCAAGTAAACATCAAACCATCAACAACTGTTCTTTAGTTCCAGCTTTTTAACCAGCTATAAATCTGCCTAACTGAATTATTGTTTGGCCTGTTTCTCTCTTTTACAAAAGGATAACACGAGTCATTTTATCAAAATAATGCTAAAACCTAAATAAACTATATCTATAGTGTTTTAGTCGTCTACCTAATAACCACATTACAAAAGAAAATGAGGTTAGTCTGACAAAGAACACTGCTCATTCACTAACCATCTCTTTAAACATACTTTCTACAACAGGCCTGCACAACATACAGCCCATGGGCTGCTTGTGGCCTGCCAAAGGATTTCAGGTGCTTGTCATGTGAACCACAGCAACCAACTGTCAAGGCCCATAGGATGTATTTTGTGTAGGCTTGCTCTAGAATGATATTGTAGATTCCATTCCACATTCTCACCCTTTTAAAAAATCAATTACCCTTCTTCAGTCCTCATCCTCCATGATCTTTCATAGATCCCTGACAGTTGTCCAGCAATCACATCTGCTAGTTCCTTTAATTCCTCCTACTTATATCAGGAATCAACTCCCAACCAAAAGAACAGCCTCCTTACGAGGGAAATCAGAAACAAAATCAGAATTGAGCTCTCCATCTTCTCTCTCGGCAACATTTTCATCATCCCATTCTTCACAAGCAGCAATCTCATCCTTTCTCTGATCTGCTTCTTTCCCCAAATAGACCTGTAAAGACCTCTTTGTGTTGTTCACCAACCTCAGTTTATTTCAAGATTTAACACTCCTGATACTATTCTTACAAGACCTCATCACACTATTTTTTTATCCTCTGTTACATTATGCCTCCTCTAACTTCTTTACTTGAGTTTTGAAAAGGTAAGTTGGCTGGTGAGCTCCCTTTTCTCTGACATCGGTCTCTTGATTGATCTCTCCTTTTCTTTCTCAATAGAATTGTTCTTTTAGAGTTTCATAATTGAGTTTCCCATTCCTGGGCAGCATGACATAGGTGAAAAACATTAAACTGGGAGTCAAGAAGACCTGGGTGCAAATTCCACCACTGACACTTAATAACTTTATGAATTTGGGTGAGCCACTTAGCTTTTACAAGCCTATTTCCTCCTCAATAAAATGGATGTGATAATTGATGGAATTGTTATGAGGTTTAAGTAACATAATGAGCAAAAAATGTTTTATAAAGTGTAATAGTGGTTACCTCACCACTGTCTGAAGGTCAAGTGTGTTGCATTTCACTCTTCCTCCTGGGATCTTGGTACCTTTAGTGGAAGTGAGGGATGTCTTTCATCTCTAACATTAGCTCAAATCGACAACAATTGTGTTCCCCTAATTTTAGAAGTCCTAGCAGCCCAGGTCCATTTAACCACTTCACTGTCTGACTAATTTTTACAAAGAAATATTTACATAAGTCATTCTCCAATTGATAAATGGTCAAAGGATATGAACAGGCAGTTTTCAGATGAAGAAATTAAAGCTCTCTATAGTCATATGGAAAAATGCTCTAGATCACTATTGACTAGAGAAAAGCAAATTGAAACAACTCTGAGGTACCATATCACACCTATCAGATTAGCTAATATGACAAAAAAGGAAAATGATATATACTGGAGAAGATGTGGGAAAATTGGGACACTAATGCATTGTTGGTGGAGTTGTGAACTGCTCCAGCCATTCTGGAGAGCAATTTGGAACTATGTTCACACAGCTATAAAGCTGTGCATACTCTTTGATCCAGCAATGCCATTACTAGGTCTGTACCCAAAGGGATCATAAGAAAGTAAAAAGGACCCACATGTATAAAAATATTTATAGCAGCTCTTTTTGTGGTGGCAAAGAATTGGAAATTGAAGGGATGCACATCAATTGGGGAGTGAGGAGGACCTGAGTTCAAATCCAAACTCAGACTCATGATCACACTTACTAGCTTTGTGACCTTAGGCAAGTAACTTAACCCCTATTGCTTTGCCTTCCACCCTCCAAGGATAAAAAAAAGTGATAAGCAGGCAGATTTTAGAAAAACCTTGAAAGACTTACATGAACTGAAAATGAGTGAAGTGAGCAGAACCAAGAGAACATTGTACACCATAACAGCAACATCATGTAATGACCAATAATAAAAGCTCTTCTGAGCAATGCAATGATCTAAGACAATTGCAAAAGACTCATTAAGGGAAATGCTATCCATATCCAGAGAAAGAACTATGGAGTCTGAAGGCTCATCAAAACATACTGTTTTCTCTCTCTGTGTTTTTCTTTCTTGTGGTTTTCCCCTTTTGTTCTGATTCTTCTTTTACAACATGATTAATATGTGGAAATATGTTTAATACGATTATACATGTATATCCTATATCAAATTTCATGCTGTCTTGGGGAGGGGGGGAAGGAAAGGAAGAGGAAAAATTCAGAACTCAAAATCTTATAAAATTGCATATTGAAAACTAAAAATGAATAAATAAATATTTTTTTTAAAAGTAAAAAACCCCACAAAGAAACATTTACTTTAAAAGTATAACAATAATACACAAACATCCCTTCGCCCCCAGCACCTTAGAACACAATTTCCTCTACAATTCTTTGGTCTCCAAGGGAAATTAGGTTCATTGCTTAGTTCCTATATAGCATAAGTCCCACTAATTTCTAAGTCCAAAGTCACTCTGGGCTTATGTCCCAGGACTCTGGCATTTCAGGGCTTCCCTGCTGAGCTGACAGCAACATCCAACTCAGAATCCTGGCTCTAAGGTCATTATTACTTGAGTTTCAATATATAGGACCAAAAAATATCTGTGTTGGAAAAAACACCAACAAAATAGACCCAAACTTTAAGCTGTTTCTTGGGACCATAGGACCTAAGTGGGGAGGTACCCAGCTTACTTAATTGTTGTTCAGTCTTTTTTCAGTTGTGTCCAACTCTTCATGACCCCACTTGGGGTTTTCTTGGCAAAGATACTGGAATGGTTTGCCATTTCCTCCTTGGCTAATTTTCTAGATGAGGAGACTGAGTCAAACGGGGTTAAGTGACTTGTCCAGGGTTACACAGCTAGTAATTATCTGAGTCCAAATTTGAATTCAGGAAGATGAGTCTTCCTGGCTTCAGGCCTGGCACTCTAACCTCTGTGCCACCTTGCTGCCCAGGCTGTGGGTAAATGAAACCTTCACTCCTAGAGGTCACCAGATAGAACTATTGTGCCCTCAGGGAGGTAGATTTAAAGATGATGCTAGTTATGGCTATGCAGTCAATGGAAAGAGGCTCTTCCCACTCACATGGCAGGAGAGCACTGAATATCTTCTCCTAGCTGCAGATCCTTACTATCTCCCATGTGAGTGCTTCAGTCTCAGGTAATCTAGCCATGTACCCAAGCTCTGTTATAAAAGTCAAAAACACTGTGTAAGTATCAGTTAACATCATCATCATCATCATCATTATCCATCACCATCTGGTTTGACAAGCTTTGGAAGATCTTCTGTCACACTATATATGTCTTTAAATGGATTCTTTTCTTCTTTTTTGAGCTTTTTGGGAGCACATGCTTAGTAGTAATGCTATATCAAAGGGTATATACAGTTTTGTGAGTTTTGTGAGATAGTTCCAAATTGCTTTCCAGAACAGTTGGGTACTCATCTTCCTATATCTCTTCCAACAGTTGCCATTTTCCTTTCTTGTCATCTATGCCCATCTGACAGGTGTAAGTTGTAACTGCAGAATTATTTTAATTTCTTTTTTTTTTTTTTTGCTTTTTGGAGGGAATTGGGGTTAAGTGACTTGCCCAAAGTTACACGGCTAGTTAATGTGTCAAGTGTCTGAGGCTAGATTTGAACTCAGGTCCTCCTGACTCCAGGGCCAGTGCTCTACTCACTGTGCCACCTAGCCACCCCTTGAATTTCTTTTATTAGTAGTAAATTGGAACATTTTTTCGTATTGTTGTTGATAATTTGACTTTCTTCTTTTGAAAGCTGCCTTGAGTAGCTTTATCTGGGGAAGCAGGAAAGAGAGAGAGGGGGGAAAGGGAGAGAGAGAAACTGCCTGTTCATGTCTTGTGAACATTAATTTATTGAACAATGAATATTTGTTATCATATTTGCATCAATTCACTATACATAACTTGGATGTCAGACATTTATTAGGGAAATTTATTGCAAACATTTCTTCCCCAGTAAACTATTTCCCTTCTAATTCTCACTGCATTGATTTTGTCAATGCAAAAACTTTTCAATTTTATGCAATCAAAATTATCCATGATATCTTCTGTCATCTTTTATTCCTTGTATGGTCAAGAACTCTTCCATGTTTATAGCTGTGAAAAATATTTCCCTTTCTGTTCCTCTAATTTGTTTATGATGAGAAGTTTTATGCCTAAATCCTACATACTTTTAGAGTTTATTGTGTTGTGTGAGATGTTGGTCTAAACCAGGCCTGAACACCCTGGGACCACCAAAGGATTTTGGGGGGCTTGCAAAAAATATAGAGGAAACATTTTTTTGCAGCCCACCTGAAATCCTTTGGTGGGTCACAAGTTGTGCAGGCCTGGTCTAAATCCTGAATGCATTTTAGTTTTCCCAGAAGTCTTTGTTGAATAGATGAATCCTTATCAGAATATTTAGATTGTTACCCCTGCTTTTAAAAATGTCTTCAAAGCATGATAAATTCTTCTCCATTCCCCAATTTTTATTCTCTGTAAATATGTTTCAAGGGTGCTGTGTGTATGCATGTGCGTGTGTGTGTGTGTGTGTGTCTGTGTGTGTCTGTGTTAGATTCTGCTTTCCAATCTATTCTGTTACCTTTTGGCACATTATGGACAAGTTCATTACATTCATTTTCACAACTGTCATTGCTAATCATGAATTTCCCTTCAGCATCTCCTCATATAGTTTTTATTTTCTTCTCTTCTGCCTCTTTCTTTTCAAAGAGGGAGGTAGAGAAAGAGAAGGAATCTAATTAACATTAATAATCTATCATTGAAATTGTCCATTCTTCCTTTTACCTGCCCTCTTTTGCTAGGGCCACACTAGTCTCTTGTTCTTATACCCTCTTTCTTTTTTCTTAAATGTCCCATTACGATCAGCACTCTGAAGCTGTTTTTTCCCTTATGATTATTTTCTTTCCTGTTCTTCACTCTTGAATTCTCTTCCCTCTGTTCCCTTGTTGAATTTATTGCATTTCTACAGAAAACTCTTTGTGAATTTGTGTACATGTATGTGTGTCAGTTATATCCTTCTTTGTCAATTTTGGTTGTGAGTGAAGTTCACGAGATATATACTCTCTTCATCTCTTTGTGTTTGTATACTATTCTCGTATATCCCAATTAGGCAAAATAGTGGGCCCCCTTCTCTCCTTCTAGATGCTGCAAGGTGGTACAATGGATTTAGTGTTGGAATTAGAGTAAAGAAGAGCTGTGCTCAAATCCTGCTTTATACAATTAACTAAAATTCTGTAAAATCAAGTAACTTCTCTGAACTTTATTTTCCTCATCTGCAAAATAACTTCTATAACCACCTTCCTAACAGTATTGTTGTGAGAATCAAATGAGATAACATATGTAAAGAACTTTAGAAACCTTAGAGCACTATGTAAGCACTACCTATAATAGCACTACCAATATAATTGGAATTATTATTCCTCACCTCTTCTCTAGCATATTTCTGTTTTGTTCCCTTTTCTTTATCTTAATACCAAAAAAACGAAACAAAGACAACAACAAAATCACACCCAGACCATCTTTGGCTTACTTAACTCCCTCTGTGACCCCTAAAGACCATAGGATTCTGAAGGAATATTTTTCTCTTCTCCTTCTATTACAAAATAACCATTTTATTATCATTTAGTTCTTTCCAATTTTGCATAAGTGTTTACCTCTCTTGACTTGGTTTGCATTTCAGAGTTTCTCCGCAGTTTTGATCTTTTCATTCAGGAAAGGTTGAAAGACTTCTATTCTATTAAACATCCCTTTTCCCCATTGTAGTATTATATTCAGTTTTGCAAGGTAAATCATCCTTGCTTCTAAGTTGTTTTTTTTTTTTGTCTTTTGGAATATTACATTCCTCTATACAGGAATTCATAGAACAACTGACTTAGAGTTACAATACACCTCAGAAGCCATCTAGTCCAATGTAGCATATTCCTATGTAATCTGGAGTATGGTTCTTTGATACATGAACTATTTCAATCTAGCACTTTGTATTGCTGTTTTTTAGCCTTGGAAACTCTAGATACTGGCTATCATTTGGATGCATAATTTCAAATTGTGCATTTTTTTCAGGTGGCGATTAGTGGAATCTTTCTATTTTCACATTGCCTTGTAGTTCAAATATATCTGGGAAGATTTCTTTTATGATGTTTTGAAATGTGATATCCAGTTTTTTTCCTTTTGGTCATAGTTTTAGGCAGTCTGATGATTTTAAAATTATATCTCCTGGTCCTCTCTTTCAGATCTATTCTTTATCATAATAAATACCTCCAGAGAGCAGGTGATACAAGGAAGAGGGTTTTGGAACACGAAAAGGTTTTCTTGGGTTTTGCTTGACCAGCTGGTCCTTTTGCCTGGGTATAGAATGGGGAAGCAGGAAAAAGACACCTGTAGATAATCCTCTGGGGTATTACTGCACCAATTTTGGTGTTGGTGGAATAAAGAATAGGTGGGAAAAGTGTTTTTAAAATAAAGTTCCCAGGAGTAGTACTCTCCTATATCTGTGTGAAAACTTACTCTCACCAACAGGATAACTGAAGAAAATTTAGGGATCCTGAGAATCGATGAACAGCTTCATATGCTATACTCCTTCTCATGACAATTACCTATTAAGTTAGGAATTATACCATGAAAAATGATCTGTGTAAGAAAAATTAATTATGGAATTGAATAGAGTTAGATTGCAGGGATTTTGGCATGAAAACAATAGAGGACAGACTTGATCAGATGCTGTGTATGTGTTGTAGAAGCTTTCCAATGTATCTCTAGGAAACATGATCACCTTCTGGAAAAGTCACTGGCGTTCAACAATTCCCAACTTTATACCTCACGATAATTATTCTTCCATAGATATAATCACAGAATTAGCTAGTATGGATTCAGAAATAGCTAGAATGGACCTCACTGCCATCTAGTACAACTTTAGGGCTAAACTAAAAACTCTGAGCACCTTGTCTGTCCTTGAGGAAGAAGGGATCACCACAAGAGAACAGAGAGTTGCTGTCAGTATTTAAGGGTTTGGGTGCAAGGTCATTGAATTTTTTTTTGGATTAACTAAATCCTGTCTTACAATAGATGTTGTATTATCCTGAAGACTGATACATTGGAAATGGTACTTTAGTAGTGTTTGCTGTTGTTGCTGTTGCTTTTTGCCATTGACTCTGCAAATGTACTTCTAATACTATGTTAATGGCGAGTTTGATACCCTGTTGGTGGCATTCATGAATTCCTATACAATGCAAGATAGGAAGGCATCTCTTTGGGAATTCCAACTTGATTCCAACCAGTAATAGTCATAAGGGAAGTAAGAATGGCTGCAGGTTATATTTTCTACTTGTTTAGTGTTTGATAAAGGTGTAGAAACTGATAGAGTGGTCAACAGACATTGCTTAAGTACTTATCATGTGCCAGGCACTGTAATGGTTAAACTGGCTAAAGGGTGAAGAAAATATGAGGAGGGGGTTGGTTTATGTTTAAATGTAAAATTAAAGGTCCCTCAATAGCATTACAATAACCTTGTTGACTTTTTAAAAAGACTATTCTCATGCAAGCACCATATTTCAAGGATATATAAGAGGACAAGCATAGGGAAAATGGGGGAGGGATTCTTTATTCTTAGGTCTGAGACATGGGATTCTTTATGTACTAAGACAGTGGTTCTCAACCTTCCTAATGCTGCAACCCTTTAATAATCGTATGTGGGTGTATCTGCATGTGGGCAGACCCGCCTGGAGATGGATAGAGGAGCGGTGGATAGAGGAGCGGTGTCTCGGTTCCTAAGACCATTGGAAATATGTGTTTTCCGATGGTCTTAGGCAACCCCTGTGACTCCTGTGAAAGGGTCATTTGACCCCCAAAAGGGTCATGACCCACAGGTTGAGAACCGCTGTACTAAGAGGAGGAAGATAGCTATAGTAAAATCACAGAAATGTATAGTCTGTGGACAGGTAGTCTAGAAGATGAACTGATTATTGCGTAATATGTGTAATAGGACTATTGATATGCATGATGATGTTAATGTCTGTCTGTGAAATTGTAACAGGGGTAAACAGTAACAGAGGTAAGACATTTAGGATGAATGTTTGCATGGCATTTGGAGGAGAGTGAGGGGGCAAGCATCATTGATATGGGAGAAGAGTGGTATATGGCTTACTGAACAAGCAGTCCTATATCCATAGGGGAGTTGATTAGGGGCTGTGTATGCACAGCAGAGATCATTCTTCATAGCTTTTACTTTGATTTGAGGCAGCAGTATTTAGGCAAATCCAAGTTTCCTTTATGTTACTCTTGACCCCAATAGCTGTAGTGGAATGGAGGGTCAAGGAGCAACAGTACACTGAGAGATATACACATATATGTACATATACATATGTTTACATGTATGTATACATTTGAATAGATACATTGGGATTTAAATTGGATAGGAACTAGAATGAAGGAGAAAAACAGGAGAAAAACAAGGTAATAGGAAAAATTTTAAAAGAAAATTGAAATCTATTGAAAGTTTGTCTCTGTTTAAATCCTTTAATAATATGACGGTCTGGATCCTATGCCAATTGACTCTACTGCAATTAGTCTTTGACTCATCTTCCTCTTGACATACATTATCAGTAATAAATTTAATTTTTAGGTACATATATATCTTCTTATACTCCAGAAAATTAAAAATAATTTTGTCATCAAAATATTCAGTATTGAAGAATTGATATTTTGTTGAAATTGATAACTTAAAAATAAATAATTAATATTTTGTTGTTGTTATCTAAGTCTAATGACTTGGTTTGCAAATGAAGTTCCTGATCAAATGACATTTTTAGATGCGAACATCCTTATGCACCAAAATTTACACACATATACATGTATGTGTATGTGTAAAATTACTGGATTTTTTTCAATCCTTCACATCAAATGTAATGCAGCAAACTAGACTGAGTAGTTGATGACAAGATAATGTAAATAAAGTAAACAGGACTTTAGCATATTGGCCTTCACTGTATATGACTTAACATACTGAAATTAGTAAATGGAAAAAAATAATACTTAGCTGATACAAAGCTTGTTTAAAATATTTTATTGTAAAAACAGTTTCTTCAAATTTCCAAGTCATCTATCTAGTAGACACAGTGGGAGACCTCATCTTGCATAAACCTAAGAGAAGGAAAGCTTAATACAAGACACACACACACATACACACATACACACACACTACTGTGGTTATATTCTAGGAAACATAATAATAATAGTTAGCATTTATATAGTACTTTAAGTTTTGCAAATGTTTTACACATATTATCTTATTTGAGACCCACAACAGCCCTATGTGATAGTACAATAATTATTCCTGTTTTATAGGTGAATAAACTGAGACTGAGAGATCAAGTGACTTGCTCAGGGTCATATAACTAAGCATTTGAGGCAAGATTTGGACTCAGAGATTCCTGATTCCAGGTCCAGTGTTCTTTCACTATGCTGAAGAGCTTTAAAGAGCCTAGAGCAAGAGAACCAAAGAATGAAGTTGAGACACTAAAAATTATGCTGTTTGTTATAAGCAAAGATCACAGAATAACCAACAGCACTGAAGTTGTTGAAAAATTTCTGGAAAATAATTATGTACTCCAGTATCTTGTTATAATCACATATCAATTTCATCTTAGCAATTTTTCTTCTTAAATGACTTATAGATCAACAGATACATCCTTGTCTATAAATCATTCTTTTAGCAAATAAATTATTTTCTTGACTTGTTGGGTAGCTGCATTGACTTTTTCATATTATAGGGATATGACTCAGTAATTTACTTTGTCAGTATATTTAATGGGCGATTCCCAACACTCCCAACTTTGTGCCATAGATAGATCCATATGTACTAGGAAAACTTAGGACCATAAGTAATTCATTTAATTTCACAATGCCATAGACAATTCTCTTAGACTGCAACTTGCAAACAAGTTTTTGAATCTGTATCTGTAGAGGGAGTTTCTATGTCTGGAATTCCCTATGTCAATGAACTTACAGATTGGGACAAAAACAAAATATCAAAGCCATATTTCTATTAAATTTGAGAAGAATGCTGTCTAGTGGATTATTTACTATGGTAGAACTAAGGAGAATTGACTTGTTGATTAATGTCACATGAGCAAGCCACAGGAATAAGTCTCTTCTCATTTCCCTTCTCTCTAAAACAGATATTTCCCATCTTTCTTCTCCAACAGGTTAAAAATATAATTGAGTTACCATTTTGTAAAGCACTTGAAAAATTTCATAAGAAAAGTGCCCAAGAAACTTGAACCACTAGTTTCACAGAAGGTTTAAAATTTTATTATTAAAACATGTTCTGAGGGTAAGGGATAACTGATTATTTAACATTTTCTTAGTTATGTTAATCCATTTTGAATGTGAAATAGGAGTAACCTCTCATCTTACATGCTTAAATCTGTAAAATCTTATTCCTCAGGGAATCCTATAAGTTATGGAATCTGTTAGAAGAACCTTGCCAAACTGGTTAGACAGTGCCATACTCCAGGAAAATTAAGTTTTATAAGGTATCAACATGCCAAAACATCTTTTTAATAAAGTCAGATTTTCTTAAAAGTTGATAGTTTTTGTTTTTAAACATATTTTTAAGAAATATATTTAGAAATAAAAGTCTTGGAGATATATTTTATAATGGCTGAAGAGAGATTGGAAAAAGAAAAAAGTGGAGATTTATAAAGGCTGGATTCATAAATATGACATTAATAGCTAATAATTTTCAAGGTGGTATTTTTCCCTCCTGAAAAGACACTATTTCATTAAAAGTCTTCAGAAGCATTCTTTTCATTAACCAGAATTGTGTTTGCATATTTTCTAGTGCTCAATAATTTCTATCTATTGTGAACTATTGTGTCTTTCAAAGTTTTAAAAGTTTACTTGTCCCTCCCTTTATTCAAAGCATGTATACTCTCTCCCACCAAAAAACAGCAAAGTAGGATAGTTAATCTTGGAAGATTTTTTTTTTTAAGAAAAGTGTGATTGGATGAGTGCCTTTTGCTCAAAAAACAGAGAACAGACCAGATGATCCCCTTAAAATCTACAATCCTCTTTTCCCCCATGAATTATAATTAATTGATCTAGATTTTTTTTAATGGAGAAAAGCTATGTCCTGTTAAGAAGTCACATTTGAAAACTGTATTAAGTCTTTTTAGGCCACTAGGCTATCATTCAGAAATTTCAGGTCAGTAAATGACCTCACTGCCTGGATCCACTAAGTTACTAAAGGATACTCTACTTTTACTAAATTGAATAGTAATTTACAAAATTGTACCAAAGTAGTAATTACTAAATGACCCCCTAGTGGCCTGAAAAAGCTATTACCTCTTCCAAAACTAACTTGCATATAGGGCATAGCTCAGTCACTAAGGAATTCAACTCCGATTTTCTTGTTTTGGCTTCCCGAACCACACATTTTCTAGTTCTTCTCATATCTCTCTAGCAGTTCCTTCTCATTCTCCTTCTCTGGCTTCTCATCCTCTTCTCAAATTGTCAGCATGGCCGTTCACCAAGATCCTGTCCTTGGGTTTCTTCTCCTTCCCTTCCTTTCCCTTCCCCTCCCTCTCATCCCTCCTCTTTCCCTTTTTAGGGTGAGAAAGATTTTTTTTCTGCCTGACTTCATTCCTCTTCGCAATTATTTGTGTTTAAGACACATTTCTTATAAAGGACACAAAAATAAACCCAAAGATGTATGTCTTAGCCTTGTGTCTAAATTATTTACTTGGTTTGGTTCTCCTTGGGTTACTTCTCCTTTCCTTCCTTCCCTGCCTTTCCCCTCCCCTCCCTCTCTTCCTTTTGTCCCCTACCTATTCCTTCTCCTCTCCTGTTTGAGCTTTAGACTCACATCTCAGTTCCAGATATGACTTTGGTAAGGTTACTTAACCTCTCTAGTCTTTATACACTTCCTATCAGCTCCAAGTCTAGGATCCTGTAATCTCCAACTGATTATAGAACAAGCAGCATCAAAAAATGAAGCGCATAAGCTTTTTATCTTTTTTTTTTTTGCCATACCCATTCCTCCTCTGACTTCACTATTTAGTGCCAATACCAATACTCATGTTGGAAACCTTGGGGTTATCTCCTCCTTCACTTCTCATACCAATCACTTACCATGTCCTGTGAATGAAGCTTTGGGTAATAGAAAGAGTACAACTGTACTTGGAGTCAAGAGAGACTTAGTTTCAAACCCTGCCTTTCACACTTATTAGCTGGTCACTTAAGCTCTCTGAACCTCAGTTTTCTTATTGATAAAGTGAAAATAACATAACTTGTAGTACCTCATCAGGTTGTTGAAAGGATCAAAAGTACTGTTGTTGCTGTTCAGTGGTTTCTATTGTGTCTGACTCTTTGTGACCCCATTTGGAGTTTTTGTGGCAAAGATACAAGAATCATTTTGTTTTACAGATGAGGAAACTGAGGCAAATGGGGTAAGTGACTTGCCCGGGGTCATACAGCTAGGACGTATCTGAGGTCAGATTTGAACTCAGGTAGATGAGTGTTCCTGACTTTAGGCATTTGTACTTTATCCACTATACCAAAATTCTTTTCTAGAAAATTATACTTATTATCTCCCACATTCCCATTTCCTATTCCCTTCTCTATTCCTTCTGTTTCTATTCTACTACACTATTCTACTGCAACAGATTCCTAAAGGTCTATCTCTAATGTTTCCTTCATGTCACTGCTAAAATAATCTTCCTATACTATAGAGACCTGGTCATATCACTGCTCTGCTCAAAAATTCTGAAAAGCTAAATCACTTTTGCCTGATATTCAAAGCCCTCTACAACCTATTACTAGCCTTATTTTTACATACTTCTTTGTAGATTGTAAAGTGCTACACATATGCTTATATCTGTATCTACTTTGGATCTCCTGTGTGTTTTCACCTTTATGCCTTCACTCATTCCCTATCCTGTCTTCAGAATATTTCCCATTCTCTTTTCATCTATTGAATTCTCTTATTTGAAGGGGAAGCTAGTAGTGATATATGTGATTTCACTGGTATAGGTAATTCCCTGCCAGAATATCTATATCCACATCTATATTCATTGAAAAATATTATGTACTATATATACTTACTTACAAAACCAGGCTATAACCTCCATGAGCGTAGGAATAATACCCTACGTTTTTCCTTCCATAAATTGCCATAACATTGATCTCCAAAGAGAAGAAACATAACTAACAGTTACTGTATTGAATTAAAATCTACCAAGGAATTTTATAAGAAATTCATTGTCACTGGACTTGGAAAATGGGAGGCAGACACCGACTGACTTAAGTGTCCAAAAAGGTAGTGTACAGAGAAGTACAGACTTATATTTACTCTGGTCCTGTTTTTCTTCTATAAGACCAAATTGGAACTTTAAGACATATTTGAGGAGGAAAGGTACATAGCTGACTAATGACATTTGCTCTACAAGTAGTTGTACTTTTTCTTTCTATAAGACCTTTTTATAATTTAGTTTCTTTAAAGGGAGAAGGTAAGATCATTGGGCAGAGTTATATTGTAACCTGGATAATGGAAAGAAATTCTGTGAAGATTAGATGGGTGATAACCTAAGCAGTTGACTTCTAAAGAATTGTTTATCTCCAGTGGTAGAGCTAGTAAATGTCAGTGTTTCAAAGGCTACAAACATAGATGAGGGTTAAGTTGAAAGAGATCTTGCTTTTCATAATTATGATTTCCTTCCATTAGACAATGGTTGGGCTTCATTAAATACTATGTGGAAGGTGATGGGTAAACACCTCCATAACAAAGGAAGATAAGAACAAGTATCTTCTATGAAAATGGCACCTAAGTGCTTGCTGCTGGGCTAGGGGTGACTAGCTACAGATGATGAGCAGACAGAATTGTCCTGGAAATCTGTATCCATGTATTGGCACAAAGGTTGCAGCTTAAGTACCAATTAGAATTTGGATGAGGGAGAGATGTTATTTCTCATCTGTAGCTGCAACTGAGCATCGTTATTATACTACTTACTTCCATGAGAACAGTAGAAAAAGTACTCCATAATAGTCAATCTCACTTTTTCTGGCTATGTAATGGCACCCAGAGGAATCAGGCCAGTCAAATCTTATACCACATAATCAAACTTGTAACCTGGAACATCAGGGCCCCTTCATACTTGAGTTGCAGTGTGGGTGAGGACAAACCTTGTTAGACTTGGAGTCAGACCTGGGTTCTAATCCTAAATCAGATACTTATAGTTTATCACATTCCCTCAAGGTCTCATTTTTGTCATCTCTATGGGCTCAATATAAACTTGCTGTGCAGAGGAAAGTGGTTTGAAAACCTTCAAGCAATGTCTAAATGTAAATAGTTTCATTATAGGGAAAGGCTGTGTCTTATTTGTCTTTGAATCAAAACATCATAGATTTAGAACTGGAAGGGACTTTAGTAATTGCCTAATACAAGTCACCCCATTTTACAAATGAGGAAACTCAGACCCAGAAACATTGTGACTTTCCCAAGGTCACATGGATGGAAAAGTTGGGATCAAATTAAAGTTTTCTGACTCTAGACCTAGCATTTATTTTATTGCAACCTTAAACTAATTTGCACAGAGTAGAAATTTGGTATAAGTGCAGCAGCAGCTAGGTGGCATAGTGACTAGACTATTGGATCTGGAATCAGAAAAACCTGAGTTCAAATTCAGTGTCAATACACTGACCAATTATGTGACCTCAAGCAAGGCACTTAACCTTTGTCTGCTAGTTTCTTCATCACAAAATTTAGAAACAATCTGTAAAAAAACATCTGTAAAAACAATAGCATCTACTCCCCAGAGTTGAATGGCTCAATTCAGATAATATTTAGAAAGCATTTTGCAAAACCTAAAATGCTACACAAATGCTAGCTATTATTATTAATTTTAATTTTTTATTTAATTTTTAATTAATGGAATAAAACAAGAATTTCCATTACATAGTATAATAGAAAAGATTGCATATGAAACTGCAAATTTATTATATGCAACTTGCTATTCCTTTTAAATATATAATAAAGTTATCATATAAATTTCTTTTTTTCCCTTCCTTTTCTTTCCTCTCCACACCCCGCCCTAGAGATGAACACACACGCACACACACACACACACACACACAATCTTCTATTTATTGGTTCTTTCTCTGGATGTGGATAGCGTCTTCCCTCATATGTCTTTTGTAGTTAATTTGGGTATTTATAATAGCCAAAATGGCTTAGTTGCTCAAAGTCATTCTTGAAATAGTATCACGGTTACCATCTACGACATTTGCTTGGTTCTGCTCATTTCATTCTTCGTTATTTTGTGCAAATCTATCCATGTTTTTCTAAGATCATTGAGCTCACCATTTCTTATAGCATGGTAATATTCCATCACAATCAGCGTGTTCAGTCATTCCCCAATCGATGAGCAATTTCCAATTCTTTGCCACCATATAGAGAGCTGCTATTAATATTTTAGAACATATAGGTTTTTTCCTTTTCCCCTAATTATCTTTGGAAATAGAACCAATAATGATATTCTTGGGTCAAAGGCAGTTTAATAACCCTTTTGGCATAAATCCAGATTGCTCTCCAATATGGTTGGATCAGTTCAAAATTCCACCAACAATAAATGTGTCCTAATTTTTCCACATCCCCGCCAACATGTCACTTTCCCCTTCAATCATTTTAGCCAACTTCGTAGGTGTAAAATAGTATCTCAAGGTTGTTTTAATTTGCACTCCTCTAAACAACAATAATAATTTAGAGCATTTTTTCATATAACTGTAAATTGCTTTGATTTCTTTATTGGAAAACTGCTTGTTCATACCTTTCGGTCATCTATCAATTGGGGAATGACTCTTATTTTTATAGATGTCACAAAGTTCTTTACATATTTGAGATATGAAACCTTTATCTGAGAAACTGCATATAAAATTTCACTTCTCTTCCCCAATTTTCTGCTTTCTTTCTGATCATTTCATTTGTTTTATTTGTACAAAACCTTTTGAAGTGCAATGTAAAAGAAATTATCTATTTTATACCTTATCCTGCTCTCTATTCTTGTTTATTCACAAATTATTCATTTCCGTGAGTCCGATAAGTAATATGTTCCATGTTCTTCAAAAAAAATTTTTTTTGTAATATCTCTCTTTATATCTAGGGTCATATATATACCTTTTGACCTCATCTTGGTAAATGGGGTAAATATTGGTCTATGCTCAGTTTCTGCCATACTGCTTTCCAGTTTTCCCAACAATTTTTTAACCAAATAATGAATTCTTATCCCCAAATCTTAAGTCTCTACACTTGTCAAATACAAGGCTACTTCATTTATTTGCTGCTGTCAATTGTATGTCTACTCTGTTCCTTTGACCTATCTTTCTATTTCTTAGCCAGTACCAGATCGTTTTGGTAATTACCGCCTTATAACATAGTTAAAGATTTGGTATGACTAAACTCATTCCTATACATTTTTTAAAAAATTAGTTCTTTTGATAGTCTTGATTTTTTGTTCTTCCAAATGAATTCCACTAATACTGTTTCTGATTTAATAAAATAAATTTGGTAATTTAATTGGGATGGCACTGAATATAAATTAGTTTAGGTAAAATTGTCATTTTTATTATATTGACCCTGCCTACCCATGTATTTCTCCAATTATTTAAATATGATTTTGTTTGTATACAAATTTTTTTGGGGGGTTGTTTTGGCAGGTGTACTCCCTGGTATTTTATACAGTCTAGAGTTATTTTAAATGGTATGTCTTAATATCTCTTCTGATATGTAGGAATGCTGATGGTTTATATGGATTTACTTTATATCTTGCTGCTTTGCTAAAGTTTTAATTATTTCAACTGTTTAGTTGACTCTTTGGGATTTTCCAAATATACCATCATATCAACTGAAAAGAGATAGTTTTATTACCTCATTCCCTAGTCTGATTCCTTCTATTTCTTTTTCTTCTCTTATTGCTATTGTTAGGGTTTCCAATACAATATTGAATGCTATTATTATTTAAAAGAATAAAGTAATAACTACACATGAAGCAGATTAAACAGGTATATGAAATATAAATACTAAAATTAAATTAATGAATATTTTTTAATGATGTGTATACAGGAATGGTTGATGACACTTTCAAGAAGATTCTTTCAAGGATTTTTCAGTGAAGTCAGGGAAATGAGATATAAACATAAAAAGTTAAATAACAAAGATACACACACGCATACACACATGTACACACACATATATGTATACTCATATATGTATGGTTTCAAGACAACAACAGATGTCACAAGGAAGTATTTAATTGACAAGAGTTGAGAGGAAGGAGAGAGAGAGATTAAGGATGAGATGGTTAATGTCAAACTACCTCTATCTTTGATCAGGTATGTTGTATACTTAGTTCTACTAATACATTGACATTTCTGGCTGTAAGAAAGTACGTAACTCTGAATCATTGACTCTGTATCAATGTCAGTTTTAAAGCTGGTTCCTGCAAAGTCAACCTGTATATCTTGATCACACCTTGGCCTGACTTGGACTTCTGGCCTAATCTTACTTCTGATCGGCCCGGGATCTGAGGGGTTTTATAGAGGTAGTGGGATCTAAGCTAGATCTTGAACTATGAAGGTTTGAGTAGAAAGGAGGAGGGTCATTCCACTGTTCCAAAACAGTGTGAGCCAGAGCACAGAACAGGAAAAGTACAAGGTATATTCATGGAACTGTGAAGAAAGCAATTTGGTTAGAATGGCGGGTGTGGAAAAATAACTGGAAATCAGGCTAAGAAAATAAAATGGAGTCAGATTGTGAAGGCCCTTGCTCTACCACAAGAGACAAAACTTTATGGGATCTTGATACTACTTCATTTTTCATTACTTATGATGATTACTATTTAACCAAAGAATTCCATTCGTAAGTGATTTGCTGCTATTAGGTAGAAATGATTAGAGTAGCATTAAGTCAGATTTTTAGAATTTTACTTTTAGAAATTTAATATTTATATTGATGATGACTTTTGGGGGGGGGAGTGTAATGGTAATGTAATTTGAATATGAAGATCCCTTTGTATTGGCAAAGGTGATAGGTACTTAGCACTTAGTAATTAATCAAGCCTCTGTTAAAGAAACAGAAGGTATGAATCCCTGTTGCTGATGTAACAGGAAGGGGCTGGCTAAAACAGGAAGCTAATGCTGTCTGTATATAAGGAAAGAGCATGGCTGGGAAAGACAGACCTTCTTGGAGCAGGCTTGATGGAGGCAGAAGCTGTGGCCACTGGGGAGGCTGAAGAGGGAACGCCCCCCAGGCTGGAGAGAATGATTTTTGTTTGGAGAACCTGGATGAAGTGATTTAGATTCTGGGAACCAGTCAAAACTTCTGATGAGTCTGAGGGCCAGTCAGAGATGCTGAGGATTTCTGAAAGCCAGTCAGAGCTGAGGGCCAGCCAGAGCTGCTGAGGCTGTTGAGGATTTCCAAGGGCCAGCCAGAGCTACTGAAGACTGAGGAAGCATGACTGTGATGCTGGTACTTTGCATGAACCTGTTTGTGTCTTTGTTAAGCCTTGATTTCCTGGGAACAGAGACTGGGAAGTATTTGGGGTGGACTGGATGCTGTGGGCTTCAATGTGGAACAGGAAATGCTCAGAGAGCTGGACAGAGACCTGGGAGCTGTCTGCCTTTGAACCCAGGTGACAATTTGGTGAATCCAGGTAGGATCTGGGACCATCAAAGGGGATCCAGGAAATCTGAGAGACCACTCCAAGTCAAGCTGAAAGAAGACCTTACTTGGATACTGTGTACTGACTGAGAAATTGTAAATTTACTCATGACCTAGGGGTGGAGGGTCTGTATATTTTCTGATGATTGAATAGTGAATGATGAAGGATGATTGAATGATCGAGTTGCTTGAATGATTGATTGACTAAATTATTGTACTTAGTGATTGATGATTGAATAAGTGACTGATTTGTAACAATGTGGCCCATGAGCGAAGAACTTTGACTATTATACTTGGTGTCCTTTAAGGAGGCAAACCTTCTTAGGGATGATTGAATGATTGAGTTATTAAATCATTGTTCTTTGTTCAAAACTTTGTGAACACTGGAAACTATGTGGCCATTTTCTGTGATAAGTTGTGAATGCTGTATTTTGATTTTCTGTGATAAGTTGTAACATTGTGAATGCTGTACCTTGATTTACTATGATTTGTTATGGAATAAATACAGTGTTCACTATACTGTGCAATCAGAGACTTAAAAGCTGTTCACAGTAGCATTTCTCTGGAAAGCTGCTTGTGTATGGCTTTACAGGGAGAAGTCACTGTTTTAGTTTTTCCTTTTAAAAAGTTAGTCAAGGAGTTCTGGTTGAAGGTGAACATTATACTTCAAAAACCAAATGATAAATTTGACTCCATTTTTCCTCATAAACTGATGGATGAGAATCATGCACATCCCTTGTGCATGATTCATAACTCTAGTACTTTTTCCCTAAAGGCAAAACATTTCTTTCATTTATTATTTTGTTAGTGTCAATGTGTATGCGTATGAATAGCTGCTTATTTTTTATACCGAATCATTAAAATATGCAAGTCTGCAAAAATTGCCGGTAAAATTAATCTAAGTAGATTTTTTTTCTCACACATTCATTGTACTTCCTGCATAATCCAGAATGATTTGTTGGCTTTATTAAGGTGGTTCTCACAAATGTAAAATAATATTTATAAATGCTGGTAAGTAAGCCTCTTGAAAAAAGAGCCAAATAAACAACTTTGGAGACCCTGAAATGAATTAATGGTCTAATATAAACACATTCTAAGGGACGGAAATACCTTTCACAGTTATTTAAAAATATGGAGGTCTACATGGTATTTTTAAAAATTACTTTTAAAATGTTTGATGTGAATAATTATTTGAACTTCATCTTCCTAAATTCGTTGTGTTTTTATTATGTAATCACTATTATTCCAAGAATTTATAAATATGTCCTTAGCAAATTTCATATAGTGTTACTTTCCACTGGATTATATGCCCTTTGAGGGTAGGGACCAAGTTTTATTTATCTTTGGCTTTTCCTAGGAAATAGTCAAGAAGCATTTATTAAGCACTTACTATATACTACACATTATGTTAAATATTAAGGATAGATAAAAATAAATGGGGGAAAAAAGTCCTTGCCCTTAAGGAACTCATATTCTAATAGGTAATGCAACATGTAAATGTCTAGGCATATACACAATACTTATATTTATCTTTCTATCCGTTCATCCATCTATCCAGAGTATACGGAAGGCAATGGCACTAGCATATGGGGAGGAATAGAAGGGGACTTCTGCTGTAGATAAGATTTGAATATATTGAATGTAGAAGATATTAAATAAATGTTCAATGAATCTATTTTCCAGTATAGGTAATAAACTGGTGAAAGTTTCAGTTGTGGATAAAGTTCTTCTGCTCTTCAGTTCCCAAAACAAAATTTCACAGAGGATGGGCCCCTCCAACTTAGATTCACCCCAAACCCCTTTTCTTATGAAGCTAAAGCCTCCTATTTCATTGACTCTCAAATACTCACTGCAGAGCTGCTGCCTGACTAATAGGCCTGTGGGTGGTAAGTAATAACAGGAAGTTCTTTCCTTCCTTCCCTCTGAGAAGGATAGATACTGTGTTTATAAACAACTCATAAAGTTGTTTCCTGAAGTTGTTGAAAGCCAGAAAAAAAAGTGACACTAATGAAGTATTTTCCATCAAAAAGAGATCTTTACTACGCTGACTTCCAAGTCTTAGAGCTTTTTAAGAATGGGAAAAAATGAGGTTGAAGAGGCAGTGTCCCTTTGCTTGCCTGTTGGAAATAATCAGTGAGGTTTTACATTTATTTAGAATATAACTACCACTGACAATACATTTATATGGTATTTTAAGGTTTGCAGAGCACTTCACTTACAATACTCCTATGAGCTGGTGAAAGTATTAGACCCATTTTACAGATGAAGAAATCAAGGCTCTGTAAGACTTCCATGTGTTGGAGAGGAAACCTGACTACAAATGCAGATTCTGAGCCCAACAAAGAAGTTCAGATTTAGAGATTTCTGAAGGAGAGCCCACAGTCTTTGGAATTCCAGTACAGTGATTTATCAACCCTATCTGGAAATTCTTCCTTTCACTTATATCTGTTAGTTCAAGCTAATTTCCTATTATTTTGATCTCAATGAAGATAAGCTAAAAGATAATGATAGCTTACATTTAGATAGTGCTTGGTGGTTTCCAACGTTTGTTTATAATTTCCTTTGTTCTTACTTGTGCCCAGAGCTCCACAAATTTTATGGCAGCTTCCTTCCCATTCCACTAACACTTAAAGGTGGTCCTCAATACGGCCGGGAACCCTGATTTGTAGAAGGAATTAACTTTAGTTTCTATTTACTGCTACCATCCCATGGTGACTTTGTGTTTCAGAGGTAAGGTCAAATCAGTAATGCAGTCTTGCAAGTACAATAATTCACTTATAAAACACTTTACAACATGCTTTCCTGACAAACTTGTAAATGTAAACAATGACATCTCCACTTTACAGATGAGGAAAATGAATTTTGGGGAGTGCCTTACCCATACTAACATAGCTTGCTAGTAGGTTTTGAGGCAGAGATTTCAGTATGATATTTTAAAAAGTCATCTTAAAATTATTTTTATATGTAGAGGCCTACAAAATACCTCCCAAGTCCTACTAAAAAGAAGGAAGATTCTAAAATATACACCGTAACCTAAGGTAACTATAATCTCTTTTAAAAAGATATGCTGACAGAAGATGGTCTAAATGACTTGATATTTTTCTTATTAGAGCTCTAGGATTTTATTTATTTTAATACTCTCGGCACTGTTAGAAGGTAAACTTTTCATTTCAAGTAAAAGTCCTGCTTGTGAAAGTCACATAAGCAGAGGTCTTGTACCTCAAAGGGCATACTGAAAAAAAAATTAATACATATACTCTCAGAGAGGAGCCCTGGGGAGGCTCTGTCTGCAAAATTCTAAACTAGTCGAATAACTTATCTCGCATTTTATATGATTACCATATTAGATATGAGTAATTTGGGGGAGGAAGCTTTACAATGTAGTTCTCTGCTTGTGTGGACTGCTAGTTAAAATCACTCCATCGACCAGAGTTTTCCTCAAACCCGCTGTATTACATTAACTATAGCCCACCATAATATTTGACATTTAACACCGGTCTGAGTCAGGGCATAAGAAATGTTGTATCTCTTCCTAATTTAATTCTCTTTACTTATGAAAAACCAAAACCAAAATTAAAACTCTTCTCTCCTTGATCGTTTGCTCTTTTCTTACTCCTTCCCCGAGGGATCTCCCCTCCCCCACCCGTTTTTGTCTGCTTCACCCCAGTCAAAGCAGCTTCTTCCCTTTCCACAGCTTCAAATAAGGGTTAACTAATGTCTTTTTGGCGAGGAGATTCCAGTCAAGCCCGGCTTGGAAGTCACCTAGTCCACCTTTCAGAAGAGGATCCATTGTGGCTCCGGAGCCAGAGCGCAGGGCGCACCTCCTAACCGGGCCTGGGGGCCAGCTCGGAGAGGAGACAGTCCAACCTGCTGGGCACCCTTTTAAAGATCTCGGGACTGCTCCGAGAGCTCAGCTGCAGCTCCTAACCCCTAGTTCCCAAAGCCACCCCCAGCCCGGGCTAGGGAGTTTCAGGGGCCTGTTGGCTCCCTCTACTTGTTCCTGTCTTGTGGAGACGGATTCCCGGCCCAGTGTCGTTCAATTCAGTCCAGAAGGGAAGAGGGTCACTGCCGAGACCCAGACGCCTCTCGCGTCCTCAGGGCTCCCATCTCGCCCCCGTCTCTCAGCGGGAGCCGCTGCCCTTGATTTTTCTTGCTCGTGGAAGCTGCTCGTTCTCCTCCTGGAGGTGGCGGTGGCTCTTCCTGCAGCCTCCCGCCCCTTCTCCAGTAAACACCCTCGTCCACCCCCTACTCCCCAAACCAGACTCTCGCTCCCGAGGGGCCGGAGCCTCAGCGGCTTCAACGGAGCGCGAACGAGCGTGGAGGAGACTCCGGCTCAGCTCTCTTCTCCTCTACCCTGCGGTACAGGAGCTTATCCTGCGGTGCTAGCACCGCACTGGCCTGGCTGCAGCACCTGTGCCACCACCAGCGCCTGCTGCCTTTCTCCTTCCCTCCTCCGCCCCCAGCCCCTCCTCGAGCCTGGGGCCGCCTAGTGCACATCCGGGCGGCGGCTCGCGCACGCGAGCGTCTGGCTGGCTGGCTGGCCCGGGTGCGGGGGGCGCGGGGCTGCTCGCGCCCGTGCCCGAGTGTGCGGAGCCGGCTCTGGAGGCGCCGCGCTCTGGAGGGGGGCGGGGGAAGCTGTAGAGCTCAGTGTGTGCGTGTGTGCGAGTGTGTGTGTGAGGGAAAAGGAGAGGAGAGAAAGAGAGAGGGGAAGAAGGAGATCTAGAGCGCATCCGTGATGCAGGAGGCTCCGTAACCCGCCCTTCACTGGAGCCGTGGCAGCGGCCACGGCGGCTCCGGCTAGCCTGCGGGATGGGGTTGCCCACGCTTGCTTCTCTTCTTCACCTTCTTGTCCGCGGGCGGCGTGCAGCTCCAAGGGACCCACCTTTCCTAGCATCCACCACCATAGGACGTCCCCGACTGAGGCTCAACTTGCTGCGGACTCTCCTGGAGGAGCGGGCGAGCGAAGCGCCCTGAGCTGCGTGCTGGGGGGCCAGAGTCCCCACTTCGGCCGCAGAGGCACCAGGGCAACCGCCGCTGCCGCCTGAGCTGCAGCCGCTGGGGACGCGGGGACTGAAGGACGGAGGGACTGCTTGCACCCAGGCAGAAGAGGCACGGGGCTCTCGGGCTGAAGGTCCCAGCTGCGCATCAGCAAAGGACGAAGACGAAGTGGTGTCAGTGCCTGAGGAGCTGCGGCCCCGCCCGGAGCCCGCAGAGCACCGGGGATGCCGCCGGCCGTGGCCGGGGGTGGCTCGGGCTTGGCGGTGGCGGGCCCCCGCTCGCTGAGCCCCGCCGCCCTGTCCCGCAGCCTATCCCGCCTGCGCGAGTACCGGACCCGCTCTCGGATCATGCTGGCTCTCGGGGTCACACAGATGGTGCTCGGATGCCTCATCGTGGCGGTCAGCTTCGCGGCGCTGGCCCTGACCACCTCAGCCAGGGTCCGGCACTCCTGCCCCTTCTGGGCTGGCTTCTCGGTAAGTGCTATCAATCTCTTCCTTTCCGTTCTCTTAGCCCTTTCATCTCTGGTCATCACTTTTCCCTCGGTGGCACCTCGGACACTCAGCACCCAGAAAGTTGGCAGCTGAAACTTGCGACATGCACCAAGTGAGAATGGGGGTTCAAAGTATGGGAGGAGACGGACTTGCGAATAGTGCCTGGCTCCGTGGTGATCTTCTGGAGGTGTCGGGCCATGCTCAGCAAGGCACCACACACTTGGGAAAGATGCGCTCTTGGTCATTCTTAATAAGGGGCAATTACTGTAGAACCCCAGGAACTTCATAGCCCCTAAATTCAGGGGATACGATTCCGATATCCGTTTTTTTTCGGGGACTAGTGCATTAGAAAGACCTAGGGCAAATTGGGGCTCAAATGGAAAACTGGCAGTTTTAAAAAGAATTGCCGTTTTCATATTCCAACACCAGCTATAATTACACCCTTCTAAAACAAACACCTAATCTGTATTGATTGGGCAAGCTATTGAACAACATAACCTTGTTAGTTATCTTACAGATGCCAGTCAGCCAAACGTTCGGGCTTTTTGCCAGTTACCTGTAGAAATCATAATGTGATGAAGATTGTAATGGCATGATAGTTTTTCGTAGGAAATTGGTCCTGAAAAATTAAGCTGCAGTTATGCAATAGATGATTTATCTCTGCCCTTCTCCCTGCAGAATTTTCAGACTTTGGGTCCCAAATCCCACAGATGGGTGTTTAATTATATCCATGAACAGAACAGTTTGTCTTGGATTTTCAGCTGAAGGGTTTCCTTGGTCAATTGACTAAACTCTTCCCCATGAGGGTGTTTATTGCTAAGTTTTAATGTGACTTTTTTGAAATAATTTGCTTTCATCCATGGAACTTTGTCTTACAAAACCAAGTAGACTCACATGCTTCATAGGTCCTTGAGATGAGATCAGGATTTTGGTACAAATTTAATCACCAGACAGGTTGTGTTGGAGGTAATAAAATGAGATTAGAACAGTAGGCACAGATTGCAATGCACACATGCAATACAAAAATCCTCACAATTGCAGAGAGCAACAAATGGGACTTCTCGTTGGGAGAGCTAGACTTCTTTGCTCTTAGCTTGCCACCACATTTGCTGAGTGAGGAGATTTGTGACAGTTAACTGCCCTAGTTTTGATTGTGAAAATTGAAAAGCCTGTGAACAGGTAGGCTTGATCTAAGTCTTTTCCCCTCCAAATAATATATTTTTTCTTTACACAGGATGATGTGGAATCAGCCTTCATTTGACTCCACTTTTGCCTATTGTATACACATATATTTCCATTTCCACACCTAGTGGTATTATGCCATATTTATTTGGAAAATATTATATGGACATATAACATATATTTGTAGCGTGTTCTTCCTGAATTCTTAAATTGGGTGGACAGGTTTTAAAGTTTGTGTGTGTGTGTGTGTGTGTGTGTGTGTGTTTTCCTATGGAGTGAAACCAGAGATGTTTCCAGGGTAACATATCACAGAGGGTTCTGTGAGGAGGTCTTGCTTCCTTTAATAGATTGTTGCTAAGAGTTAATTTTTGGAATTTTCTACAGTGTCTTTTTAAAAAATGAAAATATACTGCATCTGTAGCTTTTAAAAATTAGAGAATAAAAATCTATTTGGAATTGATAAATTTATAGACAAAACATAGAGGAATCAGTTGAACTGACTTGTGAACTTCATTTTGCTGCATCTGGAGTAAAAATGGTATAATAATTCCACAAAAAAACTTATTTGAGGTTCTTTTAACATTTGCTATTTGCCCTTGAATTTATACACAAAAATCCCCCCCTCCCCCTGCTCCCCCCAAACCTATGGTTTTCCTTTTCTGGTAATGGCCTTTGTTCTCTAAATCTAGCATGTAGATATTTTAATGAGATCAAAGCAAAAGTGACTCTTGAAACCTCATAATCGATACAGGTGTGGTCATTAATCTTAATTGGGGTATTAATTTCAAAGCTTATTACAGACTAAAGCTGAGTCTGGGAGAGGTGATCTGTAACAACCATTGTAGGAGACTCTTAACTCAATGTGCTTGTGAAGAAAAGAATGAGGTTTTGAGACTATAACTTTGGAGCTATGATTCAAAGCCTTTACTATATATAGTCACACATCTGTTGCTCAGTTTTACCTCTACTTAATATATATTATATTGATTTGGAAGTTTTGGTCAGGCTATTAGAAATTGTCTTTTGGGTAGTATACTTGTATGTTAACTGATTTTCTCTCTTCTTACCCCCTTCCCCAAAGAAATATAGTTTTGGATTTTGGATAGTGGAGATTTAACAAGGCATTATGAGAAAGACTTAAATTTTTTATCATCAAATTACCTAAAATTGAAAAAAAACCCTCTTTTTCTATTCTACATAGCAAAGAAACTTATTTAGATAAAGTTATATTGAACATGTTCTTTTCTTGGTATAATGGACTTGGAGTAAGAGGACCTCAGTTCAAATTCCAGCTCTTCATCTTACTGTGATGCCAAGAATGGGTTGAAATATAATAAAATTAAAAATTAGGTTACATTTCCAGTCTTGCTATTTTTAGGAATATATTACTATAGGCTATTATAGTATAGTAATTTCCTGTAGTTTTGGATATAATGTTTCCCCCATTTCTACTTTTATTTCCTTATATGTGTGTCTTTTTCTTTTTTTACCTTTCTCTTTAAACTTAGCCTTTCATAGATACATACCCTTTTTCTCCATAAATATCTTTGTTACACACTCTGGTAAACAATCTAGATCAAGGGCAAATTTCCATGTTAATATATACAGTGACATCTTTCTATAAATGCTCTCTGGTCCATTCCATGGGACCACCTTGTAATGAAGTTCTCTGGGTAACTAGAATATATTCACAAGAGCCAAGATGAACCCACCTTATACTGAAGTTCATTCTCTGAAGAGTATTGAGTATTGTTATCACAGCGAAGTGCTAGTGTACTTTATGAAGGTAAAAACAGATGATATTATTTAAGTAATCTACCTCTCTCTTGGAGATTTTATGTACTGTAGGTTATTACATATTGAAGAGCAATTGTGTCATAACTATTATATTTCTGCTTTCTTTATGTGTTGTGATGAAGGCAATTAACAATCTAAAACATTTTAAAATTAGTTTCTTAGAACTCGATTAAGTCATTTAAATGGAGATTAAAACACTCCATTTAACTGTGAGATTTCTGTGATTATTTTTCAAAAACGGATTTAGACGTATATACTGGATATTAGACTCAGGTTATTAGTGTATCTTGTGGCTGACTACCTGGTATAGAGTCATGAGTTCTGGAATGGGACTGGGGAGATTCATAATCTCATCCTTACTTTTCCATCAGTTTGCTTTGTGACACTGGGCAAATTGCTTGGTCTTTCTAGGCCCAAATTTCCCCATCTGTAGAGTGGTCAATTTGAATTAGATCTTGCTAAAACCCCTTCCAGAGCATCTATTCTAAGAATGTGTCAACTTGTGACCAATATAATCATGACTAGCTACTAATTACAGTAAAACCTAGTTTGCAGAGAATGTAGACAAGAATCATGAATGAGAAGATGTGACTTGATTGTGATCTACAGGTATGGAGGGGATACCTATATCAGTGAGATCACATATCTTTTGAAGTACTGCCTAGTTTCTGATAAGATCGTTTCCTTCCAATAGTTGCCATGTCCTGAATTTCTACTGGCAAGATAGAATTAAGTTTTAACATTATTAGAAAGGAGAATTTCTCTTGCATGTGCAGGCAGCCTCTTCTCATATTCCTAGAAATCAGAGGTTATGCAGGCAGCCTCTTCTCATATTCCTAGAAAGCAGAGGCTTTGGGAATACATAGTGAATGTAGGTTTGCCAAGAAAGTAATGCTAGCTGTCCAAAACAGGACTCACTATCTTTTCCCTCAAATTTTCATTCTAAACTTCTCTTTTATTGTCAATGGGACTATCGTTCTCTTGGTTACCTAAGCTTGAAATCTTGGTGTCATCTTTGATCTTCCTTATTTCCCCATATCCAATCTGTTGTCAAGTCTTGTCATTTCTTTTTTTTTTGTCATTTCTATCTTCACAAACTCTTTTGTATGTGATCTCTTTCCCCCATTCACAATTATCATGTTAGTATAAGTTCTTATTATCTCATGCTTGAATTATTGCCATAGCCTTCTGATTGGTCTCCCTGACTCAGGTTTTTCTTCACTCTAATCTATTCATTTTTCAAAGTGATTGTTCCAAAAGAGCACATCTGACAGTATCACTTCCAGTTGAATGGGGAAGACATGTATCTATATAAGTATAAAGTACTATTGAGTTTAGTTATTATGTCATTTTATATGAAACAGGTTAGTGCTGAAAGTTCTAGAAAATGTACTTTTACATAAATAAATTGATTGATAAATTATGTAAAGTATTACCTCTTTCATAGGTGAACTGTTTATCCCTGAAAGTACTAGATTTAATAAGTCAGCCCCCTTATAATTTCTTATAGCATGGTAATACTTCATCACAATTAAATGCCAAAACTTATTTAATCATTCCCCAATTGAGGAACATCCCCTCAATTTCCAATTCTTTGTCACGACAAAAAGAGCTGCTATAAATATTTTTGTACATATAGCTCCCTTTCCTTATTCTTTGATCTCTTTGGGGGTACAGACCTAGTAGTGATATTGCTGGGTCAAAGTATATGCACACTTTTATAGCTCTTTGGGCATAGTTCCCAATTGTTCTCCAGAATGGTTGAATCAGTTCACAACTCTACCAGCAGTTTTTAATGTACCTGTTTTTCCTCATATCCTCCAGAATTTGTCATTTCTCATAGGTGTGAGGTGGTACATCAGAGTTGTTTTAATTTGCATTTCTCTAATCAAGAGTGATTTAGACTATTTTTTATATGACTAAAAATAGCTTTGATTTCTTCTTCTCAAAACTGTCTGTTCTTATCTTTTAATTATTTATCAGTTGGGGAATGGTTTGTGTTTTTATAAATTTGACTCAGTTCTCTATATATTTGAGAAATGTCAGAGAAACTTGTTATATTTTTTTGGATATTACTCCATTGCCTATGGTACCTTTTTAGCTAAATGTTATTTTCCCTGATTATCTCTTTTAATTAGGTCTGTTTTTGCTTTTGTTTTGTCTGAGATTATGATTGCTACCCCAGTATTTTTTGCTTCAGTTGAAGCATAGTAGATGGTGCTCTAGTCCTTTAGGTCTGTATCTTTCTCTTTCAAGTGTGTCTTTGGTAAACAACATATTCTGGTTTCTAATCCATTCTTCTCTCTGCTTCCATTTTATGGGTGAGCCCATTCCAATCACATTCACAGTTATGATGAGTAACTGTGTATTTCTTTCCATTCTATTTTCTTCTGTTTATCCTCCTCTCTCTCTGTTTTTATCCCGTCTTTCCTCAAAAGTCTGATTTGTTTCCCTTAATCTGCCTTCCCTTTCTATCACCTCCCCCCCCACCCTGTATTTCTCCCCCTTTTCACTCTTATTTCCCTATTGGCTTAGGTAGATTTCTGTATCAAATTGAGAGTGTGTGTGTGTGTGTGTGTGTGTGTGTGTGTGTGTGTATGTATATATATATATTCTTCCCTCTTTGAACTAGTTCTGATGAAAGTGAGATTCAAGCATTGCCTATACCTCCTCCCACATTATCCTCTCCAGCATAGAAACTCTTTCTTCAAGTCTCTTTTACGTGGAAAAAAAAATTACCTCATTCCACCTCTCCCCTGCCCCTTTATCCAGTGCATGGATGAAGGAGTGATGCCCTTCATTTTTTTTTTTGGAGATCATCCTAACATAATCAGCTTACACTCATGTCCTCTGTCTATGTAGACTTCTAACTGCTGTAATAATGATGAAGGTCTTAGGAGTTACAAGTATCATCTTTTCATATAGAAATGTAAAAAGTTAACTTTATTGAGTCTCTTATGATTACTCTCTCATGTCAATCATTTTATACTTCTCTTGAGTCTTGTGTTTGAATGTCAAAATTTCTATTCATTTCTGGTCAGAAATGCTTGAAATTCTTGTTTCATTAAATATGTATTTTTCCCTTGAAGGATTATTCTAAATTTTGCTGGGTAGGTTATTCTTGGGTGTAATCCTAGATCCTTTGCCTTCTGGAATATCATATACCAAGATCTCCATTCCTTTAATGTGGAAACTGCTAAATCTTGTGTGATCCTGCTTATGACTCTATCATATTTGAATTGTTTCTTTCTGGCTGCTTGCAATATTTTCTCCTTGACAGGGGAACTCTGGAATTTGGCTGTAATAGTTCTGGGAGTTTTCATTTTGGAATCTCTTCTAGCAGGTGATTGGTGGATTCTTTCAGTTTCTATTTTGCCCTCTCGATCTAAGATATTTGGGCAGCTTTCCTTGAATTTCTTGAAATATGATGTCTAAGATATTTTTTGATTGTGGCTTTTAGGTAGTCCAATAATTTTTAAAAAATCTCTCCTTGATCAATTTCCAGGTCAGTATTTTCCAATAATATATTTCCGATAATATATTTTCTTCTATTTTTCATTCTTTTGATTTTGTTTTATTGTTTCTTGATATCTCTTGGAGTCATTAGCTTCTAATTATACACTTCTAATTTTTAAGGAATTATTTTCTTCAGTGAGCTATTGTACCTCATTTCCATTTGGCCAACTCTGCTTTTTGAGGAGCTCTTTTCTTCAGCAAATTTTTGTGCCTCCTTTTACCTTTAGGCCAATTCTGTTTTTTTAAGGTGTCATTTTCTTCAGTATTGTTTTAACCAAGCTAAGTTAATTCTCTTTTCACAATTGTCTCACACAACTCTCAATTCTTTCCCTTTTTTTTCATTTACCATTCTTACCTTTCTTTAATACTTCTAGGAATTCTTGTTGGGCATGGGTCCAATTGCATTTTTTCTTTGAGGCTATGCTTGTAGCTATTTTAATATTGTTGCCTTCTGAGTTTGTGTCTTGGTTTTCCCTTCCACATAGTAGCTTTTTATGGTAAAGTTCTGTTTGTGTGTGTGTGTTTTGCTCATTTTTCCAGCCTAGTTCTTGAGTTTGAATTTTACATTAATATTGGGCTCTCCTCACCTGGGATGAGAAGACACAGTCCTAAGCTTCAGGTCTTTTTGCACTGCTGTTTTCACAGTTAGTTCTGGAGGTCTGCAAGTTTTTGGTGCTTCCAAGGTGATGTGATCTGGGGAGAGGTGTGGTCCCTGCTATCTGGGTCTGTGCTCTGGTCTTTACCTAGGAAATTTCCCTGGTCCTCTGCATCCATAAATACTAGTGCTCCTCTTGGCCCTGGAACTGTTTCCAGGACCCCTACTCCTTTGTAACCAACCTCAAGAGCTCCTCTGCACCCTAAAACTGTAATCAAGAACTGTGTATGGGTAATAGAATTGGTAGTTAGCACCAGCTGCACCCCGTGCCAGTAAAGGGTACCTTGTAATATCTTCCTGACCACTTGTTCAAGCTCCTTCCTGTTTCTGAGATGAGAGTTTCTGAAGCTGCTGTTTCTGTCATGGCCACTGCTAGTGCTCTTGACATGCTCTGGACTAGTTCTCAGGCCAGTGTCACAGACCTTTCCTGCCAACTGCCCAAGTTGTTTTAGGCTGGAAAAAATGTCTCACTGTGATTTTTTTTGTTGGCTCTGTTGTTACAAAATTTTATTTGAGATTTATTTAGAATTGTTTAGAGAGTAATGTTGGGAAAGTTCAGCTGGGTTCCTGCCGGTATTCCACCACTGTGACTCTCTACCCTTAGATCACTTTCTTAGGGATGTAGGATAATGTCTCTTTTTGCATGTAAACAGTTTAATGGTTTAAAGGAGGCAGGGAGAGGGCTTTTATTTATAAACACCGATAATGTATGAAGAAACAGTTTTCAAAGACATTTTGGAGAGGTTTCTCTGAGACCTGATAAATTGCAGTGGCTGTTAGGCTTTATTTGCAGGTAACAGTCTAAAATCTAAGAGTGTAAAACTCAAAAATGAAAAAAAAAACATAACTGCTTGGAGACTATGAGATGATTAAATGAGGACTGTGGAAATCACAGGATAGATATGGTGAGGTTTTGCCTCATAAGTGAAAGGTGAGTCACTGAATGAAGAACTCGATTGCTTTTGGAGTGCTTCCTAGAGTTTCAGACAAATGAAGCCTCACTTGTGAGATCTTGAGAGCTAAAGTGGTCAGTAGGGGGAGTGTGTTTCATTCATAACAGAGGAGAGGCATGGGGGATAGCCAGTGAAAAGGAGACAGGAAATGGAATGTAGTGTGTGAGAAAAGAGGGAAAACCAGTTTGACTAGATTGTAGATTGAGAGGGGGAGTAATTAATGTCCACTGAGGCTTAGAAGGGTTGGTTAGGGCCAAAGTGAGGAGGGCTTAAAATGCTAAATAGAAGACTTCATATTTTATCCTGAAAGCAATGGAGAACTATTGGAGTTTATTGAGTACTGGAGTGACATGGTCACATCTGCACTTTAGAAAACTCATTTTGGCAGCAGTGTCTACGATAGAGTAAAGTAGTGAGAGCCTTTAGGTAGAGAAACCAACCAAAAGGCTCTTGCAGTAATCTAGGTGAGAGGACCTGGATGAAGGTGGTAGGCTCAGTGATTTGAGAGGAATAGAATGAAAGAGATGTTGTGGAGGCAGAGATAGCAAGGTTTGACAACTGATTTGGATATGTAGGACAAGGTGGAATGAAGGAGTCCAGCACACTGACATGGTTATGAATTTGGAAGATTAAAAAATGGTGTTGCCTTTAGCAGAAATAGGAAAGTTTTAAAGAGAGGAGGATTTTTTTGTGGAAAAGATAATAATTCCAGTTTTGAACATGTTGGATTTGAGTTGAGATTTCTAGTTTGAAATATTCAATAGGCAGTTGGTGATTCAGGACTGAAGCTCAGGAGAGAAACTGGAACATGTTCTGTCTCTCTTTCTCTCTCTCCTGTATTGAGATGGTAGTTAAGCCCATGAGAGTGGATGGGAGTCCTGAGAGAGAGAGAGGGAAAGAGTGTATAGGCAGAAAGCCTAGGATGGAACCTTGGGGAACAGTCACATTTAGGGGATATTATGTGGATGGTGACACAATGATGGAGATGTAGGAGTGGTCATGCAGCTTAGAGAAGGACTAGGAAAGAGTAGTTTCATGAAAACTCAGAGAAGGGAGAATATCCAGGAAAAAAGAGTAGTTAACAGTATGCTGCATTTCTGTACCGAATAATCTCTTGGCAGTAAAAGCTTTGTACCCAGGTGTCTGTGACAGAAAGGCCCTCTGTTAATTTTGGAGTTATCAATATTTTCTTGACTTCAAGCTTTTTGAAAAAAGTTTCCTAATTATATCAAATCCCCACTTCCAAATGCATATTTTTTAGTATTATAGAAGGTTTTATTGAAGAAAGAAAAATAGTAAGCCATGTGTATGTATATGTTTTTGTATGTATACATATGTTATTATAGGTTCTGGGGATCTTTATCAAAATCTCTATGACATATGGCAATGCCTAACTATTCTTAGCTCCCCAAATCCCATAGTGAAATCTCCTAATACTCATTATACTCCCAAGGAAGATGAGGATTCCTTCATGATGTGATCTTTTCTTTTCTGCTCTCTGCTGGTGCTTCGGCAGTGTTGTTCTCTTTGTGGTTCCCTGCAGATAGCTCTTTCAGGGGCGAGGATTAGCTCGTGCCTCCTTTTGTATCTCCAAAGCACAATGCCTGGCACGTATTCAGTGCCTAATAAATGTTTATTGATTGATTGATAGAAAATCATGGGAAACTTTTCCTGTATCATTCTATCCTTTCTCTTGTCCCTTTGCAAGGGGTAGGCAAGGAGATTGAAGGTGAAGTGGTTTTAGAACATAGCAGTGGTCAAAGACTATAATTCCAAAAATGTTATGGACTGAAGAAACATGACAGCTAGACATACAACAAGATAGGAACTACTGGCAGGAAAGATAAAGAAGGCAGAATTAAAGATGGTAGCCTTTGCCAAGTCAGAAAATGTTTAAGTCAATTACTATGACCAAGTGATGAGGACACTTCCCCATCTGTAAGAGACTAAGAATGACTGTTAAATGTGAATCGCTGAAAATCTGAGCATGAATGTCAATTCTGTCTTTGCTGAAGTTTCCAATCTCACTACCTCTTCCCCAGGAAGAGATTTGACTCAGACTTTTCCTTATTGGAGTTGTAAGGGAATTAAGACCAAAACTACCCTGTGAGGTAGAATGGGATTGTAGTCACTGGGGATGTGATTACATAGGTTGCTTTGCTGTTGTTATGAAAAAATGTTTCAGTTTTATCTGTAGACTTGATTTGCTAGCAGATGAGTCAGTTGACTCATTTATAGAAGTTTGGAAACTAGATAAGCTTCCTAGAGCCTTTAAATCTGGGTGGGGACAAACTGAGTAAAATAGAGTATTAGTAGAGAGCCTTTTGAATCCTGTTCAGTGATCAGAGAATAGGTTTTAAGTCTTTGTGGCAATATCCTTTCCTACAATAGTCTTTGCACCTATATAGACTTAATACCAGAGCAAGATTTTGTTATCAATGTCCATTTTCATGAGAGTTGCTTTTATAAAGTTCAGATTCAGACAGGATGTCAAATCCCTTTCACTCTTCATTCTGAATGTGGAGATATCCTTTGGCAAAACAACCATTTTTCCCCCATTTGGTTGCCAATATATAGCAATTGTTTTCCAATTTATTCCCTCTACAGGTACTTGGGTGGAATTATTCAGATCAACCAAAGCAATTAGCTAATTACTCTAGGTAGAGCCATGTCTTCTGAAGCTCTTAAGGCAAGTTTGCCATTAGGCTATTCAGTAAACTTGGGAAGAAAGTAAGAAAGACCCCAGTGCCTACTACATGAGTTTAGATGGCTAAGCTTGTTAAGTAAAGAACACAGCAGAAGTATAGTTTTGAAGAAGAAATATGCACTAGTAAACATTACTTTAAGTTCTTAGAGAGATTGGTATGTTTCTTAATCATTTTGTTAACAATAACATTTTTGTTTACTTAATACAGGAAGTCTTAAAGTTAAAGCAGCTATTTCCTTGTCCCAGAGAATGTGTGAAGCCAAAAATTTAGAGTGAAAGAAGTGTTCTCAGGTGAAGAGCTTTTCTTTGAACAGGGGCACTCTTGCTCAAAAATTGTTTTTCCCAATTGCCTGTAGGCTAAAATACACTTTTTTTTTTGCCTACCATTTATGGTCCTTTCTTTGTTATTAATAGTGAGCATCCCTTCCTAAAAGAGCTACTTTCTATCTGTTCTATGATTTATAACACACACTAGTCCTTCCCTAATTTATTGTTATTGTCAGGATAGTACTGAAAGGTAAGTAACACAACTCAGAATTCTTTCATCTGAAACAATTTCTTCAATAATAAGTGCTGTATTACAAGCATTCAAGTTCTCAACAGATTAGCTATTGAGAGTATAATTATAGCCCACTTTTCCCTTCTCTTTTTTGATAATGTTTATAACTGAGTACTAGTCCTTTACCTCTACAGTCTTATTTTGCACTATTTATTTTCATCATTTATTTTTGTCAAAGAATATATTCCCTTATTTCACTTTGCCTTTTCTTTCCTTCTTGCATCTGTGGAGACTGACCTCCATGTCTAGACTGTACCTTTTTCAGATCTCTAATTTGTGAAATAAGAGTTGTGAGGTATATTGCAACAAGTTGGAGTCAGGAGAAACACATTTGAATCCTGCCTCTGACATTAGCTGTGATGTCACAGGCAAGTTGCTGAAACTTTCTAAGAGGTAATTTCTCTATCTGTAAAGTAGGGATAACATAACTCTGTGGTACTTACAAGGTTGTTATGAGAAACAAAGAAGATCATGTGTGTATTTGCATATATATGTAAAATGCATATGCATGCACCTACGCACATACACACACACACACACACACACACACACACACACACACACGCTCTGAGAGAATTATGTAGATTCTGGGAATCCATATTCCAATTTCCATAGCATTGGCAGATCAGGTCATTAGAGCATGTTCTTTCAGGGCTCTTGGGGTAACTCTGAAGGGTTGGGATTTGCATTTCTAATGTATAGTTCACGAGCCCCCTACCTGTGTACTTTATGATTATCATTGATATTAGTCAGTCAGCTAGACTTAGCTTTTAGAAAGGGGGTATTTACTAATTTGTTATATAATTGGTGTATTTCTTGGAAATAATGTTCAACAAGAGAGCACATGTTGCAGAAGGGTAATGTGCAGCTCCTAGAAGTCCTTTTGCTGTATTCCTGAAGATGCTTCTCTGAGGTATGGTATAAATTTTCTCCTTAACTCTTTGTAGAATCTTGAATCTGCTTTTCTTATCGAGTCCACTTTGTCCTTGGTTCATGATGCAGATACTACTGTCAGCCATTTCAGGAATATTGCTGAGATGTGAAAAAAATCTTTTGAACCCTTCAAATTTCAGAAGACTCTTCTAGCAAAAGGTGGAACAGTTCTACTAAACTTTATAAATAAATAAACTATATAAATAGTAACATAATAATATTTTTGTCATTTCAATGTTGTTTATTTGAAATTTTAGGAGGAAATTATTTAAACCTTATAAATAAATGATTAATAATTTAATAATCTATCTAATCAAGAGTATAATTATAACTTTGCTTTCTCTTTTTTGGCCTCTCTTTATCTAGGTTTGAGTACTGCTATTGAGTACTACTATTTACTGCAGTGTGACCTCACACATGTCGTTTAGCCCTTCTCAAGCTCTTTCCTCATTCTTTACTGGGGATGATAAGGATTTAGTATGTATTGCACAGATCTGTTGTGAGGATTTGTGAAGTGCTTTGTAAATTATAAAGGGACATTGTGTGTGTGTTTGCATATATATGTACAGACATGTACATACATATTCTAGTAAATACTACCATTTTCAGGAAAGAATAGAAACAAGATTCATCTCTGTTAAAAGGTGATTTCACTGAGAGGTTCAAGCTCTTGTCTAAAACAAAGTTTTGTTTTAATTGTAGATTTAAGTTTTCTATGTTATTCTAGTCCTCTAATAGTGCAGAACATTTTAAGTTACTTCAGTACATTACTTGATAGGGTCACACATACCAACTGTGTTTCTCTTGGTATAAACTAACCCCCCATGGCTTTTTACATTACCTCCTTTTCCATTAACATTCATGGTAGTTAAGTCTTAATGCAGATTCCTTCCTTCTGGCTCTAGCTCTGTATTTTTTATGCTGTAATCATAAAATTGGTATAAAATTAGGCTCTTCTAAATTATGACTTTATTGGGGTTCTGAAAATCTGGAATGCTGCACTTCTAAAAACTGCAAACCATTTTTCATGACCTTTAGAAATGATTTTTAAAAAGTAAAAAAAAATACTTGGAATTAGAGATTTGTTGAATAAATTGCGATATAGAAAATAGATGTACCTAAAGGACATTTCTTAGAAGAGAACTGTGTATTTACCAGCTACACAAATTAGTATGTACTCACATTCCAAATGCTTTAAAAAAAGGTTACTTATCCATCCCAAAGAATTTTTGTGTGTCTTATCTACCTACTAGCAGGCTTTTTCCCCACTATCATTCCTCTTCTTTTGAATAGAAGTATACTATTGAAACAGAATTGTAAAGGACATCATTGGCCATCTAATCTAGTCTCTTTGTTTTCTAGATGAAATAAATGAGGTTTATGGAAATTAAATTACTTATTCAAGGTCACACAGCTCATAACTGTCAGGATTTGAATCCAGGTCCTCTATCTCCTAAATCAGTGCTCTTGTCACCATTTTACACTACTTTGAGATCATGTCAGAGACAAATCTTCAATCTAGGTCTTCTTTCCAACACAGTTGGGTCTTTATTGCTTAGATGGACATATGTTGGAAATCTCATATAGGCTACATAGACCTTTTTTTCAGAATCTTTGTTTTCTATATTCATAATTGAAGGAAGTACTAAATTTCAATTAGAGGGTAGTGAAAATAAAAATGTATTTTTTTCCTCACCCAAATTCACAGATCCTCTGAAATCTATCTGTGGATTCCTTGGCTATCTGTGGACCCCAGGTTAAGAGCCCCAGGATTTGACCCTGTTGATTTTCTCTTTTTATTCCTTTTTAAAAAGTATCTCCTTTTATAAGTTTGATAGATAAATTTCAGCATTTTGACTTTTGGCATTTATTCATTATATTACATTTCATATTATGTTCATGTATATATTTTGCATTCAAGTCTACTTTAATGCCTAATCAGGGTGAAGAAATAGGAGTTTTTGAAGACTAAGGGCACAGGGCAAGTCCCAGCAGATATTACCAAACTGGAGAGACTTCAAATATGGCTCTGGTTGTGTCTCTAAACATGTCACATGAGAAGCAGAATTTTGTATTGGAGAGAGTCTCAAAGTTAGAAAGCTCTGGGTCCAAGTTCTCCTTCTGACACATAATGGTAGTGTTATGTTGGGAAAATCACTCAACTGGGCCCCAGGCAACCCTCAAAGACTATAATAAGAGAAAGTCCTGACCTGCACTGGTAGAGGGTGTTTCTTTACTCAATTTTCTGTAACCATGAAATAACAGGTTCAGTCCTTGTCCCTCTTCCTAAGTTGAGAAAAAGCTTATTGTTGTATTACTGGTCATTCTGAGATGATTTCCCACCCCTCCCTCCCCCATCACAGAAATTCATGAAAATAGTTAAATTGTAGAAAAATTGGCATTACTGTTGGTATAGGAAGGCTTTTTGTATTGGTAAAATTACATGCTCCCTATGATCTGAAAAAGTAGATAGGTATTTCAAAGCAAAAGTCTCAGTGCAGTTTTAAGTTGCTAAAGCCTTAAACTGCACTAAGACTTTCAAGACATCTGTCAATGATAAAAAATGTTTTGGCATCTACAGACTTACTGAACCTAGCTACAAGTTGTGGTTCAATAGTTTAGTCATGTCTAACTCTTCGTGACCACATGGACCTTAGCACACGTGGCTATTCTGTTCTTCAGTATCTCTTGAAGTCTGTTAAGTTCATGTTCATTGTTTCCATGACACTATCCATCTCATCCTCTGCCATCCACTTTTCCTTTTTTCTTCAATCTTTCTCAACGTTAGGGTCTTTTCCAATGAGTCCTGTATTCTCATCATGCGGCCAAAGTATTTAAGCTTCAGCTTCAGTATTTGATCTTCCCATGAATAGTCTGAATTATTTCTTTAGGTGTTTACTGGTTTGACCTCCTTACTGTACAGGGAACTCTCAAAAGTCTTCTCCAGCATGGCAGTTTAAACTTGTTGATTCTGGGGTGCTCAAATTTCCTCATAGTCCAACTCTCATAGCTATATATTGCTACTGGAAAAAATTATAGCTTTGAGTATACAGACCTTTGTTAGCAGGATAATGTCTGTGTTTTTTAGTAGATTGCCCAGATTTGCTATAGCTGTCATTCCGAGGAGGAGGTTTCTTTGAATTTCATGGTTGTAGTTGCTGTCTGAAGTGATCTTTGAACCCAAGAATATAAAATCAGATACTGCTTTCATTTCTTCTCCCCTTATTTGCCAAGAAGTGATGGGATCAGTTGCCAAGATCTATGCATTATTAAGAGGCTTCTTAATTCCTCTTCACTTCCTGCTATTAGAGTGGTGTTATCTACATATTTGTGATTGTTGATATTTCTCTTAGTGATCTCAATTCTAGTCAATTCATCCAGCCTGACATTTTGTGTGATGTACTCTGCATATAAGTAAAATAAATAAGGTGACAGTATACAACCTTGTCCTACTTCTTTGCCAATCTTAAACCAATCAGTTTTGTGTTTGGTTCTAACTGTCGTTTCCTGG
>CM053582.1:466418367-466440290 GCA_028627135.1 Pseudochirops cupreus | reverse complement strand
GTCAAGTCTAAATGGGTGCACAGTCTAGGTATAAAGGCTGATACTGTAAATAATCTGGGGAAGCAAGGAATAGTTTACCTGTCAGATTTATAGAGTAGGGAAGACTTTATGATCAAAGAAGAGTTGGAAAGCATTATAAAATACAAAATGGATAATCTTGATTACATTAAATTGAAAAGTTTCTGCAAACAAGCCAGTGTAATCAAGATTAAGAGGGAAGTGGGAAATTGGGAAAGAATCCTTACAACCAGTGTCTCTGACAAAGGCCTCATTTCTAAAATATACAGGGAATTAAGTAAAATCTATAAGAATACAAGTCAGTGCCCAACTGATAAATGGTCAAAGAATATGAACAGGCAATTTTCAGAGGTAGAAATTAAAGATATCTTTAAGCATATGGAAAAATGCTCTAAATCACTATTGATTTGAGAAATGCAAATCAAAACAACTTTGAGGTACCACATCTCACCAGTCAGATTGGCTAAGATGACAAAACAGGAAAATGACAAGTGCTGAAGAGGCTGTGGAAAAATTGGAACACTAATGCATTGCTGGTGGAGCTGTGAACTGATACAACCATTCTGGAGAGCAATCTGGAACTATGCCCAAAGGGCTATAAGTAATTGCATATCCTTTGACCCAGTAACACCACTTCTGGAGTTGTATCCCAAAGAGATCATAGAAGTGGGGAAAGGACCCATTTGTACAAAAATATTTATTGCAGCTCTCTTTATGGTGGCAAAAACTGGAAATTTAGGGAATGGCCATCCATTGGGGAATGGCTAAACAAGCTATGGTGTATGAATGTAATGGAATACTATTGTGCCATAAGAAATGGGGAGGAGATGGTCTTCATATTCACCTAGAGAGGCTTATACAGACTGATGCTAAGTGAGAAGAGCAAAACCAGGAAAAATTTGTACACAATCACAGATACATTGTATGTGTGACGACCAACCTTGATAAACTGGACTCTTCTCAGCAACACACAGCTATAAGACAACTCTACAAGTCTCAGGATGGAAGGAGATGTCTACATGCAGAGAAAGATCTAGAAAGAACAGAATTTAAATGGAAACTGAAGCAATCTACATGTTATCATTCTTTCCCATGTTTGGTTTTGTTTCCTTTTTCCCATTGTTCACTCATTGGTTACAACCGTTGTATACAACCAGACTATTATACAATGTGAAAGTATTTGCAGATCCTATACTTGACTGCATGCCACCATGGGGGGGGGGGGAAGAGGAGAAAATTTGCAACTCAAGGGATTGTGGAACTGAATCTTGTAAACTAAAAGCAAATAAACAAGTCAATGAAAATTAAAAAAAATTAAGAAAAAAAAGAAATGAGCAGAAATAGAAAACAACATGGAAGGCAACCCAACAGCCATAATGATTTCCTTCATTCAAGGGCAACTGGAGATAGTATTGTTTTGTGAGGAGTGGCATGCTGTTTCCTCCAGTCTTGCTCTGTACTACGCATTAGCTGATGTTGATGGCTTCAGATGCTCCTGTGTACAGCTTATCTCCCCTACAGCATTCTTTTTTGGAATGGAAGCATAACAAGTGGCCATTTGATTGGCAACTACTGTTTTATTTCAGAACAGAAGAGCAACATTTGGAACACAATGTTCAGACTAGGTAATTGGCACAGGTATACTATCAGACATGGCATGAGAGCCTGGGCATGGTAACACCTCCCAGACCACTGAACCTGCTTTAACTCAGTTTCATAGCCATCATCCAGGGAATTAAATTTTGTGGAGAAGGGGCCATACCAACCAACTTCCACACACAAGGTGGGCAAGCAAGTCTAGATGAGGGAGTAAGGCACCCTGAGGGAGAGACATGAGGCAGCATGTGGTAAGTAAGTCAAACTACCACCAGCATTACCACCACTACTCCTTTGACCACTATCTTCCCTCAGATTATGATGGAGACAGCCAAGGACTCTGAGTCTAAGGGCCTTGGGAATAACAATGCTTCTAGCCTAGTGCTCTCAAGCAACTGCTCCTGTAGGAGTAGTTACAGAAGACTCAGAAAATAAAGTTTTTGTCACCAAAATTCCTGGCACCATCAAATGGTACAACATCAGAAAATAATATCACTTTATCTGTGGAAATGACATTAAAGAAGCATAACCATCTGCTTTGTTGCTACACCTTCAATTTGTGGGACCTTTCCATCTGACTTACAGCTGAAAAATTCCATATGTGTTGTCTTTCCCATTAGAATGTGAATTTTTTGACAGTGAGGATTGTTTTACCTTTCTATGTGTGTCTCCTTTTAGTACTGTGTTTTGCACATTGTAAGCACTGAATAAATGCTTCATTTATTTGTTCTTTCAATGAATTGAACTTGGTCATATCAACATTAGAAACACTAAGCTACTATATCTTCCTTATCAATTTCTGTCCTTTTAAATGAATCAATAAAAATTTATCAGATGGCTATCATTTGGAAGGCAGAATGTTAAGTGCTATGGGGGAATACAGAGAAATCTAAGATTTTATCTCTGTACTCAGTGAGTTTATAATCAGTCTTAATCAATAAATATTTCTCAATATAGTTGGGGAAGATAATACATAGTTATAGTTTTATAACTCATGGTTTAAATTGGTGTATCTTATATACCAAATTGTTGGTACTATTATAAAAACTAGTTTTCTTGGACTTTTGGAAAATGCTGTCCATGTCCTCCTCCAACTCAAATTGAATGAGAAGATGGGAAAAAATATTTAATGAACTCTATACCTTCATTTTTACTACTTCCTAATCAACCTATCATATTCAAATGTGTTGAAAATTAGTACTCTCAGAATTTTCTAGGCATTGATCAGTAGAATGCTTGGAAGTTGAACCCACTAATTAAATAGATGATTTTGTTTAAGAGTCAGAAGAATACATTTACTTTTAAGCATAATTTTTCTATTAATTGATTAATTTTTAGTTTTCAACATCACTTTTATAAGATTTTGAGTTCTAAATTTTTCGCTTCCCTCCCTTCCTACTTCCCCAAGACAACATGCAATCTGATATAGGCTACGTATGTACAGTCATATGAAACATATTTCTACTTTAGTTGTGTTGTGAAAGAAGAATCAGAATAAAAGGCAAAAAACACAGAAAAGAAAAAATGACAAAAAAAGAAAAAATAGTATGCTTTGACCTGCATTCAGACTCCATAGTTCTTTCTCTGGATATGGATAGCATTTTCCGTCATGAGTCTTTTGGAATTGTCCAGAAGGATATATTTAATGAGAATTATTAGACCCAAGGATTATCAGGAAAAATTCCTAAAACATAAATTCATTAAAAAGACTCCTGTCTAATTACATTTTTAATTCTTAAGATAATCTTTAAAAATATGAGACATATAATTATTCCAGAAAATGGATTATTGGTAGATATTTGTGATAAGCTTAGTGGGGACTGCTGTGTGCCAAGTGAGGATGAAGGAAGAGGCATGGTCATTAGCTTGCTAGGAAGAGGGGTGATAGGAAGAGAGAGAGGGAGAGTGAAATGCGGAGAGAAAGAAGGGAAGTGGAAGTAAGACAGAAGGAAAAACGAGGGGAGGAGATAAAATAACAACTAAGCCTCTGCTCTTCTGAATGGGAGATAAAAGAGAACAAGGTCAATAGAGAGAACATAAAAGCAATATTCTCCCTCCTGTTCAGCTAGAGGGAAATAAAAGAAGCATCCTTGAAGACCTGGCTATTATTTTTTTGTCATCAGGTCACATGCTACGATCTAGGTCATGTTTATTTCCTGAGGATGAAGCAGTATCTTGGCTATTACATACCAAGCTTTTCCATCTCTGAAGGTCAATAGAAGTGTTGTCCCTTTTCCAAGAAAGGAGTCAGTTTTGCATTGAAGGAGTCTTTATCCCATTAATAAATGATAAGTTTCCTAATCCAGTTGTGAAACACATTGAGGGTGACAATTTCGAATCAAGGGACTCTTTCTTCATAATAGAAAGATGCTTCCTAAATCTTTGTGATATTTTGGGAATCATTCTTTCCTGAAACATGTTGTCTTGCCTAGGACAATAGAACCCAGTGAAAAAGAGGTGATATTTCTCCGGTAACTATCCTCTTCCCATTTCCAAAAAGAAAGTAGTTTGTTGTTACCTACATAGCTGAGCAAGCAGGCTTGTAATAGAAAATAATTTGAAGGAATCAGATTTTACTGAGGGATGTGAGTGATCAGAGAAAGTTTCACAGATAAACTAACCCTTCTATTTTGGAGGGGGGGAAGGCAAGGCAATTGGGGTTAAGTGACTTGCCCAAGGTCACACAGTTAGTAAGTGTTAAGTGTCTGAGGCTGGGTTTGAACTCAGGTCCTCCTGACTCCAGGGCCTGTGCTCTGTGCCACATAGCTGCCCTGATAAAGTAACTCTTAATGAATAGTGATGGCTTTCAAAGTGGAAAGAATGGAGTTAGCAAAGGCAGTCAGGCAGAACAATATAATGTTTATTAGAAAAAGCATCTGGAACAAAAGATTCTTTAGGGAATTATATAGTTTGGAAATAAGGTTGAAGATTTATGTTGAGCTAAGATCGTGAAGGACCTTGAATGGTAGGCTTAGGAGCTTCACTTTTATTTTGTAGACAGTCTTTGAAGGTTTTTGATTAGGGTTATGACATGATTAAAATGGTATTTCATGGTGATTACTCTTAATAAGTTAAATTCTTTAGCCACTGACTACTCACTGCATTTTATTTTTAACCTCGGAATCCTAATACTTACACTTGAATGATACTTCTTGATTAGTTTATATTGAAGCTCTTGAGCAGTAATATAATTGTAGAGATGATTGTGGTAAAAAAGCATAGAATTGCTGTTAAATAAAGAAGATTAATTTAAAATAATCAGATTTCCAGAGTCTTTATTCACAAGCAGGGACTAGAACAACTTTTCTATGTTCTTAAGATAGTTCTGTCCCTATTAATTTGCCCAAATTAAGTTACATTTGGAAATTGTCTTTCTGTCATTTTGAATAGTGAAGGGCAGATGAGATGGCCTAAGTTGGATTTAGCTCTACTTGTTCTATGTCCTACATTTACCTAGCCAGTTTGTAATGATAATTTACCATAGTGACTTGAATTTTGAGTTTCTTCTTGTTGTAGTTCTGTGAATTCTTTCTCTTTGTGTAGTGTTACTTTTTGATGGTTCTGGGAACTTTAATTGAAAAACTTCCTAAAAAGAGTGAATTTCATCCCCTCTTTCTTTTTTATTCTTCCTTCTCTCTTCTTTTTCCCAAATCCTCAGATTTCCTTTCCTTGATCTATCTACCATATAGGTTACTTTTTCCTGCACTGCTTCCAAATTCTTTCCGAGTTAAAAAAAGCAAAACCAAAAACAGCAACCTTGTTCTTTTTTTGAAACCTAAATTTCGTTATTTACCATTCATTCTTATATTGCATTATTTTTATTTTGACTTTGTTCAACAAACATTTTAATATTGATTTGCTAGTTTTCATTTTTATAATTTTGTCACTATTTCTTACTGAGATTCCTTGGTTACATTCATTTTTTTCTTTAATTCTTCTTGAGTTTTTAAAAAGTGCTTGAAAACTTCTTTAATGTCTTGATGTGTCTGTTTAGCATGTGCAGTAATTAAAAATATTGTTTCTGATGCAGCTTCTGATAATATTTCTTTTTTTTTTTTTGGAGGGGGAAAGGCAGAGCAATTGGGGTTAAGTGACTTGCCCTAGGTCACACGGCTAATAAGTGTTCAGTATCTGAGGCTGGGTTTGAACTCAGGTCCTCCTGACCAGTGCTCTACTCACTGCACCACATAGCCGCCCCCTCTGATAATATTTCAATGTGTATTGGTTCTAAATTTTTACTTGTTTAAACATATGTATTTAATATGTGTCATCTATTTATATGGGTCAATGATTTTACTTATTAGTATAGGGATTCCATGTATGGTTGATTTTTGTTATTTGAGTTAGTTAGATTCTATAAAGTTGCCATGCATACCGAACCATTGGTACTAGAGGAAATACAGGAATAGATTTCCTGTGAGCCACTGGCTGCATTTACTTAGCACTTGCCAGAGAAACCTTAGATACTCAAGTATCTGAGTAAGATAAGTAAATTTCTGCTTCCTTTTTCTGGATGTTTTGTTGATTCATTAACATCGGACTCTTTGCCAACTCAGAGCGGCTCACAGAGCCTCTCCTAATTCTACAAACTTTTGCCTTGAATGAAGCTTATCTAATGCATGTATTTTCTCTGTTAGGTACATCCCAGCCTTCTTGCACTTAGGAACACTTCAGTTCTTAGGAACTTAGTGCTACACTTGGGGGCTATATTAAACAATGAAATTGTGAACAAAAAGCACAAAAGAATCACTGCTAAAAGCTCTTGTTTGCACCTTATTCAATCTCAGCTGGGAACATATGTGTCAGGCAACACAAATTTTTCTCTACTTTGTACACATCCACAAATGACCACAAAAGCACTATGAGTATTGATTTGGGGCTTGCAAATAATTTTCAGTGAAAAGACAAATGTGTGAATATGGAATCCATGAATAATGAAGATTGACTGACCCTGTATTTATGTATATCAGTATAGTCACAGAATGTTAGAGTTAGGAGGGACCTCAGAGGTGACAGGACTTGATCTGTATCTGGACAAGAATCTTCTCTACAACATGAGATAAGTGGATTCCAGTCTTTGCCCCAGGACTTCTAATAAGAGGAACCTCACCACTTCCCCAGAGGCCCATTCTACTTTTTGATTGCTCTAATTCTTAGGAAGTTTTTCCTTACAATCTTCAAAACACTACAAGTTGAGGGTAACATCTTTGTTTCCTTAAAGGAAAACCACCCCTATGTAAAATAAAAACTGTTCTTACTCTATTTCCAGCCTTTGGTGGTAGGCTCCAATTATTCTTTTCTAGGTGGCCTTCCACCACTAAAATGATATTTAAAGAATAATTGATTTTGGATTCACTCTTTCTCATTATGGAAATATACTTGCCCCTGCAGCTTCTTTCTCTGATTGGTTAGTACCTCCCAGAACACTAAGCTGACTGGAGTCTTTGGCAAACACCAAAATGTGGCCAGACTAAACACCTTCTGAAGTCATAAGTTTCTTGAAATAGCAACTCAATACATAACTTTTTTAAAAGCAGGTATTTGTCTCTTATTGTACCCTAGTTACTAATGAATGAATACTATAGGGTCATATCAAAATCCTTGGTCTTTTGGTTCTGCTCCTCACTATCTGAGCTTTCTCCTATGGACCTACATTCTCCTGCTCCCACCCTCCCACTTTTCAGTTTCCTTTTATATGTTGTCTTTCCCTTTAGAATATAAATTTCCTTGAGGACAGAGACTGTTTCTTTCTGCTTTTATTACCAGGGTTTAGCACAGGGCTTAGCATACAGTAAGTGCTTAATAAATGCTTTTTCACATGACTTGAAACCTAGAATGGGCAACCCTGAAGGAGACACTGAACCTAAATAAGAAACAAACAAACAAATGGAAAACACTTCTAAAATACAGTTTCTACAGTGGGGAAAATATCAGGGACAGTGATATCAGAAGTATATCTTTTTCTGTAAAAATGACAATAACTTTAAGCAGCACCAGAAACAACAAACCTATAGCGCAGAATATGATACCTCTGATGCCATCACCAGTCCCTATTACAGGTGCAGATTATCTGTATTAAGTTACCTTAGAACTCATAATCCTCGTAGCTGGAATCTGACCTGGGGCTTCATGTCATGATACTGACATGATGACATGGTACTCACACCTTGATACATTAACATAGTATGTCACCATCATGATACTGTCACTCACTCAGTGTTCTTTGGCCCACAAGTCAAAAAGCTCTCATTCCCATGAAGCAAAAAAAAAAAAAAAGAAGAAGAAGAAGCAACAGCAAAATTTGATCCCTTTTCTGTGGAGTTTGGTTGGATACTGCCTTTTGCCTTCCTTCAGAGACTCAAGGTTGCCACAAAGTCATCTAAAGGATTTTTTTTTCCTGGTGCTTTGCCATTGATTATATTACCATACATTACCATGATTATAAAAATATGCCCTCCATGTCATTAAAAACCAAAGCTCTTCCCAATAATTGTAATACTCTTCTCTAAAATTCTTTCTAGGAAGAAATTGCTCAAAACATCCTGGAGTAAGAGAGACCTGGCAATTAAGGGGGATCTTAACCGTTTCGCAAAGTCATATAGAATCTTTTGATGGGGACAGATACTTCAAGACTCAGGTGACACAGGAAATGGAATAACAAAGAGCTAGAAAGGTTTATCTGAGACTGTGTAAAAATAGTTCATCTTTTTCAGGTGAGTTTTTCTAAAGGCTAGATCCAAGAAATCACTGTAGCAGGGAACTCTTCCCTTTGGGGATAGCAATGATTTGTCAAGGACAAATCTTCTAGGAGATGGGACACCAAGACCAAATAATCAAAGTGTGATGAGAAGCTATTATTTTAAAAGTTCATTTTTTCATTTAAAAGTTCAATACCTGTTGCCCAAGGAAGATAGATAACCCAGAGAATATAATGATGAAAGGTTTAATCTAGGAGCTTTTTACATGATAAAATGGATGCTCTGATCAGAGGCAATTTTACAAGAGAACCCACAAAGAAGAATGATAGGCTCTGTAAGAATTCTGACGGTGGCTACTGCAGTGGCAGACTTAACTGGCATTTAGTCTTCTATTCTGCTTAGCCATGTCCTATGGTAAGAGCTAACCTCTTGCCATGATACCGGTGAAGTGGTTAAGTATATAATTAGTTTACTAGGCAGAGACAGGTACATAGTATTATTTCATGCTGATCTTTCAAAGGCAGATTCTCTGGGAAAAGAAACATTGTTGAACAGAAGTAGTGGCATCATACTTATTTTAGAGCATTATATGGTTCCATATTCCCTCAACATAGTATCATGACCCCAATGTTCAGATTGTTGATGAACCCATTCTCAAATTTTTTCTTTTCTCATAAGGGCATCAATCTCATTATTTAGTTCACCAGAGAATGTATTGTGTCTGATGGACACTAGCATGTCCCACAAACATGTACAGGTATACCTGACCGCCTCAAAAGAACCTTGAATTGTCTATTCCTGTTATATCCAGGCCCCATAATACTCAGCCAGACCTATGGATACTTCCCAGGAGTCAGTATAAATAAAATCTTATTTACCTACAAGCTTCATTTGCTCACCAGCCATGTGGCTCAAAGCTCAGCAAACTGGATGACTTTCTGGAATCTCATCTCTCTTGATATCCCACTGTGCCATTAACGGCTTAAGGGCTACTGAGATCCAATTGATTATATTTTTTCTCAAAATGGAGCCATTAGTGAATTAGATAAAAAGATATTCCTCAAGAGCTAAATCCTTGTAGGTGTGGCCCTTTGGGAAAGAAAAGGTAACGAAGAATTGAAGCCAGGACTGGAGCCCTCCAGTAACAAATCTGTAAGGACACTTACACCTGTCAAACCCCGAAAATAAATGACCAAAGGGCCATTTGGGTTATACACTATACACGCTTTTAACTAAAAAAAAACCAAAAACCAAAAAACAAAAACTAGAGAGCTCACAGAAGTAATCATAAGAACTCAACTCTGAAAAGTAAAATAAAATAAAACCAAAGAGCTAATGGTGGTTATAAGCAAAAGGTGTTCATTATTCCATTGGAGGAGGGAAACTAGACACATATGCTGGTGCTTCTCTAGGAGGAGACCTGCTTTAGCAAGGCCAAGCCAAGTCTTGATAGACATGGCAGTGACTATGCTATGGGCAAGAGCCATGACAATGAGGGGTAATAGCAACAACAAGACATGTTTGATTCATAGCAAGGCTTCATGATGGATACAGCAGGTGCTTGTCTGAGCTCAGGGACCACGTGGGACTAGTGTGAAACAATTCTGGGATTTTGCTGTAGCAGAGTTTATCAAAGAGGGTGAACGCAAAGGATTGTTGTTATGCCAAGCTCAGGGCACAGCTTTCTTGTTGGGCCTTAGCTCTGGGAAAACAGGGTGTCTTCTAATAGTAAAAAGAGAGGAATAAAAAGATAAGGGGTGCTCTTGGCATGGGGATCCTGACATGCTCTCGGGGCCCAGTTGAGCATGATCTTGAATATGCTGATTTTATGCAACAATGGAAGTTTTCTTTGCCCTTTCCCTTCTTGTTAGAGGACTAGCTTGCATCACCCTACTTCTAATGGGCAATTTGGACCAAGGATTTTGATATGACCCTATAGTATCCATTCATTAGTAACTAGGGTACAATAAGAGGCAAATACCTGCTTTTAAAAAAGTTATGTATTGAGTTGCTACTTCAAGGAACTTATGACTTCAGAAGGTGTTTAGTCTGGCCACATTTTGGTGTTTGCCAAAGACTCCAGTCAGCTTAGTGTTTATGGATAGAGACCTCCCGAAACATAGGCCCCACAGAATAATAAGGACTCAAGGGTTAAGACCAATGGACACAATACTTTAATTTTTCCAGGTCTGTAGCCTCTTCTGGGACCAACTCAAAAGAACCAGACATATGAGAGACTTGGTATATGGAGGCCATTAGGGTACCCAGGAAGGGAATGTGGATTCTCCAGAGTCTGAAGAGTCCAGTAATCCCCTGTTCTTTCTTTTTAGACTGTGGGGGAGTAAATGTCAGTATCTTAGTAAATGCAGCTATATCTATAATTATCTGTGCCTTCCCCATCCAGAGAATTCCCCAAAGCTTAACTGAGAGAGTGGACGCTAAATTTTCTTTCCGTTTATCTCATGCCCCTTACTGTTCGTATGAACCACCATCTGTTCTAGGACCTCTACCACCATTCCCTTATAGCCCTAATCTTAGTGGGATCCCCTTGAAATCTCTAGGTCTCAGACCAGGCTTCTCACATGTAGCCTATTAGTATCCATTACAATTATAATTTTCACTAATGTTGTAACTAAATCCATAAGCTGCTCTTTTGACTTGCAGGCGTGGTACTTAAAAATGAAAAGCACATTCATATCTGTCTCTGATTGCTGAATAAACAAAGAAGTTTTATTTTCATTTCCCTTGGGTTGATGATCCAGCTCTTCTGAACTATTTACTAAGTGCTAGGGGATATTGAATCTCCAATATTTTTACCATCATTGTCAAGCTCCTTAATCACTCATGGGGCTAATCCTACATATTTAGTGGAGAGTTCATTCTTTATTCCATTTAGATAGTTCCCCATATAGGATTAAAATCCTTGTGGCCACAGGATGCCATATTCTTGTATCTGGCCATCAGATCACTTCCCCACCTTCCCCACTTCAGTAATGAAATTAACTCTGAAATAATTGCTATCAGCCTTTGCTGACTAATGCCAAATACTCTAGACCAGGCCTAATTCAGGCCAGTCCAGTAATGTAGGTTTGGTATAAACATGTAGTGAGACATTCATGGACCATAAAATGCAATAGAAATGATTTTGTTCGTAGCAAAGGATTAAAAGGATATAATTACGAGAGGCAAATGTTACTCCCCTCTGCCTCTGCAACTGCCAGGACAGCAATGCTGGTTCAAATAGACATAGAAAAGGGCAATGGGAACCAAAACTCAGGAATACTAGTTCACCATTGACTGGTCCTTGTTTTTACCCCTAGTCCTCCTGACCACTAAAAACTGAGGGGCGGTCTCCTTAATTCCTTAACAGGAAATCACTCCAGCATACGCAAAATAAAAATTGTTTATATTATAACATTAAACTATTACGTATAAACAGAAATAGACACATGTACATACACACATACATATATGCTTAGTTAACAAGAACATACAAAGTAGTTAAATGCAGTGTGCTATGGGAGCGAGGGTACTAGCAGTTTGTATTGGGAAAGGCTTCATGAAGATGATGGTGCTTAGATTTCATCTTAAAAGAAAAGAGGGACTTATGTAGTGGAGGTAAGGAAGGAGTATATTCTGGGTATGGGAGATGGTTAGTACAAAGGCTTAAAGGTGGGAGAATAGCGTATTGGCAGTGAGCAACAGAAAAGCACAGTTTGGCTGGATCACAGAATATAGCAGTATCCAGTGAAGTTCGAAAGATAGGTTGGGTCCAGGTTGTGTAGGTCTTTCAAATCTAAACAGAGGATTTTATAGAGGCATTAAGAAGAAGTTAATGGCGTTGACTGAGTAGATGAATGGCAAGGTTAGATCTGTACTTAAGGAAAACTGTAAAATCATTTTGGCAGTATTGTGTAGGGTAGACTGAAGTGAGGAGAGACTTGAGCCAGAGGGACCAAGTAGGAAGCTATTGAAATAATTTAGGTCAGAGAGGGATAGAACTATAGTGATGTTTTGAAGATAGAAGCAGTAAGATTTGGCAACTGATTGGATATGTAGGGTGAGGAGGAGAATGAGGTATCTAAGGTAATGTTAAAGTAATGATCTTGGGAGCCTAGAAGTATGGTGTTACTTTGACAGAAATAGGGAAGTTTAGAAGAGGGAAGGGTTTATAGAGAAAGGTAATGAATTCATTTTAGAGCTACCGAGTTTTGGATATCTCCAGGACATAGAGTTTGAAATTTCCAAAAAGCATTTGTGATCTAGGACTGAAACCCAGGGGTGAAACTAGATCTATCATATTAGCAAACATCCATTTATGCCTATACTTTAACATTAAAAAAAATAGAAATGGGTATTATATTTTGACAAAAGCTTTTTCTGAAGTCATTGATGTAGTTATGTAATTATTATTGTTTCTGTGATTATTATGATATACTACCTTTGTAATTCTCCCAGTATTATACTGTTATATCTTAGTACGACTACAGTCATTTTGTAGAGGTATTTTAATGTAATAAGGCATAAATGAACTTCATAATAAAAAAAACTATATAGGACTAGGTGGATTTACAAGTAAATTTTACCAAACATTCAAAGAACAATTAATTTTGATACTACATAAACTATTTGTAATAATAAGTAAGACATCCTTTGGGTTTCTTTCTATTATATAAATATGATCTTGATACATAAACTAGGTGGAGTCAAAGTGGAGGAAGAAAATTACAGGCCAATAGGCCTAACAAACATTGACACAAAACTTTTACATAAAATATTAATGAATAGGCTCAAAAATATATTTCTTTTTTTTTTCTTCACGAATTCATTTATAGGTAGTTCAGTTTCTTTTTCTTGAGATTGAGTTATTCATTGTTCTGTTAATCTGGTAACATTTTTGTAAATATGGATTAATTTCATTTATCAGTTTTTTGGTGTATATTTGGGCAGATTTTTCCTAATAAATTACCCTCATTTTCTCTTCATTTGTGCTGAATTCTCCATTTTCAATTTCATTATTGGTAATTTGGGTTTTTTCTGAATTTAAAAAATCACATTAGTGTGCAATTTATTTTGGTAGCTTTCTCTCCATTTTTCATTGATTAATTCAACTTTCTTTTGCTTTCAAATATGTTAAACTTACCTTTGATTTTTAGAATTTTTTTTTGGTATATTTTTTTATTTGTTTTTTTTTTCTGGTTGCATACCCAATTCATTTATATGTTCTTTCTATTATTGCTGAAAGTTTTTAGAGATTTTAATTAAAAGCATTTATTCTAAACTTAAGCACTAACCCCAAGCATTTCCATCCACATAGAACATAAAGAGGATTGTATGTAGGTCTTTGAAACTCCATTTTATATACCTGGCTTTTAAAAAGGTGCAAAATACATTCAACACATTACTTTCAACACTGTCTTGCTTGACTATGCTTCCTTCTGAATTTTGTTCTCTTCTGTACATTTTAAAAACGTTTCACAGCTCTCTTTTTTTGGTATCTCTATCGCTGCTTTCTTGCCTTTCTTCTTCTTCAAATATCTCTCTCCATTCAAAACAGAGAAATACAATTTGTAACAAATAAGCATATTTGAACCAAGAAAGTAAATCCATGTTATGGTCACTAAAAAAAGTAAATATCTTTCTGCACCTTTAGTCTATCACCTGTCAGGAGGCAGGTAATATGCTTCATCATTGGTCCTCTGGAGTCATATGGTTGATTAGTACTTTGATTGGAGTTAAGTGTCTTAAACTTATTTTTCTTTAAACTGTCTTTATCTGTGAGCTAATTGTGCTTCTGGTTCTTCTTACTTCACTTTGCATCAATTTATAGTTTTTAGGGCTCTTTGAGTAATCTTTGTCAATTTTTTGTGGAATAAGAATTATATTCATATACTACAATTTATTCAACCATTTTCTAATTGATGAGCACTGTCTTAGTTTCTGGTTATTTACTTTTCCTTTCTTTGCCTTTAAATCCCTCTTCCATCTTGAATGCCACTGGAGCATCTGTGACCAAGGAATTTGCAGTCTTCTAGCCTATTTACCTGAGTCTCCCAATAGCTTCTTTGGTGGGGTACTTTTCCCCACTGTCTGCAGAATTTTGACTTAAAAATTTTGTTTGCACAGTCCTGGGCTTCACTGAGGGTCTTACTATTGTTTCTCCTTGGATTTCGTGATCATTATTTGATCTCATTCTCTTTTTAGATTTTTTTTTTTTGCAGCATATATGGGAGAGCAGGCTTTTTCCTTTTTGAACAACCTTTTATGTTGTACTCAGCCAGAATTCTTATGAATTTAAATTTCGTTCTTTTAGATTCAACCCAGTTCTCTGTGTTGTTGCTCTCTTTTGGAATCTTGACTGTGTTACACTGTTTTATATATGCCTGAGCCATTTGTAAATATGATAAATATGCCACCTATGCCTTTTTCAAGATGTTGGTCAAATAATATCAAACATAGGTCCCTTGAGTACTCACTTAGAAATTTCCTTTTCGTATTGACGTCAAATGGTTAACGATCATTCAAACCATTAATTAACTCTTCGAGTTTGGTTATTGAACAAGTTACAAATCTATCTAAATGTAATGCCGTATAACCCAAATATCTCCTCTTTATCTACAAAAATGGTATGAAAGACTTTGTTAGATGCTTTGCTGAAAGCTAGGTAAGCTATATCTGCAGTCTTTCCCCAATTTACTATTTGAGTAACTTTACAAAAAAGAAATGGGGCTAATTTGGAATGATTTTTTTTTTGATGAAGCAGTGCTTCTCTTTTAAAACGCTCATTTACAATCCCTTTAATAGCACTTTCCAGCCACGAATTGAAGTTGATTATCCCTAGCATAATTTACTCTTTTAGTCTCTCTCCCACCACTTATAAAATCAGGACATTTATCTTTCTATAGTTTCATGGCAGCTACCTTGCTTGTTTTCCATTATTTCATCAGGGTATGCAAACAAAAATGACTTCCAAACTCACCAACCAGTTTGTTGGGATGTAGTTCATCTGGGTCTACTAAGGCGAACTAATCAAGGGCAGCTAAATTCTCTTTTGCTATATCCTTATTAACATTGTCTATCACCTCCCTATTAATTATTCTTATTTATTTCCCTTGGCAGAAAAAAAAACGGAAGCAAAGAATCATTTGAGCAGCCCTGTCTTTTGTCCAGCATTTGCTTTCATTGTTCTACTTTACCTGGGCATTAGTTTCTGTCTCTTCTTTAGACCTTTTCATTTTCCCAGTAGAACTAAAAAAGAAAGCAAAACTCTTTTATTGCCCTTAACTTTCATTCCCAGATTGCCTGTTTATACAGTGAAATTAATGTCCCGGGTTTCCAGATGGAGACTTAAGCCAATGACTATTTTCGAATATCTTAAAGCAGGTTTTTTTAAAAACCATTTTTGTGTCTTGGTAATCTGGTGAAGCCTATGGACCCCCTCTCAGAATAATATTTAAAATGCATAAAATAAGACATATAACATTAGAAAGGACACCAATTATGTTGAAGTCCAGTTAACAAAAGATTAAAAAATGGATCTCAAATTTAGAATCCCTACCTTAAAGGTAACAATTTTTATTATATTTGTGTTACATTGTTAGACGAATATTATAATAGAAATTTATTGTTTTCCCCATTAGGCTGTAAGCTCCTTGAGGGCACAGACTTTTTCCCCCTTATTTGTTTCTCTGGTACTTAGCACAGTGCCTGGCTCATAGAAGGTACTTGATAAGTTTTTATTGAATTAATTACTGAATATAGGAAAAACAGATGTATAAGAATGGGTGTGTATGGTGTGTGTGTGTGTGTGTGTGTGTGTGTGTGTGTGTGTGTGTGTGTGTTGATTGTATTAATTACCCCACCCCAGTTAAAGTAACTAATAGAATTCAGTAGTTTTGAAGATCTACAAGATAGAGTTTGGCAGTTTCCCCCTTTTATTTTAAGTTGTAATTACATAGCCAGTTTTCTGGCATGCTTCCTTAGGAAGTTAGACAAGTTTCCTTATAATAACTTTTACTGGTTTGAATGCTTATATACTGATATTGGTAGCGTTACTTTAACCCAGTATGAGTATTATAGCTAATATGAGAAATATAGATTTTACAATCCTAAAATAATAGTGCATAACAATTCATGTAGTGTACAACTGTAATAGGTCATAAATATTAATTTTTCCCCTCTTAAGCAGAACTAGAATGCTTACCTTAATGTGACATGTCCAGACTGCTTGTCTGAGATTCTTTGATATTGCAAGTCCATCAGATAAAGTCTGCTTGCCTAGAAAACCTGAGTAACCAATTGTAGGTGCTTAATTAACGCTTTGTGAGCATATTAGGGGTTTACCTAATACTGTTTTCTCTTGACCAGAGAGTTGAGTGAGTTTGGAATTCCATTGGGAATTGACTTAGTAACCTCTGCTCTATAGAGTGGTATCATCTCAGGGTCAAGAGTTGTATGGATTTATATAATAAGAATGCAGCTTTTGAGATGCTACACAGTGGTGAAATCGCTCTTTGGTCTTGAATTTTCTCTATTGCAGGGAGCCCAAGACATAGACCTTGGTATAATCAAATTGACACCACAAAAATAGACAATCATATTTGGATGCCACATATTATTATTTTTATTCAGCATGGAATTGGTTAGCAAAATAGTGGTACATGCTAACAAAAGATCAGTGTGCAAAGTCTCTGTGATCCCACTACTTTTCTAGCCCGTACCAGATACAGGATCAGTCAGAACCCAAAAGTGCTAAGAAATGCGTGATTTAAATCCTTTCTCTAGCCAGCAAAGAAGTATTAACAATAGTTTACACGGGAGGTTCAACTTATGTATCCGACAGGACGCAATCACATTAAGGTATAGAAACTCTTAATTTGGGATTAAAATTTATTTAGCTCAGAATATGAAACTTAAGAACATGTGAATATTGTGGAGTCCTAGTCTTGGCTGTGTTGAGTATGACTGGCTGGCTGCTTGACTGCTTCTTGCCCATCATGGAGCAAGGTGAGTGGTCTTAGTGATCAACTCTATCAAGGAGCTTAAGTCAGCTGCCATTGCCATTCTGGTGATCTTCCATGACCACGACCTATCTTTACTCCCACATCTATATGTCTAGTTACTTCCTATCCTTACTCCTCTGTCATACCAACCCCTCCCTCCCAGTAGAGGAAAGGCACACAGATAAAAAGAGGTGCTTATGTATTGGGCTATGGTAATCACTGTGGCAGTCATTTGTGATTTACAAAGGGAAATCACAGATATGTTCATGATAGTAACCTCAGTCTTGAAATACAAACAACAACTAATCATTTTTAGGGAAAATATGATTTTGAAAACACATTTGGGTAAATTTGTTAAAAGATATGCTACTGGAGACTGCTAGGTAGCATAGTGAATAGAGCACTGGCCCTGGAGTCAGGAGGATCTCAGTTCAAATCTGGCCTCAGACACTTGACACTTAACTAGCTGCATGACCCTGGTCAAGTCACTTAACCCCAATTGCCTTGCCTTTCCCACCCCCCACCCCCCAGAAAAAGATATGCTACTGGAATCTGAGGAAGTATTCCTTTTTCTTGTAGACTTTTTCATCTTGTAGTACTTTTAAAAACATTTTCCCCTTCTTTGAGAGTACTTCATTAGTAAATGAGGTTAAAAATGGATATATTTAGTAGTAGGTTGCAATAGTTTTGTTTTATTATTTTTAAGGCCAGTGCCTATTCTTGGTATTATTTGTCTTTGTGGCCAGTTTTGTCACATGGTACTGTTTAAAGTTAAAAGACAACCTCTTCTTTAGTTTTATAACTTAAGTTAACGCTTGGTCTTATTTTCTACAGTCTCCAGCTTATCATGCTACTAGAAGGTCTGATGATGGTTTTAGTTTTAGGTAGTTATGCTTGAGGTGATGTACTATGTCCAGTTGTAGGTATTTGTAAATACTGAAATGGAATGCCTGTGAGAAGAAAAGAAGTTATCTGCATCTGTGTTGAGGTGATAGTTGAAACCATATGAGTGAATAAAATATAACAAAGGAGTAGAGAGAGAGAAAAGCAGCGATGTTAGGATAAAGCCTTGAATGTCTGGAGTAAGTGGAGATAAGGAGGAGGAGAAACTTGAAACATAGATGGAGAAAGAGGGGAGAATCTAAAAAATAGGAAGAGAACCAGGAAAGAACAGTGTTAGGAGTTTTAAGGAGATGGTGGTTATTGTTACCAGATATTCCTGAAAGATTAAGGAGAATGAAATACCACATTGGATTTGTCAAGAAGGAAGTTAATGCTGATTGTCATCATGAGCCTCTGGAAAAAGGTTATCTATTAAAATCTAAACTGTAAAGAAAATAATGATTATCGCTGTAGGAAACATTTTTAATTCTCTCTGTAAATTGAAATTATAATTCTTAAATGAACCTTGCCCAGCCTTGTGAGGCTAAAAAGCAGCTTGTTGAAAACTTTCAAGGAGATATACTCTGAGGATTTATTTGAAGGAACTGGGGACAGAGATAACTAATAAAAATATTGTTATGGAAGATGGTTTTCTTCTCTCTTCCACAGTGGATGTGTTGCTTATATAGGAATTGCAGAATACTTCAGAAACTATAGGAAAAGGTAAAAATACTACATGCTGAAAAAGAAAAGCCCTGTCCTCTTGGCCATCTTCCTCCTGCTTGCAGGCATGAAGGTCGAGCTGTGCATCTTCAGTGGGTACGAGATCTACCCGGGTCACAGGAGATGCTACACCTGCACGGATGGGAAGGTTTTCCAGTTTTTGAATGCAAAATGCGAGTCTGCATTCCTTTCAAAGAGGAACCCCCGGCAAATCAATTGGACTGTCCTGTAGAGAAGAAAGCACAAGAAGGGCCAGTCGAAAGAGATTCAAAAGAAAAGAACTCGCTGGACTGTTAAATTCCAAAGGGCCATCACTGGGGCTTCTCTTGCTGATGTCATGGCCAAGAGGAACAAGAAACCTGAAGTTTGAAAGGCCCGATGAGAACAAGCCATCAGGGCTGCCAAGGAAGCAAAATAGGCTGAACAAGCAACTAAGAAGACAGCTACATCTGCTGCTAAGGCTCCTACAAAGGCAGCACCTAAACAAAAAATTGTGAAGCCCGTGAAAGTTTCTGCAGCCCGAGTCGGTGGAAAATGTTGTCTACCAAATTGGATTAAATAAAATGAAATTTAAAGAAAAAGAAAAGAAAAGGAAAAGCCCTGAAACAAATGTTGGAAATAGGGAGGTGTTGACTTTACATCTCATCCTACAAACTCCTAGATATTTCTTTTGCTTTGTTATGTTACCTAGGAATTGAGATTGTGTGATTTTGATATATTTTTGGTAAAGTGAATATGGAAAAATGATAATTGCTTCACATAGAGTAACAATTTTGAGTAGTATGGCAAGCACTAAAGTGCAAATGCCTCAAATCAGTTATACGTATTTTTTGAATAACTACTGTATATATTTCATTGTAACCAGATCATAGGACTTTTATAAGAGTATCAAAGGTGGAAATAGCTTTATTAAGTAGTGTTCTTCTTTGTGGAAGTGTTCAATACAATGAAATTTTATAGTATATTTCATATATCAACAGTAGTGGGGAAAATATTTTAATTATTTTTAAAGTGCTGTCTATCATAACTTTAGAGTTTTTTTTAAAGTAAGGAAACATCTGATAACTCTATAAATATTCATGTTAGTGTACTTGACATTTTTTTGCTTTAAATAAAAGTTTTGGGTATAAAATAAGTTGAGACCATTATTGTTATATAATAAATGTGGAGGCTTCATGCTTAATATAAAATAAGTTTATTTTAAAATAAAACTTATATGACAGAGTTAAGCTTGCTAGCTATTGCAGTCAAGGATTCAAGTCAGAGTGGTTTCCAACTCTATTCATAGCTCCATCTGAAAAATTGTTCACATTGTTGATAGGGAAGGGAACATGGGTGAGAGATACTGAAAGAATGGGAAGGGCAGGGAATTCACCAATTCAATTCAGAGACTGGTTTGGGTTCAATCCCTCACAGTGAGGCAGAGGACTATGGATATAAAGTACTAAATTCTCTGGACTTCAGTTTTCTAATCTGTATAATGAGGTAGTTGGACTAGTTGATTTTCAAAGTCCCTTTAAATTCTTAAATCCTGTGATCTTGAAGAAAAAGAAATAAATGTGAAATAACTAGGTAATAAAAAGCAAGAGTAATATCTAGGAATTTGTTTTTGGTCTTGTGATGTTTAACATGTCTGTCAATGACATGGGTAATGACATAGATAACAAACTTATCAATTTGCATTGACGCAAAGCTAAGAGGGAGAGCTGACCCACTGGATGGCATTCAAAAAGATTGTAACAGGCTAAAATATTGTATTAAGTGAAATTTAATGGGAATACAATCTTGTACTTAGGTTAAAACAACTTCCCACGTACAAAATGGGCATGGGCATCTGAAAAAGATCTGGGGGTTTTGGTGGGCTGCAAGCCAAATTGTTAATCAGCAGTGTGATACAGAAGCCAAAAAAACTAAATTGATCTTTGCTTCTTTAGGAAATAAATAGGAATTTCTTTGCCTAGTAGTGATAGGGTTGTTGCATTCTTTGTAGATTTATTTCAGTTTTGAATGCTGTGGTTTTAGAAAGACGTTGATAAGCTGGAGAGTGTTCAGGGGAGAGCAACCAGGATGGTAAAGGCCTTGAATTCTTTGCCATATGAGGATCAGTTGGTTGAAAGAATTAGGAATACTTATCCATGAAGGAGAAGACTCGAAGTGGTGAGGAGGAGTAGGAGGAAGAGGACTGTCCATTACTCTATGGAAGTTGTTTTAAAATATTTACAGGGCTGTCAAATGGAATTAGATTTCTTTTGATTGGCCACAGTGGGCAAAATTTAAGAACACTGTGGGTGATGCATGCCATTTTCAGAGACAGATTAATCTTGATTTAAGTATTGCTGGCCAATGGAAGCACAGTTCCTTGAGCTCATATTGTATACTCTGTCATGTATCAACTCATGGAGACTTGGTGATCCTGCATTTGGGAATGTGTAATGTGATGGAAGAGCTCTTCCTATTTTGGATTTGGTCTCCTGTGACTATTTGCTTACAGAATCATGATGAAGGACTTTTTAATTGGCTGCTGGGCTGGAATTGAGTGTGTATACAAAACACATGGACAGAATAAAACTCTCTTCCCTAGTCGTGAACTTCTAACAGGGGAGAGAGGTAGTTCACTGCCTCATCTCCCTTCATGATATGCTGTGACTGTGGATGCATGACCCTTTGTTTCTTCAGTCCTTGTGTTTATTCTTTCCTGATATTAGGTGAGTGAATATTGAAGTTGGAATGAACTAGGTATGGCCTAGTTACCTTCCATAGGTCAGAATAGATAGTCCTTCAGGTTATCTTTTTTTTTTTTTAATTTTTTTTAATTTTTTTTTATGTTCTATTGATTTTTTAAATTTTGTTAAATATTTCCTAATTACATTTTATTTTTTTTTATATGAGATTCTTTATTACATTTTTTTGAGTTACATCTTTTCTCCCCATCTTTCCCCTGCCCACCACCCCAAAACAGCCATCCCGGTATTTCCCCCCTCCCCCAGTCTATTCTCTCCTATGT
>CM053582.1:466389474-466417867 GCA_028627135.1 Pseudochirops cupreus | reverse complement strand
GGGGATTTTTAAATTCCATTACCATTATAGACTCTTGGTGATTTTTTTTCTTTCTGGAGGGGGCAAGGCAGGGCAATTGGGGTTAAGTGATTTGTCCAAGGTCACATGGCTAGTAAGTGTTAAGTGTCTGAGGCCAGATTTGAACTCAGGTCCTCCTGACTCCAGGACCAGTGCTCTATTCACTGCACCACCTAGCCTCCCCTCCTTGGTGATTTTTGAAGATCTCCACCACCACTTTGTTAACATTCTGCTTGTTTTTCTGATTCTTTAATCTGGAGACCCTGTGCTATTGCCATTTCCCCTTTCCTTTTGGTGGCTTCTGGAAGGCAAACAAACATAGCCAACTTTAGTGGATAATTTTGATATCTTCCAGATTTCTCTTTCAGCTTTAAAATAAATGGCTATTTCTCAGTATATTAACTTTATCATCTCTGAGAGCAGAATGATTAGCAATTATCTATAAGGTACTTAAATGAGTTTTAATTACATTGAATTTTATTTAGAAATGCTTGTAACGCTTTTGTAAAGGCAGAAGAATAACCATTATGTACATTTTCTAGTGTATTTGCAAAACATCAGTAAATTACTTTATGATTCTAGGACATTTAATGACCAATGTATTATATCCTTAGTATCATTTATTTTTTTTTTCCTGGTTTGAGAGAAAATATAAAATTACCTACAATTCTGACTAAGAAAACTTATCTCATGTTTTGCGTCACTAGGTACAAGCTAGTACCAGGTCTTTGGTAAATGGAAAAAGGGTGAAAGTAAGTGAAAACTTTGAAAAGTGTGGCTGTTTCAGGGTTGTATAGACTTAGATTCAGAGAGAACTTAAGTAAGAGCTTTGGATCCTTAGAATTTATTAACAAGCTATAAAATTATAACAATTTATAAACAACTAAGCAGAAGTAAATATAACAAAAAGAGTAAATCACAGATGAATAAACTTAATAATAAATTGTCATTTTCTGTTTCCTTTTGAGATCTTAATCAATTAGAAAACATTTATTAGGGGCGGCTAGGTGGCACAGTAAATAGAGCACTGGCCCTGGAGTCAGCAGGACCTGAGTTCAAATCAGGCCTCAGACACTTGACAGAAAAAACTAGCCGTGTGGCAAGTCATTTAACCTTGGGCAAGTCACTTAACCCCAATTGCCCTCCAAAAAAAAAAAAAAAGAAAAGCAAAAAAAGAAAAGAAAAGAAAACATTTATTAGAAGTCTTCACTGGCTTGTCAACTTGGTGCTCTAAACATGACTTGTAATTGAAGTGCTTTCAGGGCTTTAAACCTTATCCAGCTTAGATGGAGTTCCTCTTTAGTTGACTAGCTATCAGTTCTGTTGAATGTTAATTTTCATACTAACTTCAAATCATTTCCTTCAGCTTCACAATGTCCATTCCCTCGAATCTCTATCTGGCTTAGCAGTACTTTCTACAAACTGTGATTATCCCCTATCAGGAAGCCATGTCTCTCCTGTACCTTCAATTAGACTACTTCATGAAGAGTGACATAGATTATACATTTATACAATTTATACATCATAAATTTATACACTTATGAAATCCTTAGGGTGGCAGGCTTATATTTCTCTTAACTTATTTTATAGTTCATAGTGTTTATCTAACCTCCTCACTTTGGCAAAAGCATAAGCTTTTATAAAGGTTCGGTGAGGTTAAGTGGATTGTTCTATTCCAGTGTACATAGGTAAAAACCTTTATATTCTTAAAATGTAGTGACCTTTTACAAAATTCAAGTTTTTTGAGAGCTTGTGATTAAGAGTGTGTGTGTGTGTGTGTGTGTGTGTGTGTGTGTGTGTGTGTGTGTGTGTGTGCATTCATACACATTTGTAGGGGAGATTTTCCTGCATTACGTATTTTAGATAACTTGATCAGTGGCTTAAAAAATATGTTATTGTTTGTGTCATGGCACTTTCTTTGGTTGTCTGGATTTTCCATGCTTCATTATGAAGTTTGAAAACATAGCAATTGCTAAAAGATTGTAGGTATTAGAAATATACTTGTATTAATATTCAGACTTTCTCACTGAATCCAGATACCAAATTCTTCTAAAGTGTCAAACACTAACATTTGGCAACTGCATAACTTTGAAGGAAACAAAATGGCTAATATATTTTCGTAAAGTTCCTGAGACCTAACATCTTGAAAAAGATTTTTGTTTGTATCTTTCAGAGGCCCTGTAGGTATATTTCCCAGTGAACAATTGTCTACTTATACATTAACAGTAGAAATCCTCTAGTGTTTAGCCTTAATGGATAAAATTATGATTCACCAAGCCTGCTTTTGATTTCTTTAAAATCATGTATGGCTGAAGTATAAAGAACATCTTTAAAAGCGATAAGATAGAAAAAAATAAGTGAAATAAAATCTAACAAAACCTCACTAATTTAAACCAACTCAGGAGTATGCCAATATGGATAAATGAAAAATATATGAAAATGAAAAAATACATAAAGAATCTGTCTGCCCCATAGTATTTTTAAGGGAGGCTATTATGAATAGACAGGATTCATTTGTAATGAGTAGCAACCCATTTACTATAGTTAAATATTTAATCTCGTTTCTTATACTTCTCCATAGTCAGGCTATTCTCCACATTATCCATTAATTCAGCAGACATTTATTAAGCATCTCTTATGTACAGAGTAGCCAGCTAGGGTATATAGGATATAAAGCTGATCTAAGTCATGGTTCTTTAAAAGATCAAAGCTGGAGGGAGTAGAGGGAAGAACAGTGGATTTACAAGCAGAGTGTCTATGTTCATATCTCACATCTGTTCTTAGCTTCATGTGTGACCTTGGGCAAGTCTCTTTGGGCTTCAGTGATCTTATCTGTAAAATCAGAGTCCTAATAAGTGAAATCAGAGGTCCTTTCCAGTTTTGAATCAGTGATTTGCATTTGATCCTGTGAATTAGTCAGCAGTAGCATGGCATGAGATAGAATGATAGGCTTGAAGTCAGGAAAACCTAGGTTCAGCTCCTCCCTTTGATTCTTATTAGCTGTGTGATCATTGACTTAACCTCTCTGCAGCTGGAGTAGGGGCATAACAGAACCCGTACTGCCCAGCTCACAGGTAGAAACTCAAATGAGAAAACGGGCAGTGAGACTGAATTCACTCTACCAGAGTGAAGCTACCTATATCACTACCTAGGGGTATCCCTAAGGGTTTGGGGAAGTCTTTCTCTAATGATATCAGCTTGATCTTTCATTCCAAAGTGTTTCTCTGCATTGCTACCTGCTAGTTCCACTTCACCAATTAATACCAATTAGTTTTTAGTTTTTACTGTGATTGTATAACAAGAACCAAAGTAGAAGCATTTCTTCCCAATACTTAAGGGAGGTCACATTCTACTCTGTACCACTTAGGTATCTGGAGAGATTAAGTTAAAACTTAATGAAGTTTCCACATAGCATTTCCCCACCAGATTGATTTTCTAAATGAAGTATAGCTTCTGGATGAGTTCCTATCTCAGTTACTGCTGGAATAGGTCCCTCAGGGCATTCCACAGGGTTTAGTTTCTGGGCTGGTCAACCATAGACTGGCTGGTCAGTTAGCCTTGAAAGGTCAGAATATGGTGAGTCACAAGAAAGGCTCGATAACCAGAATACATGAAAAGTTTTGTGGGTTTTTTGAACCTGTGGTGGTTTGCCATTCTGATCTTTCAAGGCTCATAAATTTATATCTATCTCCAATTATCCTTCCCCTAGAAGCAGGTCAGATAGGTGGCATAGTGGACAGAGTCCTGGGCTTGAAGTCAGGAAGAGTCATCTTCTTGAGTTCAAATTCAAGCTCAGACACTTACTTAGTAGCTGTGTGACCGTGGATAAACCCTTTAACCGTGTTTGACTCAGTTTCCTTGTCTGGCAAACCACTCCAGTATCTTTGAGAAAAAAAACCCCAAAAGTGTCACAAATAGTTTGAACATAACTGAATAATGACCAAACAACCACAAAAGCAGGACAGAATGAATGCAGAGGCAAAGAACAGGGGCTTGCTTTTGTAGGCCACGTTTTGGCTTTTGATCCAGGAGTACCTGAGACATGACCTCTCACATCATTGCATCTCTCATGTGAATTACAGTTAAATAGGAGAAAGAACCAGAACAAAGAAAAACATTGCTGCAGCCAATCAATAGTCCACCTTTTTCATTACACAGTAAGCATGCTGGACATAGTTACAGACTATGTGTACATGCTCCAGATCAGGGAGTATCCCATTACATGACATCATGCCTTTTCCAGAAGCAAACTCGCCGGTCTTCTCCACGTGGGGATTACGTACTGTGCCTGCTCACTACAACCCCTCCCCTAAGCCCTATTATATATTTAAATTACCTTGTAAACTTTAAAGTGCTGTGTTGATATCAGTTATTATTTGCCTAGTTGTATTTTAAAGGGAAGAAAATGGTCTAGAGAAGCCAATGGCAAAAAGCAGACTCTCAGTTTGAATTCCAGTGTGCTGAATACAGATACAGGGCTCTTTCTGCTATGTCATGTTGTTCTGTTCTCATGGCATCTATAATTTTGAGGAGAGAAAAGACAGAAGCACATAACTATAATATATAATATTGCTGAAGTGCATTAGAGAGTTGTCAAGCAAAATGCTATGTGAATTTGTCTAAGAGGGAAGGTTGTTACTAGAGAAATCAGAAGGGATTCATGCAGGAGGTTGCATTTAAATTAGACTTTAAATGATTGATGGACAAAGGGGCTTTGATATTCTTGTTGAAAAATTGGAATGATAGCAAAGAACTGGTGGAGAGTTAGTACCATAAAGCAGGTCCTAAAGTCATTAAGAGAGTTAATACCATGAGTCAGTTTCAAAGGTTGGTGAAAAGTTGGGAAAATTAGGTATTCTAATATAATAATAATAAGAATGAGGCAGTTGTTTAAACAGATTGTACATGCTTCAAAAGATGCTATATTACATAAAGATGGTGCTATAATAATGGTTAGGAATTAGGAATGGGAAGCACAGAATAAGCCACTTGTGTTCTGCTGGAGACAATTGAAAAGGATGTGATATCTTCAGAAGAGATGCAGATTTCAGTAAAAGCAAGGAAGTAGAATTCAAGTGAAATCAACAAGTCAACAGGCCTTTATTAAGTGCTTACAGTATAAGCAGAAATACAGTCTCTAGCCTCAAGGAGCTTACATTCTAATGGGAGAAGACATAAAAGGAAGCTGGAAAAAAGAGAGACGTGAAAGTACTTGGGGTAGGTGCATACTAGACAAAGTCTTGTGGAGAAAGTCAGGTGTACAACCTAAAGAAGAATGAGGAATTGGTTGACCTGGTCCTTTTGCTTAAAATGGAAGTTCTGGGAGGAGTTGACCAATCAGAGGAAGAGACACACAGGCAAAGAGTACTTTCAATGTTGAGAAATAGTCCAAGTGTGGTGTGAGCTTCCAGATTTCTATGACATGCTAGAGTTCTCTGGAGAGTCACGAGTAAAGCCTTGAGAGGAATGAAAACAATTGACTTGGGCCCCCTCCTTAAAACAGAGGGAGTATAGATGCAGTGTTTGTCTTAAAAAGGTCAAGATGTGGTAGAATTTTGCTGAGAATGTAATAGATGTTTTAAGAGCGCAATGGAGGCAGCACGGGATAGCCAAATGACGTTGACCTTGGCTTTTGGTTCAAATTCTACAAATTCTACGACAGTTACTTGCCGTGAGTAAATCACTTAACTTTTCTGAACCTCACAATTTCCTATCTGTAAAGTGGGGATAATAATAGCTTTACTCTCTACCTTACATTGTTGTTGTTAAACTCAAAATTAAATAATGTACACAAAGCACTTTGTAAACTTCAAAGTGCTAAATAAATGTCAGTTATTATTATCATTAATAATAATATTTTTGCTGTAAGTGAAATCAGAAATCAAGAGCAAATTGGAACCAAATAAAAGCAAGGCTCACGGTTCCTCCTTGGAAAGATTAGTAAAGAAGCTGGCAGAGTTGTCTTTATTTTCCCTTCAAGTTTCATGGGATAATTGAGGATCTTCTATTGCAAGGTTTTATGGATGTGTATCTAAGACAGATATCATGTCCTCCACATCTGCTAGATGTTCGCTAATCACCTCTTAAATGGTTCATTCTAGGATTTCCCCAGGAATCAAAGTAAAGTTTACAGGCCTATAGTTTTCAGATTCTAATAAATTCCTTTTTCTGAGAATTGAGATAGTTGACCTTTTTGATGTAATTTCTTATGGACCAGTAACATTCTATTACATTTATATGCCATAATTTTTTTAGCCATTTCCCAATAGATGGGCATCCTCTTAGTTTCTAGCTTTTTGCTTCCATAAAAAGAGCAGTTATAAATATCTTTGTACATATATGTCCTTTTTTTGTTTGATCTTTTCAGTCTGTAGGCCTAATAGTGATATCACTGGGTCAAAAAGTATGCAGAGTTTAGTATCTTTTGGGGCATAGTTCTAAATTTCTCTCCAGAAAGGCTGGAATAATGTGCCAGTTTTTCCACATCTTCCTATTATTGTCGTTTTCTATTTTTTTTTTTGTTATCTTGTTCTATTTAGCAGTGTGAATGGGAACCTCAGCATTCCTTTAATTTTCATTTCTCTAATTAGTGCTGATTCAGAGCATTTTTTCATGTATTTTTGTTGCTAGCTTAGAGTTTTTCCTGTGAAAACTGCCTATTTTACTTGATGATAACCACCACGGTGGCAGATTGAACTGGTATTCCAATCCCATTTATTGAATGAATATCAACTACAGTGAGAACGAACCTTTTGCCTTAGGATGGAGGAAAACAAAAATACATTTTCCAGAGGCGTGTCAAGAACCACATGGTCTCTTGTTATATCGATTATTCAAAGCTGACCACTCTTCCCTTTGCCAGTAGACAAGTGGTCAAAGGTTAAGCATCATTTTTTCCCTTTGTGTCTTAACAATTACATTCTTGAGTTTTCTTTCCTTTTTGGATTGACTCCCTTACTCTTATATCCAGGTGGTTCTGCCCTAGGGTGAATCCAAAAGCTCAGTAGATCAGTTCCTATTCTTCTTCTTCCCCTGAACAAAGAAGCAGAGTCTTTGGAAGTCTAGGTCCTGAAGGTCACTGATATTGATGGGGACAGGTATTGCATCACAACAGGGCAAAAGGCCAGATACCTATACTGGCTAGACCCAGGTATTAGAATAGAGAGATGGAAGAGACAAAGTATGACTATCTGGCAACAGGAAGTTTAGCAATATTAATTAATGTGGATGATAAAGTACTATGTTAGCTTTTGCAATTTTGAGATAAAGTACTATGTTAGTTGTTGCAATTTTGAATTTAGCTGATGATAGTTGGAAATGTGCGTGTTCTATATATGTATGTATTTATGTCTATTTTCATATATTTCTATTGTTTTTATATAATAGGCAAGATTTTTTTCCCTAGTTCTATAATCATAATTATGCAAGGTTAATTTTAAAAATTATTTTCTGATTTTTACCCATTTTCAGGAAATGGTTCTTTTTTTTTTTTGGTCTAGTGAAGTAAATGTTTAATATCAGAATATACACCGTAGTCTTCCTTGGTCCAGAGGACATTTTTTTTAATCCTTCTTAGCCTTGAATGACCTATGGAAGACCCTAACAGTTTCCCAGGCCCCACAATTTTAGGGGAATAAGTATACTTTTTAATAGTGATGCATAATTTGATTTAAAAAAAAACAAGTCTCTGGTCTGTTTTAAGTTACTGTTATAACATAACAAAAGGCTTAATTTAATACCATTTTAATATACCTTACTAGTTATGAAAAGTAAAAATAGGCCTTTGTTCTTACCTGAGGGATTTTTGCCGCTATGGAAACACTAGTTATTATTTGAATCGATCTGTGCTGAAATAATTTTTTGTCTAGACTGGAAAGGTATGCATCATGTCTAGTTTTCTTTCCTCTTCCTACATCTTGGTACACCTCTTTGCATTCTTTCCGTTTAGCTAGACTTTGAAGATTTTGAACAAAACTTCCAAAGGTCCTGGTGATGGAAAATGATGAAATACTGCTTTAAGGACACAAGGAATAGTTAAAGGACACAGGTCTTGTGAAGGACTAGTTTGATGTTATGTAGTGTGAAGAACACTGCATGTGGAGTCAGAAAACCATGCTATTTCCTGTGTGAATGTGTGTATGTCGTTTAGGTTTCTCTGTCTTCAGTTTAATCATCTGAAAAATTAAGGGATGGGGATAGAACCATAAACTGTAAAGTTCTTTCTAACGTTGAATCATGTAATCCTAAAGAAGGCAGAGCAGAAGCTATTCAAGGGATGTTTGCGAGTGAACAGTGAGAAAAAGAGAAAAGAACAGGAGAGGTTAGGTTAAATAGAATAAACAGTGGGGATTGTTTTAGGTCCTGCAGTTCTAAATTTCCGTCTTTTCTAAGTAATGAGCAAAACACAGTTCTTTCCTACTATTATATATACCTGTTTATTCTTAATAATGAACAGTAACTAAAGGTTTATCAGTGTATCTAACTTCCTTCGGTAATGTGGCGTTTTACTTTATTATAACCACTTATTCTACCGAATTGTTTATATTTGTTTAAAAAGTTGCAATTGTTTTAGAAAAAAAATGTAGTATCAGTTTAGGGTAGTTTTTTTTCCCGAGATTTTTAAATACATCTCTCTCATTTTGCATCTGAAAGTCTGCTGTGATTGTGAGAGGACATTTATCCTGTATATTCTGGGCTCCTTTAAAGTGCTAATTATAGCTAATAGATGATCATAGGACTTTTCTCCCTGCATCCTCACCTCGTAGCCAACTGCTATAGTTAGTGCCTTGCAAATTAACTATTGATGTTTCTGTCTTCCTGCTAATTGCACACGTTTATTTAGTTAGGCCTTTAAGGTGATGAACGACATATATGTGGTCAGTGGTGACTAGAGGTACAGTATGTGGTTACAGAAGAGAGCTAATTTGCTCAGAAACAACTATTACTCTCCATCACTCATTCTATGTCCCAGCCATGAAGTGACCTATTTTGATGTCATGTATATGATATTCCACCCCCCACTTTTTTGTGTATGGTGCGTCTTTTGCTTGGAATGTTCTCTTCTCACATTGGCCTCTTGGAATCCTTAGCTCTTTCTAGGTTCAGCTTGTATTACTTCTTATGTGAAACCTTACCTGATCACATCCGTCCTCCATTGTTAGTGTTTACCCTCTGAGATTATTTTATATTTATTCTGTGTGTGTGCATATTCACACACAGTGTATATATGTATATGTATACATACCTGTATGTACATACATAATATATGCATGTATGTATGCATTTACTTATCTGTATTCATGTTGTATACTCCTAATAGAATGTCAAGTCCTTAAAGGCAAGGACCATTTTATGTCATGTTGTTTCCCCAGTGCCTGATACTGAGGCCTTGAGGTCACATGGGGCTTTCCAGGTCCTTGGGTGCGGCCTTCTGACTGAATCCAAGTTTTACAGAACCAGTCCTTTTATTAAGGGGATTTGTTCTGTGAAGTTTGGATTCAGTCAAAGGGCTGCACTTGAGGGCCTACAGGGCCACATATGGCCTTGAGGTGGCAGATTCCTCACCCCAGCCTCACATGTACTAATGGATGCTCAATAAAAACTTGTTCAGTTGAATTTAATAGAAGGTGTTGAGCTGGATCCTGGGTTCTTAGACTTCTTTGTGTCATGGGACTTTTGGTAGTTTGGTAAAGCCTATGGACCCCTTCTCAGAATAATGTTTTAAAATGTACAAAATAAAACACTTGGCATTCTAAAGAATATTGATTAAATTGAAATAAAGATACATTTTTTTCCATCCAAAATCTATCATAATCCTGAGTTTAAAAACTCTTGGACTGGATAATCGCTAAGATCCCATATAGCTCTGACTCTATAGTCTTTATCGTATCTATCTACCCAATCCACTTTGTTACTTATGTCTATTTATGACCTAAGCAAATTTTTGTTATTTATACCTTTTTCACCATCTTTAAAATTGTGTTGGTAGTTCTTCAAGATAAGGATACTAGGAATCTTCAGTTAATATGAAGATAGTGTTTAGAGACCTTTGGGAAAATTTAGGCTTAAAAGTTTTGCCAGAATTTGTTGGTAGCATTTTATTATGTGAGAAAAATCTACTGACAGCTTCTATATATTAGATAAAATATGATAAATTAATTTTATTTCAAAAAGCACATGTGAAGGGTTTTTTGAAAATTAACTCTAAAAAGGCAACAATATCCATGGATTCAGACCTCCATATAAATGACTTATTTGAACACTCATTTATTGAAGTATTCATGGTTTGGGTCAGAAAATGGTGCTGTTGAATACCTCAAAATCTAAAGTTCCATGACTGAAATTTCTCAGTAGTAGGTATAATAGCAATTGTTAGATTTACTGAAAACAATTGTGTAGAATGGAACATATTTGTATATTTGCTAGTAGGAAGCACCACTCATGTCTTCCACCTACAATTCTGAGCAGATGCCTGCATTTAAAGAAATGAACTTTTGGTTTTCATTAGGACTTTGGTTAAAGCCACAGTTTAGCGGTGACTACTGCAAAGCATATATTTGAAAGGATCGTTTCCCTCCATGAGCGAGCTAAATTTTTCTATGCCCATCTATTGTAATAAATGCCTTGGAAGGTTGTGGCAAACATACTTCACTTCTTAAACATTTTATCAACAGTGTTTTCCAAGTGTTATTTCTCTGATGGCATTACAGCAGTGAACTAAATTCATATATTTCATTAAATGTAGTGTATAAGTTTGGAAACAGGTTTCAAAGTATGTTTAATTAAAAACTAATTAGTGATTGTGATCATTAGGCAGCTTTGGGTTTTTTTTTAGCTCAAGACATGTAGGATCTTCTTTTTCTACATTGTGCCCTTAACACTTGACTGTGCCTATTATGTAAAAGATGGAAGTGGCTTCATAATAGTCTACTTTCTAAATTCTTGAAGCTGCTGTGGTAAGAGAATGAATTTTATTTATTTTAATAATAATTACATAATAATTTATGGTTTACAATACACAGACATTGTTTTATTTGATCTTTGTTACAGATTTTTTTATCCTTATTAATAGATGAAGAAACTAATGTCCAAAGAAGTTAGAATTTGTCATGGTCATAAAACTAATAATCATACATTTTACATTTCTCATGATTCCATGTTCAGTGCCATTTCTACCACATTGCTAACTTTCATTAAGGATTATTGGGGTTAAAGGCTTGTTTCATAGCATTTAAAGATGGAAAGGACTCTAAGTGATTCATTCCTACCCCCTTTAGGTGAAACAATGGAGGCAGTGGTATTGGAAGTAGAGTGGTTTAAAAAGCAGTGAAATTGGATTTAGTTGTGACTGTTATGTATGTCTGTGCCCTTGAACAAATCAATTAACTGAGGTGAATCTCAGTTTCCTAATCTGGATCATATTGCTTTGTTAATCAGAGGAATTATTCTAAGAATCATCAAACAAGATAAGAAGGTGGGTAGGTCAAAGAGCTTTAGAAACTTTACCATGTAAGTGGGAGGTATGTTATTACCATTGTTGTTAAGTGGTTCCTCCAAGCTCATTGATTGCAGAGTCTGGACTAGAACCCATGTCTCTTGACAACTAGTCCGGTGTTTTTTTTTTTTTTTACTACATCATGCTATATAGATCATCTCTTTCTCATTAGGGATGTTCTTGTAAACTGAAATCAAAGGTATTTAACTGTACTTACTTCATATAATTAGTTAGTATGACTGTCTTCTGGAAATTTAACAAGTATATTCCTTTATTCTACCCAGAATATGGCATTTATTAGTTAGGTAACCATAGACACATTTTGGAGCCTCAGCTTCCTTTAAAAAAAAATATATATATACATATATATATATACATATATATCTATATCTATATATGATAGTGATAATAATACCTGCACCATTGCATGCATATAGTTGCCAAAGTGATTTTTGTGAAGTATTGATCTGAGCAATTGTCCACAGATCAGCAACCATTTATTAAATACCTACTACCTGCCAGCCACCATGCTAAGAACAGAGGATACAAAGAAAGGCAACCCCCCCCCAAAACTCCAAAACCAAAAAAACCCCAGTCTTTCAGGAATACACAATATAATGGAGAAAAAACACGGAAAAGCTATGTACTAACAAGATATATACAGGATAAATTAAAGATAACCTCAAAGAGAAGATACTAAGGGGATCTGGAAAGGCTTCTTATGGAAAGTGGATTTTATCTTGGTAGTCAGGAGGCAGAGGTGAAGAGGGAGGGAATTCTAGGCATGGCGGTTGGGCAGTGAAAAAGTGTGGAGTTCTGAGAGTGTTTTGTGTGAGGAATGGCAAGGAAGCCAGTGTCATTGTATCACTGAGTACACGGAGGATAGTAAGGTCAGGCAGTTAGTCAATAAACATTTGTTAAGCATCACTGTATGCCAGGCACTGTGCTAAATGACATAAGTTGTAAGTGACACAGGCAAAACCAGCTCCTGCGGCTCCACACCCAACATTCTTTGTACTACTGCACCATGCTGTATCCCACAAGTTGTTTCAGACATGCTGTAGGATAAACACAATTTAAGACAGACAAAATCTCGGGTGAGATAGTGAGAAATGTGGTCCAGTGACCTTTCAAGCTTTGGTGCTAAAGCAAATAAGGGGAGGCTGAATTTGGCAAAGGGGTTTCTCTGTTTGTTGTAATCATTTAATAAAACAGCCGGGTACTTTGCTTAGGCATTGAAGATTCAGAGACAAAGATGACAGGATCCCTGCCCTCAAGGATCTCACATTCTATTGGGGACATACATCACATTCATAGATAACTAAATATAAGTAAAAACAAAGGGAGGTGGCAGTTGAGCTGAACCCTGAAAGGAGCTAAAGATTCTAAGAGGCCAAGATGAAGAAGGAAAGCATTCCAGGCGTGGAAGATGGCCTGTACACAGGCACAAAGGGTTATGCACTTATATTGCATATAAGAAACATCGTGTTGGTTATGTGGGCTCGATGTGGTATGCATGAATGGGAGTAATGTGGAATCAGCCTGAAAAAATAGGCTACAGCCAGACTGTAAAGGGTTTTAAATGTCATTCAGAGAATTCTAAATTTTATCCTAGATCAGCAGGAAGCCACTAAAACATTTTGAGCAAGAGAGTTGGTCTAGTGTGTTTTTATGCTTGAATGTGCTTGGCTATTCCTGTCCTGTCCTCCAGCTTTCTCCAAAATTACTTCAGCCCATCTTGCCATTGACATCATCATTGTTCTCCTTTCTAATTGTTATTTCTGAATAGAAGTGGACACCAAGTAATTAGTAAGAGATACTTACATAATTTTAACATCTGAAGACAAAAAGTCTTTAGAAATCTATGCTGTAAGTCCAAATGCAGCTAAGATTAGAAAGGAAACAATTAACTGGGAAGAGTCTTTATATCAAGTTTCTCTGATAAAATTGTCATTTCCAAGCTATATAAGGAATCTATTCAAATTTTTTAGAATAAGATCCATCATAGGTTATCAATAAGCAAGTTCTCAAGGGAAGAAATCCAAGATATCAATAACCATATGAAAAGATGCCCTAAATCAGTAATAATTAGAGAAAGGAACTCTAAAGTTGTACCTCATAAACATCAGATAGGCAAAGTTAATAAAAAAGAAAATGACAAATATTGGAGAGGCTGCAGGAAAAACAGCACATTGATGTCCCCTTGGTAAAACTGAATTGCCTACTATGTTCCAGGCACTATGCTAGAGATACAAAGAAAGGTAAAAAATAGTCCCTTGCTCCCAAGATGCTCAGTATGATGGAGGGCCAACATGCAAACAGTTATGTAAGATAATACATACATAGCATAAAATTGGAGATAACCCAAGTCAGTGACTTGGTTATTGTGCTATAAGAAATGATGAAAGGAAAGATTTCAGAGAAAAAGGAAAGACTTATATGAATGAATGCAGAGTAAATTGAACAGAAGCAGAAGAATAATTTAAAAATTAACAACATTGTAAAAAAATTCAAAAGTCTTAAGAACTCTGATCAATGCAATGATCAACCATGATTTCAGAGGACTAATGATGAAGAATGCTACTCATTTCCTGAAAGAGAGGTGACAGACTAAATATCCAGAATGAGAAATACATTTTTGGTCATGGCCAATATGCAAATTTACTTTTAATTTTGCTCTTGGAGGCAATCATGGTTAAGTGACCTGTCCAGGGACACACAGCTAGTTTCTGAGGTTTGAACTGACTCAGATCTTCCTGGCTCCAGAGCTGGCATTCTATCCACTGTGCTACCTAGCTGCCCCATGCAAATTTGTTTTGCATGATTTTATATGTTTCTTACAAGGGTTTTGTCTTCCCCAGGGGTAGTGGGAGGGAGAGAAAATAAATGATGACTAATTGAAAAAAATAAATTTAAGAAAGAAAGCCATGCCATATGTTGAAGTTCAAGTATGAGGTCAGGTATTGGGTTTGAGAAAGACTTGCTAACAGTCAGCATTGATTAGGGTGGACAGTAATGCGGTATAGTATGGCAGGAGTTCAGTTTCTATAAACCGAAGAAGAGTTGAATGTGAAAAGATGTTGAATTTTTTGGTGGTTTATTTGAGTTTCCAGAGGACATGGCGGAAATGGAGGGCAGAGAGGGAAAAAAAGGGAGTGATAGGACTGAGTTGGATAGGAACAGGTATACAAGGAGAAAGTGAGAAAAGGGAGTGTGTCTTCCCTTTAGAAAAAAGAGACTAAAAAACTGGGTTTGGAGGAAAATGGAGATAGAAATTTGCTAACCCAAATAACACTTTGTTGGGACCTTTATCTCCCATGATTCCATGATGATAGAAGTACTTATTCTCTAAGTACTGGGGAGTCAAAGGTAGTGGTGGCAGAGTTTGGGTTCAAGGTCTTGCTCTCCAAGGATTGATCTGAACTGACTCATGGCACTAGTTCAGGAATTATTTCCCAGAATGGCAGGAGATTAGACACCAAAAAGGTATACTATATATGAAGTATGCACTCAGATGTATGTAAAGTCTAGCGTTCAATGTCTTTATTCTTTGGTGTTTGGTTTGGAACCTGAGACCCCAGTCTTGGAATACTAAGCTGTTCCCTGAAGGTCGAGAATTTTAGAATTTCTGGCTTTAGACATTGTATCTATTTCTCCTATAATGTGCTGCCAAGAACTGAACATAATTTTCCAGATGTGGGATGACTAAAGAAGAATCTAGCCTCTAGAGAAGAGGACTTGCCATACCCTTACTCTGTGATATTATTCCTCTTTTATAGAAGTCTAAGAGTATATTATTAGGTAGTTGCTGTAAAATGGCTTATGGTGATTTTGCCATTTGGGGCTAAGGTATCATGATCTGGTAGTCTGACAAACACTGTCTAAGAATCTCTTTGATGTAGTTGTATTTTGGGAACAATCTATGTAAGATTTTGAATTTATCCCTATTAAATGTTATTTCTATCTCAAAATAGCACATTTTGGATTATCTTTCTGCCATTCATGCCTTTATACAAGTCATTGATCCATATTAAATGGTGCAGAGTCTTCAAGCTTAGCACCAGAAACTTTCTTCCAAATTTCTTCCAAATTGATGCTGAAACTTTTGTCAACTGCACTGCCTACTGGGTCTAGTCATTTAGACTAGTCATTTGCTTCAGATTCATTCAACTCTACACATCATTCCTCCAACTTTTTCAAAACAATGACATGTGACACTATAGTGGATTGTGGGGAGAAGGTAGAACCAAGCTCCTATTTTTGAAGAATATTGATTTATGAAGAATATTGATTTTCAGGCTTGAATTATAGAACAAGAATGGTAAATGGAAATTGAATTTCAAGTTAAATAAGACAATAATAAGAGAGTTACTATCTGTCATCAATGTTTTAATCACCTGGCTCAAACTGACTAAATCTGAAGATAACACTAATTATAACAGCTCACTGCAATATAGTAGTTTAAAGTTTGTAAAGCACTTTCTTTACATTAGTCCTGTGAGGTAAGTAATACATTAATAACTTCATTTTACAAATGAGAAGAATGAGAAACAGATGTCAAAAGACTTGTCCAAGGTCATATAGATAGTAAACATCAGGGCCATGACTCAAACTTGAGTTTTCTGCCTGACAGAATAATGCTCTTCCACCATTCCATGATGACTTGGCACCAATTAACAGAACCAGGAGCAGTGGGTAGAAGTTACAGAGAGGGGTATATTTGCTCAACATAAAGAAAAACTTCTTTCCAATTGTATGTATTCAAAAGTGGATTAGGCGGCTTAGTGCAGCGGTTCTCAACCTTCCTAATGCCGTGGCCCTTTAATACCGTTCCTCATGCTGTGGTGACCCCCAACCATAAAATTATTTTCGTTGCTACTTCATACCTGTAATTTTGCTACTGTTATGAATCGTAACGTAAACATCTGATATGCAGGATGTATTTTCATTGTTACAAATTGAACATAACCCACAGGTTGAGAACTGCTACCTTAGTGGGTGGTAAGTACCATATCATGGAAACTTTCAAGTAGAGGTTAAATGACTAATTATGGGGGATGTTGTAGATTATGTCTGAGCAGATATCAGAGTCAGTGACTTTTGACATCCCTTCTGTTTCTTATGATTTGGGGAATATATTATCCTTGCCCATCTAGGGATCTGGTTTGCTTAAACTACAAGAGTACTTTTTTATGAACAAATTTTTATTGAAGATTTTAATAATCTTTGAACACAGAAGAAAACTGTGATGTGCAGTGAGGTTTTCCCTTGGTTTATCACAAAGGCATAGTCCTTTCTCCTTTTGATCTAGATTTTAATTTTCCTATTTGTACATAATTTTAAAATCAGCCTAGCCTTGTATTTTATACAGCATATTCTTCTGCTTGTGAGATTCCAGTTTTGTTGTCAATTAGAAATAGTGATTACTTTTACCTTTTTGTATGAGTTTGCAGTAAGGCTTTGAGGACAGAATTACAAGTCACATGTTCTAGAATTTATTTGTACATTTTATACATTTAATGGACATAATCAAATACACTTATACCAGTTCCTGAAAACTCGGGATATTTCTCTCCTCACCAAAATTTCCCTGAGATACTATATCTTCCACTAGCAGTTAAGGGAGTGATGGGACTAGAGTACATATGATGAACTCTGCTGGTGTAGTAAAGGAGAAACTAACTTACTTGAATATTAATGAAAAGTATATCTTTGAATCAAGAGAGCCAAAAAAAAAAAAGGATATCAGTTGAACTACTAAAACATAAAAGGTCTTATTTTAAATATATCCATTATTTAAGCACAACAAAATAAAGCACACAGAGATTCACAAGACTGAGGCTAGTATCTGACTGTCATAATAATTTTAAGAACTTCTAAGAGAAGTTGCTAACAGGTGCTGCCTTGTCTCTACTTTGCAGCTTCATGTGTATACGGCTCTATTATTTCAACAAAATTTTAATTTTTAAAATTTTAATTTAAATCCAGTTCTTACTATGTTCAGATTTTCATCTAAGATGTCATTAAGACCACGATTAGGAATGATCTTTGGGAGTTAGTATATTCCTATCTAGTAGTAACACACTGGTACTGACAAATTCAGTGACATATAGATTAGCGTATGAGATTAAGGACCCAAATCTTGGAGTGTTTAAGAGAAAGTATAGCAATGACTCTATATTCTTTGTTCTTCCTTTCTCTGACTGGACTTCAAAGAGAAAAGATTCATCACCTAGTTTGTGCTGAGGCCCTGCCTGGCTCACAACTCATAGAGAGAACCTATTTCTTGGATTGAGAAACTTCATTGTGAGCCTTGAGACATAATGGTTTGGAAAGTTTACTTAACTTCTCCTGGGTTTGAAGTCCACAACTTTCTAGGGGAGTGAGGGTCATTGGAGCAAGGTGAATTGCCTTGAATACGGGATCTGATGATGCAAACCTATTTCAGTTCTTGCTGTGCATTCATTTATACATTGTTTGATTAGTTCTGAATCCATAAGATTTTTATGTTTCTGGAACAACGTTCTGGTTTCATTTATAACGTACTACTTTTCTCTGATCTCCATCTGCCCCAATGCTGTATGCCACCTCCTTGCAAACCTGAAAATCCTGCAGTACAGACTGAGAACTACTTGTCATGTTGCTGTTGTCCTACTGTGTCCATCATGCCTATCCCCCTACATCCCACCAACCCCTGAGACCCCCAGTGCTGGGGATGCTGGGAGGGAATGTCAGGAGCCCCACGGAGCTGATTACAGTAGTACTTTTACAAACAGCAAACAGGAATATCCAGTTCCATTTCTGTCTGCTAGTTATGTTCTATTGATCTGTCTTGTGATAAATTATTCTATTCAACGTGGAAGAAGGAGCTTATTTATTAGCTATTGGAGGCTTACGCTGTTTTGATTTGATTGACTATTCTACAAGAAAAAAAAGGACATGAAAGAACTGAAAGTAAAAACTAGTTCTAAATTATGAAGGTTAAAATGAATTTCATTTGAGTTTATATAATACAGATACTTTGTAACTGGTTAGTTATGTGTTATAAAAAGCAAATAAATTATTGGTTTGATTATGGTAATAATGTAAAAAAGCTTTCCTCAAAACTTTCCCCCAGATTGTTAGTATTGTTAGTATATTTCCCTTCTGTTAGGTTTCTTTAAGATGAATGTGTGTATCAGAGTACAAGTTACTATGTATTCTCCATATAAAACACAATATAAGACTTAAAGTACTCCATTAAATAACGATGATTTTAATAAGCCCTTATAGTAAATATTCTGTAATAATCACAGGGATAACAATATGTATCACAAAATAACTACATGAATCTATTAGAGTAATTTTGTTATGTTAAAATGTTGATACTCAAATAATAACATTATATGAGACTCCGGAAAAAATTACTATTTTTTTGTGTATGTTATCCTTAACAACAAACTACCATGGAAGAATGAGTGAGTATCCTACAAGATTTCTGACCATTTCTTTTTGATACTTCATACTCAGGAAAACACAATTCTTTTTCTATTGACTGGTTCATTGTAACCTACCAAACTGGAAATCATTCTTTTAACTTTGTGAATCAGTTGACCTCTGATATTTTTATCAAGGGCCTTCAAGGTCTTCAAGGCAGCTTGAAAACATAATTCAAAGGTAATAAGAAAAATGGCAGTATAATATTTCTGCATAAAAATGGGTCATGTTCCCCATAAATACATGTACCATCATTGGGAGGAGTAGATATACCTAAGAAAAACATGTCTATCATATATATATATATTTATATATATATAGGAAATGTATAGCCAGATGTATAGGATATATACATATGGATCATGTTGGGCCAGAGTACAGGTATAGAGGGATGCACAAGAAGGAACATATATCTGGGGCACACATATGGAGGGGATGTTCATGTGTGGTCAGGGTACGTTTGTACCCTGTTGACAGTTGACACGTCTAATATAGTCGGGCCACCAGTGGTTTCTTGTAATATCATTGAGTTGTTCCTATTGGGCCTGGTACTTGTTTGTTTTGTGTAATCTGCAGTCACAGAAAAATATCCTGCATAGTCTTATGTGGCTGCTGCTTGATGGTGCTCTGCTGGGCAAGTGTTTGAGGAACTTTTCGTCTTACACCTTCTGGCTTTAACTTGAGTCCTTGGCTGTGGTATTATATCTTACAAGAGTAGGCTCTGCAATCTTTTACCTTAGAACTGAGGAATTTAAACAAAGCTCGGGCTCTGACGTACCCAGTCATTGAACCAGAGAAAATAATTTGTTTTTCTTTCCTATAGGGAAACTCTGTCAGTCCTCAAAAGTGTGGTCATGATGGTTTATTCTCTCCAGAAGTAGAATCCTCATTCTAGGGATCAACGCCTAAAAATATAGTGCAACTATCCAGCTAAGTAGTTCTTGCAAGCTCTAAGTCTTTTAAATCCTATGTTCACTGTTCATTTAGTTCAGTATCTCTGTTTACAACATCTTTCTGACTTAGTTTTATAAAGTCCTTATAACTTCCTTCTTAATTTCCAGTTGGTACATGTATGATGTACCTTTTAGCAACATCTTAGGGGCAACCCTTCTGCCAGTCTTCTTGAACTTTCTCCCTTTAGTCTCTCTCTACCCCAAAATTCTGATTCTTTTTGTTCTCCTACTCAAATGAAAAGAGGGGGAAAAGCAAATAAGGGCAATTCTCCAGAACCACCTGGAATGACTGACCTTCCCCTCAGTTCTTTGTTTTAAACCTCTTATTTTATTATGTTTATGTGACTGGCTTCAGATGTCCTGACTTTAATTTGAGAAAATTTAAATATATGCCTTTCAAAGGTAGACATCCAAACTTAAGCAGATTATAAAATAGTTGTAGAATATGGACTTTATTTGATGCTCCATCCATCTACATGCCTTTGCTTATGTGGTTTCTCATACCTGGTATGGCTTGTTTGCCCTGCTTTACTTATTGAATTTCTAGTCGTTCTTTGAAACCAAAATCTAATGCCATTTCCTTCATGAAATGCCTTTGGTATAAAACCCTTCATAATCTTGCTGCTGCTGTTCAATTGTCTCAGTCCTCTGACTCTTTGTGACTCTTCATGGGGTTTTCTTGGTAAGGATACTGGAGTGGTTCATCATTTCCTTCTCCAGCTCATTTTACAGATGAGGAAACTAAAGCAAATCGGGTTAAATGACTTGCATCGGGTCACACAACCAATAAATCTCTAAGGCTGGATTTGAACTCAGTTCTTCCTGACTCTAGGCCTAGCACTCTATCTAGCCTAGTTGCCCTCAAATCTGGTTACAGCTACTTTTTTTTTTTTTACTTATCCCACATTATTCCCATTGATGTACTCTTTGTTCCAGCCAAACTGGCTTCCTCATTGTTTTTCATGCATGACATTCTATCTCCTACATTTGTGTATTTGTATAGTCTGTGCCCCATGCCTTGCACAAATTCCTCTTTTTCTCACCTCTACCTTAGGAAACCATAGCTTTCTTAAGTCCTCAGATCCAAGTGCTGCTTGTTTTTTATAAACCTTTTCCTGATTCTCTGATATACTAATACCTCCCTCCTGAGATTACCTTGTGTTTATCTCAGTATTTTATTATATGTGTACATGATACTTCTTCCTAATTGAATGTAAACTTCTCGAGGGCAAGTCGTCCCCCTGTCCCTGTGGCCTTCCTGCCCCTCCCCCCAGCATTTTTGTCTTTCTGTGCTTAGTACAATGTATAGCAGATTGTAGTTACTTAATAAAAGCATGTTGATTGATCAAGTATTTCTGGTCATTTCAGTTGATAATTATGTTTTTCTACCAGATCTCCCACAGTGTTACTTAAAGGATTTTTTCTTGTCTTTTTGCACCTCTAATGTATTTTATGTGTTACTTTATATTTTAATTATCTATTGTCTCTTCCCCCTACTATCCCTTAGGACCATGATTTATCTAATTCAAACTGCACATTTTCCTCGGCACACACCACCCCCTTCTCAATAGATATTTGCTTATTTTTCCCCTTAATGCTGCTTCATTTATTAATCCTGTGAATAAAAAAAAGAAGCATTGTGTTGTACTGGATAGAAGGCTGACCTTGAGTCAGAAAGACCTGAATTCAGACATTGCCTTGATAACTACTGGTTTATGACGTCAGGCAAGCCACTTTATAGTATCCTGGGCAACTCTTTCAAGCTTAAAAATTGCTCTTCTACTTTGGCTGGAAAGCATTTCTGTAATGGTGAAAGCATTAGTTTGACCTCCCCAAAGACCTTACACCCACCCCCAATTAATAGTCATAATTTGTAAGTGAAGTGTTGGGGTTTTCTTTTAAAATGTGTTTGTTGTGCCATCAAAAGATGAGATAGTAGAAGAAATTCATCAATTTTATATGCTATTTTTCTAAATTTATTTTATTTTTGGGTTTTGATGCCCAGTTAAAAGTGGTTTACCATCATATAATTAGGCAGAAGGCCACTATGACAGATGGTGTTGGAGATAAGCATGCCAGAAAGGGGTATGAATTTAGTTTGTGTTAGAGACCAAGTTCCTGTTTAGGAATAGTGGTATGGGAATGTGAGTTTCAATTCGTTAGTTAAAAAGAATGTGCTATTGACTTCTGAGAAGATTCCTGCCCACCCCCACTAGCACTTTCCATTGAAATTCTTTACAGGACTCATTGGAACCTTGGAAATGAAAATGTAAAATGAAGTTGTTCTTCTGTGAGCTTTTTTTTTTATCCTTATGAAATGAAAAGGGCAAACAACACCTCCTACTCCTATCTGCTCCACTTAGGGAACATTCCATGGAGTGCTGAGCTATAACCTAGCCACTTCAAGGAAACATGGTAATGATGAAAGGTTTTGGTGCTTTAGTATGTTACAGAAAACTTTGTATTTTCTCTTGGTTCTCCATAATAGTAGTAAGAGGGTATGGCGGAGTGTCAGTTAAAAACTGTGGGCAGTCTCTTGTTCTCTCCTTTCTTTTGACTATTTTGTGTGGCAAGAAATTTGCTAGACTTCTTCTGAGTGAGTAGAGTAGGGGTGGCACTTTTTCTTTCAATCCAGCAACATGCTAGCTGTGTTGCTAAAGTCAGGGCTCAGCAAGGAGAGCTGACCTTTAGCCTAGGGACCCATCCATCTTTTTGCTTTTTATTTCTTTAATGAGCATAAGTAACTAATTGGTGGTACAGAGATAGATATTTCTAACCTTGGAAGTAGCCACTTGAGTTTGAGAGGTTGAAGATCCTGGGTCCCTCAGTCAGAGTTGACTTGGAGGAGGAGTTTCAGCAGTGGAGATGAAGACCATTTCATGAGGATGAACCTACTCCTCAGTGTGGTTTGGCAGAAGATGTGTACCTGGAGAGAATTGCTTGATCAAGGTGACATGTGAAATGCCAATTCAGAATCCTGCAAACTATATCATATTGTGATGTTTAAGTTTCAACCTCTGGGACACTTGCAAAGATGGCAGAGTAGGAAGAAACAATGCAACCTTATAGCTGTGTGCCAGAGTAAAACTAAGTAGCAAATGCAGGGATGGAGTTTGATGCTTCATACTTTGCAGAGATTAAGAAGTCAGTCACCAGTTTTGTTCCTCAATGTTTACAGCAAGTATTTCTGATAAAGGGTAATTTCTCAAATATATAGAGAACTGAGTCAAATGTATAAGAATAAAGTCATTCCTCAATTGATAAATGATCAAAAGATAATGAACAGGCAGTTTTCAGACAAAGAAATCAAAGCTATGTACAGTCATGAAAAATGCTCTAAATTTCTATTGATAGAGAAAGGCAAATTAAAATGACTCTGAGGTACTACTTCACAACTATCAGATTAAGTAATAAGACAAGAAAGGGAAAACAATAAATGTTGGAGGGGATGTGGGAAACTGGGGCACTAATGCACTGTTGGTGGAGTTATGAACTAATCCAATTATTCTGGAGAGCAATTTGGAACTATGCCCAAAGGGCTATAAAACTACATATACTTTGATGTAGCAATGTCACTGCTAGATTTATATCCTAAAGAGATTTTTTAAAAAGGAAAAGGATTTATTTGCACAAAAATATTTATATTAGCTCTTTTTGTGATGGCTAAGAATTGGAAATCGAGGGGATGTCTTTCAGTTGGGGAATGACTGAACGAGTTGTGGTATAAGGTTGTAATTTAATATTATAGTGCTATAAGAAATGACAATGATTTCAGAAAAAACCTGGAAAGACTTACATGAACTCACGCAAAGTAAAGTGAACAGAACCAGGAGAACATTGTATACACTAATAGCAATGTTGTACAATGAAAAACTCAATGATTTATAGCTATTCTCAGCAACATAATAATCCAAGATAATCCCGAAGGACTCATGATAAAATATACTATCCCTTGCTTCCTCCCTCTCTCCCTCCCTCCCTCCCTTTCTCCCTGTCTTCCTCCCTGTCTTCCTCCCTTCCTCCTTCCCTCTCTTCCTTCCTTCCTCCTTCCCTCTCTTCCTTCCTTCCTTCCTTCCCATACAAAATGACTAATGTGAAAATATTTTATATGATTGCACATGTCTAACCTATATTGGACCGCTCACCATCTCAGGGAAGAAGAAGCGGGGAGATAGAGGGAGGGAAGAAGGGATAGAATTTGAAACTCAAAATTGAAAAAAAAAGCCAAATGTGAGCAATTTTTTAAACATATAATTGTGAGCAATTTTTTAAACATATAATTGGGGGAAAATAAAAGACCAGTTGTGTCCCTCAGACTCTGAAGCTGGGTTATAGATGCAGTGAGGACTGCACACTGTGTGTATAGGGGACTTTCAGTAAGAAGGGGGTCACAGTTCAGACCTGTAGCTGTGTACCATGTTAAGGAGTGGGAGCTGACCTGACTTGATTCTGTGAAAAGGGAAAAGAGCAGGTAAAAAAATGAGCAATAGTTGTATGACTAACCCTTGAGCACAACTCATGCTGAAGCTTACAGCTGAATGACCAGGACTAGGATTAAGACCAGGGGAGGTCTTGTTAACTCTCTCACACTCTTACCACATTTGGAAACTTGAGAAGCTCAGGCTAAAAGGACAGTGATCAGACTTTACCATAGATTAGACCACTTAGGACACACTGAAAATTTAGAGGTTGTGAGATCCTTGGAGTACGCAACACTCAATATCTAGAAGCAGCAGCAGCTGTATTCACAAATAGACTTTAATAAACATTCACATAATTCCAATATTAAATAATTTTCAGAAATTAGAAAAGATACTACCAAATTTATTCTCTGATACAAATATAGCTTTTATGCTTATACTGGGGGGAGGTGAAATGGAGAAAGGAAAACTAGACATCAGAGATTTTTAACCTGGAGTTCATGAATTTATTTTACAATATTTTGACAAAAAATATTTCAATATAATTAATTTCTTTTCTAATTCTATGTATTTTTTGCATCTAAAGTAATCAAAGGAATCTATAGACTTCAAAAAGAGTACATGACACAATATTGAATCAAAATTCTAAATAAAATATTAGTAAAGATGCTTCAGCAATATTTTTCAAAGATTATATAAAAACTATGACCAACTTAAATTTTTAATCAGAAATGCAATGTTGCTTCAACATTAGGAAAACTATAAACATAATAGACTGTATTAATAACAAGAAAGACCAAAATCACGTCAAGTCAACAAGCTATGTCGACAAAATACTGACAGTTGACACAGACAAAATACAACACCTATTTCTGTTAAAAAGAAAGGAAACAGGGAATAGGAAACAAATAATACTTTGCATAACACAGTAAGCATCATCTACCTAAAACTAAGAGCCAACATTTGTACAGTTGAGGTGAACTAGAGGTTTTCCCAATAAAATTAGGGTAAGACAAGGCTTTCATCACTATTTGATATACTGCTAGAAAGAACATCTATAACAATAAAATAAGAAAATAATTTGGGAGAATAAATATAGGCAGAGAAGCAATAAAGATATCATTTTTCCAGATGATTTGATGATAGAGTCAAATAAAAGTTAGTTGAAACAAATAACTTCGGCAGAGTTGCAGAGTTTAAAATAAATCCATGTATCATCAGCATGTCTGTATATCACACAAAAAAAACCCCAAACAAAAAAATCAATTGGAATAAATAGTAAGAGCAATTCTATTTGAAATAACTATAGAATGCATAAAATACTTGGAAGACTATCTTTCCAAGATACACACAAAAGCTCTACAATATAAATGCAGCTATAAATTCTTTATAGTAATATAGGTAGATTTAAATAATTAGATAAATATTAATTGCTCATTGGCAAATCTCATCTATTGTAGTAGTAACGACAACGCTATCAAAATAAATTTACTTATTCAGTGCCATACCAATCAAACTACCAAATGATTACTTTATAGAGCTAGAAAAACCAAAAACACTGAAATTCAAACAAATGAATAAAATGTCAAGGATCTCAAGGAAAATAATTGGAAAAAAAACAACGAGAAGGAAGGAAGAATAGCATGACCGTATTTCAAAGCATGCTGCAATTATCAAAAAAGTTTGACACTGGTTAAAAAGTTGAGAGAGTGATCACTGGAACAGATTAGGTACATTTATATATCAAAGCAAGCAAATCTAGTAGACTGGTATTTGGTAAACCCAAAGACACCAGCTACTCAGGCAAGGAGTCACTATTGGACAAAAACTGCTAGAAAAATTGTAAAGCATTCTGAAAGAAATTACTTTCTATACCTCATACCATATACTAAGATAAGGTCCAAATAGATATACGACATAGATACAAAATTTTATATCATACACAAATTGCAGGAGCGAGGAAGAGATCGCCTTTCAGATAAGTAGGCAAGAGGGAAACAAGCATTTATTGACTACCTACTATGTGACAGTACTGTGTAAGTGCTTTACAAATATGATCTGACTTGATCCTCACAATAACCCTGAAAAGTAAATGCTCTTATTATTCACATTTTGTAGCTGAGAAAATTGAGACAGATAGTGTTTTGAGTGACTTGCCCAAAACCACAGATGAGTCTGATGCTAGATTTTAACCCAGGGTTTTAACTCCAGGCTCAACATTGTATTCTCTGTGTCACCTAACTGCCTTTTTGCATCACGTAGCTGCCTCTTAGAAGAAGGGTTATACTTGTGAAAATTGTGTTTCACTTGAAATTGGACATATTTTAGTAGTAGAATGGGCGTGTGGAGAAATTTTAGAAATGTTTTGCTAAAATGGTAGAATAAAGTCTGGTTTAGAAACAGTTTTACAAAGGGAAAAATTACTACCAACATTCCCTCTAATTTCATTTATATTCATATGGCCATACTATGTGATTAATATGTGACTAATAAACTATTAGGCCTATATATTCATGAATATAGTTTAGTACTATAATTAATTCATAGAAATGTGGAATCTTATAGGTGGAAGTTACCTTTAAAGGTCATTTGTTCTAGGCTTCTAGGGATAAATTTAAAGTTCTGTACTTAGTTTAAAAAATTAACTCATATGTATAGGTTGAAGAAAATGTGTCCACATGACCATTCCTGTAAAAATATATCTGGAAATATTAAAATGCTGCATTTTTACTTCACATTCCTTAGAATGACACAAATGACAAAGAGTGAAACTGATAAATGTTATAAGGAATGTGGGAAGATAATACACACTAAGGCACTGTTGGTGGAACTGTCAATTATTCCAATTTGGATTTAGAGTTTTAAAAAAGCCTCATTAAACTGTACTTACCTTTTTATGAGTAATACCACTACTAAGCTTATTCTTGAATGAGTTTAAAAATAGAGAAACAAGTCCCATGTATATGAAAATATGTATATCAGACTTTTTTTCATATTATTACTAGCAAAGAACTGGAAAGAGAACAGTTGCCCATGGGTTAGAGAATGGTTGAACAAACTGTGCTATCTGAATGTACTAGAATATTGTATTATGAGGAGGACACATATAAAGAATTTATAGAAGCATGAGGAGACTTTTATGAACTGATGAAGAGTGAAGTTGAACTAGGAGACCTATTTCTATTATGTCCACAATATGTAAAGGAAAACGGCTTTGAAAGACCAGCACCAGTTAATGTAGTGTCCAGTCTTGAATTCAGAAGAATGGTAGTGAAGCATACCTTCTTCCTCTCAGCAGAAAGATGGTGGACTAATAATGATACATTTTGAGACATGGAAGATGTGTTAATTTGTTTTACACCTCTTAGTTACAGAGAACTGTTCTATTTGTATGGGTGCAGGTGGGAATGGGAAATATATTGGGAAGTGACAGTCCTTTTAAAAAGACTTTAAAAACTAAAATATTTAAATAGGAAAAAATGATAGGGTTTTTTTTTTTTGGACTGCAAACTCAGCATGTAAATAATATGCTATATATAGTGCCAAAAAAAATTGATGGAATCCTAGACCTACATTAAGAGGGGCATGGTGACCAGAATGAAGGTGGCAATGGGACTCTAGTTATGTCAAATATAGAATGTTATATTAACGTTGGGGCATCACGTTTTAGGAAGGATATTGATGAACTGGAATAAATCCAAAGGAGAGTAACCAGAGTAGTGAAGGGATTGAAGATCCTGACACTTGAAGATTAGTTGAAGAAATTGGTGATGTTTAACCTGAAGAAAATACTTTGGATGAGGGACATGAAAATGGTGTTGGAGTATTCAAAAGATTGTTGTAGGCCTTTATTGCAGAAGTCACAAATAGAGGTGGCCCTCTTTCTGCTATAGATCTGTTCATTTTGTGATTTGCAAGAAAGACCCAAGGATACATTCATGAAACTTAAGGCATTTGCTGAAAGATGATTTCAGCTTTATTTCCCAAGCTTGTAGATAAGGCAGAGATCTCCTATAACATACAAAAAAAAA
>CM053582.1:466368875-466388974 GCA_028627135.1 Pseudochirops cupreus | reverse complement strand
GTGGATTTTCAGTTTGTTCTTTTTCTAGCTTTTTCAATTGCATGCCCAATTCATTGATCTCCATTTTCTCTAATTTATTCATGTATGCATTCAGGGATCTAAAACTTGCCCTAAGAACTGCCTTTGCTGCATCCCACAAGTTTTGGTATGTTGTGTCATTATTGTCATTCTCTTGAATGAAGTTGCTGATTGTTTCTATAATTTCTTGTTTGACCCATTCATTCTTTAGGATTAAGTTATTTAATTTCCATCTAGTTTTTCATCTGTCCTTCCATGACCCTTTATTACGTACAATTTTTATTGCATCATGATGTGAGAAGGATACATTTAATATTTCTGCCTTTCTGCACTGAATTGTGAGGTTTTTATGCCCTAGTATATGGTCAATTTTTGTGTATGTGCCATGTACTGCTGAGAAGAAGGTATATTCCTTTTTATCCCCATTCACTTTTCTCCAGAGATCTACCATATGTATCTTCTCTAAGATTCTATTTACCTCTTTGACTTCTTTCTTGTTTATTTTGAGGTTAGATTTATCAATCTCAGAGAGGGGGAGATTAAAGTCCCCCACTAGCATAGTTTTGTCATCTATTTCTTCCTCTGGCATCCTCAATTTCTCCTTTAAAAATGTAGATGCTGTACCACTTGGTGCATAAATGTTTAGTAATCATATTGCCTCATTTTCAGTGGTGCCTTTTAGCAGGATGTTGTTTCCTCCCTTATGTCTTTTAATTAGATCTATTTTTGCTTTTGCTTTATCTGAGATAAGGATTGCTACCCCTGCTATTTTTACTTTAGCTGAGGCATGATATATTTTACTCCAGCCTTTTACCTTTACCCTGTGTGTATCCTTCTGTTTCAGATGTATTTCTTAGAAACAGTATATTGTAGGATTATGGTTTTTAATCCATTCTGCCATCCGCCTCTGTTTTCTGGGAGAATTCATCCCATTCACATTCACAGTTATGATTACTATCTGTGTCTTTCCCTCCATCCTATTTCCTCCCCTGTTTATGTTTTTGTTTTTCCCCTTCTCCCCACCCCTTCTCAAGAGTTTTCCTTTTGACTGCAGCCTCCCTCAGTATTCCCTTCTTATCTGCCCCCTCCCTTTTCCTACCCTTCTCCCTTACTACTTCTTCCCTCCCTTCTAAGCTACCCCCCCTTTTTGTGGCCCTTCCCCCCTCCCACTGCCTGTAGGATATGGTCGATTGTTATACTCAATGCTGTATGTTATTTCTTCCTCAGACCAAGACTGATGAGAAAAGATCTCATGCAGTGCTCCTCTCCCTCCCCTCTTTCCCTCTATTATGATAAGTTTTATGTCTCTTCTCAATAGAGTCCTATATGTAACTGTGTTGTTCCCTCCTTGTACTAGAACCAGTGAGGGAGTAGCTCATATAATGGTCACCTCCCTCCCTTCTTTCCCTCTACTATACTGTTTTTATGCCTCTTTGTGTAGCATAATTTACCCTTTTCTGCTTCATTCTTTCCTCGTCTTCCATTGCAGTCCCTTAACAAAGATTTTTATCATCATTTTGCATAGTTTATACCCACACCCTCTGTTTGTCTATATCCCTTTTAGATGTTGCCATAGGTATAGAGTTCACTATATTAGCAGGTATCAGCTTCCCATATAGGGATGCAAATAGTTTGCTCTTGTTAAATAACAAGTTATGCATGTGTGTTTTTTTCCCTTATTTACCTTTCTATGTGTCTCTTGGGTCTTGTAGTTGGAGGTTGAATTTTCCATTGAGCTCTGGTTTTTTCATCAGGAAGGTGTGGAATTCTGTTATATCACTGAATGACCATCACCTTGCTTGGTAGATTATGCTTAGTCTTGCTGGATAGGTGATCCTTGGTTGTAGCCCAAGGTCTTTTCCCTTGTGAAAAATCATATTCCAGTTCCTCCAGTCTTTCACCATTGAGGCTGCCAGATCCTGTGTGATCCTCACTGTGGTTCCACAATATCTGAATTGTTTCTTTCTGGCCGCTTGTAGTATTTTCTCCTTTACCTGATAGTTCTGGAATTTGGCCACAATGCTCTGCGGACTTTTCAATTTGGGATCTCTTTCAGGAGGTGTCCAGTGGATTCTCTCAATTTCTATTTTACCCTCTGGTTGTAGGATATCAGGGCAGTTTTCCATGATGAGCTCTTACAAGATATTGTCCAGGCTCATTTTTTCATCATGATATTCTGGTAGACCAATGATTCTCAGATTGTCTCTCCTGGATCTGTTTTCCAGGTCAGTTATTTTTCCATTAAGATATTTTACCTCTTTTTCTAATTTTTCAGTCTTGATGGTTTGTTTGACTGATTCTTAGTTCCTCATAGAGTCATTGGCTTCAATCTGGTTGATTCTAGTTTTTAGCAAATTAGTCTCCTCAGTTAGTTTTTGAAGCTCCTTTTCCATATGCTCAGATTTCATTTTTAGTTCACACATTTTACTTTTTAAGGAGCTGTTCTCTTCATTGTAATGTTTTTTCTAATTTCACAATTTTGCTTTGGTAGGAGGTGTTGATTTTTTCTTCTACCTCTCTAAGCCAGATTTCAAAGTTCTTTTTGAGTTGTTCTGGGAATGCTTTCTGTGCCTGAGACCAGGTCATAGTCTCTGTTAAGGCTTCAGCTGTAGGTGTGGAGTTAGTACTCTCTCCCTCTGAGTTTGATTCCTCCCTCTCACCTAATAGGATTACAGAGTCTTTGTCTTTGTCTTTGTAACCTGCTTTCTTCCCATTTTGAGACAGGACCTTAGTCACACCCTTCCTGTGGGGTTCCTAAGCCTTTACTGCTTAAAATTTTCCTCTGGGGCAATAATTACTGTGTTTTTGGGTTAGGGGGTGCAATTAGAGCAGCTAGGGTTCAGTCTGTCATCTTGGTCCCTGGAGGTTCAGCTAGGGGCTTTTTAAATATCCAGGCTGTGGATGGGTAGTCCCAGGGGTAGCTACTGCCCCTGCTGTGGGCCCTCCCTTTGTCTCTTACCCAGCTTAGTTCGTCCTCACCCTGTGGTGATAGGCCTGGGAGTGGCCCTTGTGGTTGGTTGGTGGGTCAGCAGGCTGTGTCCAACCATGGCCTTTTGGTGCACTGTGGGTCTCCAGGGCCTTCCTAGTGGGTAGCACTGCCACACTGGGTCTCCAGACCTGCCTGGTAGGTCATTCTGCCACACTGGGTCTCCAGGCCTGCCTGGTGGGTCGCTCTGCCACACTGGGTGTCCGAGCCTGCCTGGTGAGTCACCCTCCTGCACTGGGTGTCTGGGGCCTTCCTGTTGGGTCAGTTGAATTGGATTTAAGTGAGGGAGGGCTATGCAAAGACACCAGCCTCACTTTCTTACCTGGAGTCATATGAGTTCCTTGAAAGCAGGGACTGTTTTTGTCTTCTTTGTATCCCCAGCATTTAGCACAGTACCTGACATATATGTTCAGTTGTTTTGAGTCATGTCTGACTCTGATCCCATTTGGGTTTTCTTGGCAAAGATACAGGAGTGGTTTGCCATTTCCTTCTCTGGCTCATTTTTACAGATGAGAAAACTGAGGCAAACAGGATTAAGTGACTTATCCAGGGTCACATAGTAAGCGTGTAAGATCAGATATGAACCCAGGAAGATGAGTCTTCCTGATTCCTGGCCCAGGGCTACATCCAATGCACCATCTACCTGCTGCACCTGATATATAGTAAGTGCTTAATAAATGCCTCTCAACTTGACTTTGCATGGTTACTTGCTAGAGAGTGGTAGAACCTCTAGATTAGAGCCCAGTTCTCTAAAATTCTACTGTGTCTTCCTTATATCAGGTGTCTGACTGATGTCTATCTACATTTTGAATATGTATTTTTCATGTTGTAGGAAGGGCAAATAGTCATATTGAGCATTGCAAACTCACTACTGAATTGATTTCTTCTTTATTAAGACTTAAGGGCATTCTTTCTATGCCTTTCTTATTCTTATGCAGTCTTTTCCTTTGTTAGTCACAGAATAATGTACTTTGTATTCTCCCAACTGATCTGCCTTCCTGTATCCTTTTTTCTCTTTTCTGGCAAGTCTACTTCGTTGAGTGTAAGTCTTCCCAGCTTTGCTAAACGGCACGGAGAGGAAGGTATCTTGTCCCAGACTTAATATACTCATACTCTAACATTCTTGAAATGGGATATTCTTCCCTGAGCCACAGAAAGAAAAAATTGACCATTATAAGAGACAGAAATTGTGAAAGACATGTATATAGAAAGACAGGTTTAGCGAAGGATCTGTCTTGATTCCAGCTGTAGTATGGATTCTTGTCTGAATCTTATCAGTAGAATCCCCTTATTTGTAACAACTACTTGTGTGACCCACGTGACTCTTTAGATTGTATATCCAAAGGTGGTGGTCTAAACAAAAAAGACTCCCCTAGTTGGATTGGTGAAGCCTCTGCGTGGATTGAGTCTGGCTTGAAGCACCTGTCTTCAGGGGACTATATTTTATTCCAGTAATGAAAGGAAATTTTATTAAAAGAAAATAAATCAGTAACAGGTAGTATAAGAAAGAAAAATTCTCAATGGTAAAGAGCTCCCAAATGAGCATTCTCTAATGTCACAGGCTCTCAGGAAGGTTTGATTTATTAGAGATTCAATCATATATCTTCTAGCTCTGGGATAGTGTAAGCAATTTTAGCAAAACCCACTTAGCTGCTTTTTGCTGATTAATATTTAGTCAAGTAGAGCTGCTATAGTGATGTCTACCACATTGCTGTCTACTGGCAGAAAACCTGTCTATGGTTGCTAGGTCTCCAAATACGGATCTTTTTCTAGTTCACTCCTGTCTCCTAGTGTAGTAAAGCTTCAGAATCACAGAGTTTCAGTCATAATAAAGACCAGCATGAGGTTCGGTAATATAGGGGAAAGAGCATTGGATTGAAGTCAGAGGACCTTCACAGCTGATCTCTTTCTCTACCTTTATGATGTTCAGTAAGACACATTACCAATGTCTGGGCTTCAGGACTCTCATGGGTAAAGTGAGAGGTTGAATGACCTCTAAATTCATTTCCATCTCAAAATCTACAATCCTTTGAACTCACAGATGATTTATTCTGCCCCATATTTGAATAAGAATATCCTGTATATCCTACCCAACAAGTGGCCATCCAACCTTCGCTTGAACTGTTCTAGAGTTGGAGGTCTCTCCTTGAGGACCTCATTAGCTCTCATGAATTCAGCTATCATTTCTATGCAGATTACTTCAAAATCATCATATTTAACCCTCACCTCTCTCCTGAGCTGTAGTCCTTCATATCTAATTGCCTGTTGTATAGCTCCACCTAAATCTTCTATAGGCAATTCAAACTCAACGTGTTCTGAACCAAATGTACACCTAATGCCTCATTTCGTCACCCTAATAACCTGCTTCTTTTGAGGGCACCAACTTCTAGTCATTGAGATTTACAAACTCAGAGCCATCACAGACTCTTCATTCTCACACATCCCACTAATATCCATTCAGTTGCCAAATCTTGGGGATTCTACCTGCACAATGTATCAGATATCCTTTCCCTTCTCTCTGCTTACATGGCAATCACTTTAGTTCAGGCCCTCTCACCTAGTCTGTTGTATGGATGAAAAAGCATTGGTTTAGTGCTTAATATATGCAATGCATTGTACTAAGTGATGGGAATACAAATAGAAAAATGACACAGCCCTTGCTTTAGAAGAGGTCTAGTGGTGAAGATAAAACACATTGGAGGTTTCAGCTGCAAGTCAAATGGAAATGCCCCTGGTAGTATGTAATGTACAGCTGTTAGATAGTAATGCATCTTTCCTTTTTAGTGTTATTTCCATTGACAAAGCCATATTCATTGAATAATTTCATGGTGACAAGGACTTTGTAGTAAATCTCCTAACTAATCCCTTGGTAGCCAACTTCTCCCCTTCTCAGTCCATCTTCCACATGAGTTGTCAAATTAATTTTCCTAAAGCCCAGGTCTGACTGTTCCATGCCCCTGATCAAGAAGATTCACTGTCTCCCTATTGCCTGTAGAATAAAATATAAACTCTTACTTGGAATGAAAAGCCTTTTACAATATAGTTTGTAATAATCCAGATTATCTTTCCAGACTGATGATATGTTATTTCCCCTCACATACACAACATTCCAGTAAATGCATTCTCATTTCACCTATACATTATATGCTACCTAGCTGCTTTCAAGGATCAATTCAAATGCTACCTCCTTTAAGTTTTTTTTTTCAGTAATTTTTCAATTATATCTGGCTCTTTGTTATCCATTTGGGGTTTTCTTGGCAAAGATATTGGAGTGGTTTGCCATTTCCTTCTCTGACTCACTTTATATATGGGGAAACTGAGGCAAATAGGGTTAAGTGATTTGCCTATGGTTATATAGCTAGTAAGTCTCTGAGGACAGATTTGAACTCAAGTCCTTCTAACTCCAGGGCCAGTGCCACCTAGCTGCCCTATCTCCTTGAAGAGACCTTGCATAATTTCTCTTAGTGCCTCCTCTGATGAATTACTTGGTATGTATTTCGATTTTTTCTGTCTGCATGTATTCCTGCAGTAAAATGTAAGCTTTAGGGCAGAGAGACAATTCCTTCCTTCTTTCCTTCCTTCCTTCCTTCCTTCCTTCCTCCCTTCCTTCCTTCTTCCTATTTCTCTTCCTCCTCCTCCTCCTTTTGGTATAGCTAGCACTTTGCACTTAGTAGTTACTTAATGAATGCTCATTGAATTGAAATTAAACAACTATCCCTTGAGACAGTTCATTCTGCTTTTCAATTATTAAAATTTTGGGGATGTTTTTCCTCGTGTCAAGACTAAATTTGCCTCTTTCCATCTTCACCCATTGCATCTAGCCCTACTCTCCAGAACCAAGTAAAACAAGTTTGCCCCCTGCCCCAATATAACAGTCCTTCATATATTTAAAGACAGCCAGCATTTCACTCCTTAATCTTCTCTTCTCCATACTGTCTTGTAGGCACACTGCTTGGTATTTATAGGAAGGATTAGGATCTTACCACCTGCTTCCTTTTGGTAGTATTAGCTCTTTCAGCAAAGTCTCCATTCCTTACTGAGTTACAAAGTGAGGTTCTTTTGAGACTATTTCATCTGATTACAAGTCAATTATCTTTGGTTCTTTTGGTTGCCCAGGTGGAGACAGGATTCCCTCTTGTGATCCAGTTTGCAGTGTTTTTTGAAAGAATAATCAAATGGTTAAATATAGTTATTAATATATTCCTACTACTTCATTGGGTAGCTAAGGGGTGCAGTGGAGAGAGGTTCTGGAGTCACGAACACTAATCTTTCTGAGTTCAAATCTAGCCTCAGACATTACTCAGCTGTGTAACCCTGGGTAAGTCACTTAGTCCTGGTTGCCTCAGTTTCTTCCCCTGTAAAATGAGTTGGAGAAGGAGATAGCAAACCACTCAAATATCTTTGCCAAGAAAACCCTAAATGGGGTCACCAAGAGTTGACATGACTGAAACAAATGAATGATACTTCGTTATGTTGAAGCTTTATGATTTGATCAATGTAAATATTTTCTCTACTAATAAAATCCACAGTTTTGTTATGGCTTTAAAAGTCTTTCATTAATTGTGGCAAAAATTCATTACTGTTTGGCCAATTTGGTGGCCCAACTTTTCTAAGCTGCTATTCAGGCAACAGATATGCAAGTTATCTTTGGGTCCACACTTGATTTTTTTCTAGAGCTTGCACTCTATTAGCAATAATCTTCAAGACTCTTCAAGAGACTTCAAATATGGATTTGAACAAAGACTTCAATATGGATTATGTTCCACTTTTTTCACTTCAAAATACTTTTTTTTTAGAAGAGTGAAATAAAATTTAGTTGGAAATGATTAGAGGGTGCATTCTACTCATTATGGATATAACAGGCCACTAGAGGGAGAAGTCAGTGGATGCTGTAAAACTAAAGCCTCATTTTAATAATCTGATTTATCTGTGAGTGCTGTTTGAGAAAATATATGTGTGAGTATATAGTTGGCATTTTATTAAGCTTGAAGTATTTCTGAAGCACAAACATCTTTGGGTCCATTTAATGGCTTGACATTTGTAGATGTGAATTTTTTTATGCCTCTTATTTTAGTCCTATCACTTTTTAAAAATATAATTAAAATAAATCTGAATATCTCTTAATTGCCTACTAATTGCATTGATAGATATTAATATGAATAGGATTAAATGCTAACAGCTTGAGTAGAGTGCTATATTGACATGAGAAAATAAGACAGATGTAACCATGGTATCAATTAATGTGCATTTGAGTCTTTTTTTAAAAAATCATAAATCAAGACAATTTTAGAAGTTTCAATGTTGATTAGGGTGACTGATGTGATAAAAGTTAACCAGTCAGGAATTTTTTTTCTGTACATCTCGGTGGGAATCAGCATTGAGATTTTTTCTTAGTCTGTTTCTAAGTTAAATGTTTTTCACAGAGTTCTGAGTGAGATAAAGTGTAAATATAAATTTATATTCTTTGTATTTTCTAGTCAGTGCTTGGAACTGGGTGTCTCTTTTGAGGAGCAAAATTTTTCACAGCACTACCAGGCAAGGAAAACAATCTTTGTGTTTTAGAAAATAATATATTTGGGCAGGATTTTATACCAATTTATTACATTTAGGATATTTTAAGTGCCAGAATTTATTTTGAATTATATAAAATTAGGACCAGATTTTGAGCTTTAAGTAGTAATTGGCACATGTACATGTTTCAGAGGATCTAAACATGTATTGTGCTAAGTCTTCTATCTAGGAGACAAAAGAAGAAAGTTGGATTCTGAAATTTTAAGTGACTTGCCTAATGCCATATCATGTGTGGGCGGTAGAACTAGGAAGAAAATTTTCACTGTCGGCCATATGTTTGGAAGAGCACTTGTTTTTTTGTTCTGTGTTTTCTAACCTTCAAGATGGAAAGATACTGCTGCTAAATTTCAAAGGATGATAGGATGATATATTTAGAGCTGGAAGGACATGTAAGGTCATCTAATCCAATCCTCATGTTTTACAGAGGAGGAAATTGAGGCCAGAGAGATTATATAACTTTTAAGAGTCTAACAGGAAATGATAGAGCTGGGAATTGAGCCAAAATCCTCTGCCTCCCCATGAATGCTCTTTCCATAGTATATCCTGGCATGTATGATTAAATTCAAGTCTACAAGGTATTCGTTCAGTGTGTGGGTTCAGATATTTTAGAGGTATATCTTCGTTATGATGTGGAAGCAATTCAAGATTCTTGAAGTCTGTATCTACAGATTGCCTTACTATGATGGAAGACCTTTGAGTAAAGCAGTAGACTGTCTGCTTTTTTGAGAGTAGCTTAGTTGAGAAGTTTGTCACCAATAGATTTAGCACTTGGTGACCAGTTTTCTGGCCTTGGCAACTCCTAAAATGTAGAAAAATATAAAATAATCTATAGTTCTGTGTGGCTCCTTTCTTCATCTGTAGTAACAGTGGCAGACTTATTAAAGCAGACAGAGGATGCTTAGAATCATAATTTTTAAGCCATTTATAAATGTTATTTTTGGTACTCTAAATATAATATCATTGTCCACTGACTAGACAATATATATGCTACCAAAGAAAATGAATTATATTAATCTTAATTCTTAAGAGTGATGACCAGAATTAGGTCATGATGATACTTCCTGGATATTTCTAAAACTTGCTGTTATTTGTGTTTTCCACTTTTCCCGTATGTTGTCCTTTCCCATTAGGATGTAAGCACATTGAAGTAAGAGATTATTTTGCTTGTTTATATTTGTGGTGCATTGTGAAGGCTTAATAAATGCTTTTTCAGTTATTCAGTGGAATAAAGGAGTTGGAAGAATAATTACATGTCCAAAGACAATATGAAACATCATTTCATATCGTATTGCAGAGTCTATGATAAGTATTGGTGAAAGCACTACCATTATTAACTACTTTTGTTTGTTGATGAACCGTTCTAGAGATGTTAGATTAAATGTTAGAGAAATTCCATGAAGAATTCAATATGATTTTTCAAATTAAATTATCTTATGGTTTGATACTTGGCAGCTTTAATGCAAAAGTTGGCATGGGTAAGGATGGTGAAAAATATTTTGGAAAATAAAGTTTTATGATTAAGGAATTAATTCACAAAATGGCAGACCACACAGATGTCTTACATTTAAACATCATCAATGCTTTTTTTAAAGAAAAGAATTAGAAGGGGTGTGGCAAAGATAGCAGATTAGAAGCAGCAACTCAGGTGAATTCTCTCAATATCTCTTCTAAACAACTTTAAAATTACTCCTCAAATTAAATTTTGGATTAGAAGAACCAATAAAATGTCAGAACGAAATATTTTTTCTAGCTTAAGACAATTTAGGGGGTTGGAGGAGAGTTCTGTGACACTAGAGTAGGGTCAGCCTGGAGAGCGCTTGACTGAAGCATGAATGGGACCTTGGAGATGGTAATGACAGCAGCAGTGGCAGCTTTGGGAACTCTCAGCCCAGAGATAATAAAGGGGATCGAACAACTGGTTAGAAAGAGTTGCAGACTAACCTTTGCTGGGCCTAGGTGTAGCTGACACTGATTGGCAACTCTTTTACCTATACGTAGTTCTGGGTCAATGTTTCAGGGCAGAGAGGAGCACTTGTGTTTTGTCACAAGGGAGCAGGGGCCCTAGTTGTAGTTTCAAGGCAGAAAGGAGCAATAGTGCTTGCAGTTATGGGAGAGCAGGGGAGCAACCTGGTCACAGTTCCAGGGCCAAGAGGAGTGCTGTGCTAGCATTTGCTGCTACAGGGGAGCAGAGGCCCTTCCTGGGTAGACCAAGAGAGGAGTGACTACATCTATCCCTGAATCACACCACCCGGGAAACACAAAAAACTTGCAGACCTTCTGTATTAGCTCTGAAAACAGTAGCATGAAAAAGACTAAAACTTGGAACAAAAGACTAAACAGTACCACCCCACCCCCATGTGAGCAGATCCCAGCTTTCACAAAAAAGTTTAAAGTTAAGAACAGACTGAAAGAATGAGCAAACCACCCATCCACAGACACACAGCAGCCCAAAAGAACTTAGCTATATAAAGCTATCACCGCGGCAGGGAAGATCAAGACACTAACTCAGAAGAAGACAACAATGTGAAAACACTACAAGAAAACAGCATAAAAGAAAAATTATAATTGGACCCAAGTCAAATGAGAATTCCTGGAAGGAGTTAAAGAAAGAGATAAGAGTGGTGGAGGAGAAATTAGGAAAAGAAATGAGAGTAATGGAAAACAGTTATAAAAAGAAAATTAATAGCTTTGTAAGAGACAAAAATACTGAAGAAAATGACACCTTAAAAATAGAATTGACTTAATGGTAAGAGAGGCACAAAAATTAACTGAAGAAAAGAACTCCTTAAAATGTAGAATAACTTAAATGGAAAAGGAAGTACAAAAATTCACTGAAGAAAAGAACTCCTAAAAAATCAGAATTAGCCAGAGGGAATAGAGGAACAAAAGCTCACTGAAGAAAATAATTCCCTAAAATTAGAATTGGGCAAGTGGAAGCTAATGACTCTATAAAACATCAAGAAATAATAAAACAAAGTCAAAAGAATGAAAAAAGAAGAAGACTGGGAATTTCTCATAGGAAAAAACAACTGACCTCTGGAAAACAGATTGAGGAGAGATAATTTAAGAATTATTGGACTAACTTAAAACCATAATCAAAAAAGAGCCTTAATAATTTTTGAGAAATTATTAAGAAAACTGCCCCAATGTCTTAGAACCAGAGAGTAAAATAGAAGTTGAAAGAATCCACCAGTTGGCTCCTAAAAAAGATCCCAAAATGAAAACTCCAAGGAATATTATAACCGAATTCTAAAGCTGCCATATCAAGGAGAAAATGTTGTAAGCAGCCATAAAGAAACAATACATTTTATAATGCTCTCTAACTCTTCTTTGGTCATAAAGTCTTCCCTACTACATAAACCTAACAGGTAAACTATTCCTTGCTTCCCGAGATTACTTATAGTATCAGCCTTTGTACCTAGATCGTGAACCCATTTAGACTTGATTCTGGTGTATGGCATTAGATGATGGTCTATGCTCAATTTCTGCCATCCCATATTTCAATTTTCCCAGCAGTCTTTGTCAAATAGTGTGTTCTTATCCCCAAAACTGGGGTCTTTGGGTTTATCAAACATTATATTACTATAATTGTTGACTACTGAATCATTTGTACCCAATCTATTCCATTGATCTACTACTCTATTCCTCAGCCAGTACCAAGTAGTTTTGATGACTGCTGCTTTGTAACAGAAATTAAAATCTGGTACGGCTAGGCCACCTTCCCTAGCATTTCTTTTCATTAATTACCTTGATATTCTGGACCTTATAAAATGCAAAATGGATAATCTTGATTACATTAAACTGAAAAGTTTCTGTACAAACAATGCCAATGTAACCAAGATTAAGAGGGAAGTGGGAAATTGGGAAAGAATTTTTACAACCAGTGTCTGTGATAATGGCCTCATTTCTAAAATATACAGGGAATTGAGTCAAATCTATAAGAAGGCAAGTCATTCCCCAATTGATAAATGGTCAAAGGATATGAACAGACAATTTTCAGAGGTAGAAATTAAAGATATCTATAAGCATATGAAAAAATGCTCTAAATCACTGTTGATTTGAGAAATGCAAATCAAAACAACTTTGAGGTACCACCTCTCACCAGTCAGATTGGCTAAGATGACAAAACAGGAAAATAACAAATGCTGGAGAGGATGTGGAAAAATTGGAACACTAATGAATTGTTGGTGGAGCTGTGAACTGATAACAACCATTCTGGATATTGGTATCTGGAACAATGCCCAAAGGGCTATAAATAATTGCCTACCCTTTCACCCAGTAATACCACTTCTGGGGTTGTATCCCAAAGAGATTATGGAAATGGGAGGAAGACCCATATGTACAAAAATATTTATTGCAGCTCTCTTTGTGGTGGCAAAAAACTGGAAATTAAGGGGATGCCCATCAATTGGGGAATGGCTAAACAAGTTGTGGTATATGAATGTAATGGAATACTATTGTGCTATAAGAAATGAGGAGCAGATGGACTTCATATTTACCTGGAAAGGATTATACAAACTGATGCTAAGTGAGAAGAGTAGAACCAGGAAAAATTTGTACACAATCACAGACACATTGTATGTGTGATGACCAACTTTGATAAACTGGACTCTTTTCAGCAATGCACAGTTATAAGACAATTCTAAAAGTCTCAGGATGAAAGGAGATGTCTACATTCAGAGAAAGATCTAGAAAGAACAGAGTTTAAATGGAGACTGAAGCAAACTACATGCCATTGTTCTTTTCCATGTTTGGTTTTGTTTCTTCTTTCCCATTGTTCACTCCATAGGTTACAACTCTTCTATACAACTAGACTAATGTTCAATGTGAAAATATTTGCAGATCCTATACTTAATTGCATGCTGCCATGGCGGGGAAGGAGAAAATTTGAAACTCAAGGGATTGTGGGACTGAATCTTGTAAACTAAAAGTAAATAAACAAATCAATTTAAAAAAAAGAAACAGTACAAATATCATGGAGCCATAGTTGAATTACACAAGATTTAGCAGTTTCTACATTAAAAGAGAAAAGGTCTTGGAATGATATTCCAGAAGGCAAAGATCTTGGATTACACCTAAGAATCATCTACCCCAGCATAACTGAGCATGATTCTTTAAGGGGGAAATGGATATCTAATGAAAGAAAGGACTTTTAAGCATTCCTGATGAAAAGATCAGAGTTGAATAGAAAATCTGACATTCAAACATAAGAATCAAGAGAAGCATGAAAAAGGAAAATGTGAAAGATTAATCATAAGGGACTCAGTAAAGTTAAACTGTTTACTTTCCTTTATATGGAGATGATATGTGTAACTCCTAAGAACTTTATCATTATTAGGACAGTTAGAAGGGGTCTACATAGACAGAACACATGAGTATGAGTTGATTTTATTGCAATGATTTTTGAAAGATGGAGTGAGAAAGAGGTATGCACTAGGAGAAGGGGAAGGGAGATATAGAATGAGGACATTTTTTCATATAAAAGAGGCTTGTAAGGAAGTGCCTTTAGAGTGGAGGGAAAATGGGAAGAGTGTTGGGAAATGCTTGAACCTCACTCTCATCAGAATTGGTTCAAAAAGGGAATGATGCACACACACACACACACACACACACACACACACACACACACTCAGTCTACCCAATAGTGAAATATGAGGATGAGAGGAAGTAGCACCAATGCAATATTCACAGTGCCAACAGTCACTATAAATATACTGGCATAGTGCTTGATTGCAAAATATAACAGGTTCTCCATATAGAAGACCAAAGTAAAACATTTATTCAGACACCAGAAACCTGAATCCTAAAACCAGTAAGCTGATTCCATCATAGTGGCAAAGAAGTTAATAAGCCATAACAGCCACAGCATCCTTTAGCCTTCCCACAAACCAACATTTACTCATAAGCCTGTTTCCTTTGGATGTGTCTTCTCCTCTGTGTCTAGCTGCTCTGACTCACAGCTTCCTGTGGACTCTGCTCCACCTGTCAGCAAACTCCTTCCACCACAGGCTCCATGTGATTATATTCAGCCTATTAGGGAATGGCTATATTTTCAAAGTAGGGAAAGTCTTCAAATTCCCTCAGGGTTATTAAGTGGCAAATTCCCATCTTCATTACAGGGGATAAGAGATATTGGGAGGGACAAAAGAGAGTGTGGGTTAAGGTAGGCAGTGGTGAGAAACAAAATAGGTTTTTGAGGAGTGACAGGTTAAAAAGAGAGAGAGAGAAGCATAAACAGAGGAAGTAGGATAGAACAGTAATCATAACTGAATGTGATGAGCTTACTCATAAAATGGAATTGGATAGCAGAATGGATCAGAAATTAGAATCCAACAGTATGTTGTTTACCAGAGATAAATTTGAAACAGGAAGACACATGAAATTAAAATAAAAGGCTTAGAGTAGAATCTCTTGTGTTTCAGCTGAAGCAAAAAATGGCAGAGGTAGAAATGATCTCAGACAAAGCAAAAACAAAAATAGATCTAATTAAAAGAGATAATCAGGGAAACTACAGTTTTCTATAAGATTGTGTATGCTCACTGCTATAAAGTACCATAGGCAATGAAGTAATATAAATTTTTTATAGCAAGTTTCTCTGATAAAGACCTCATTTATCAAATATAGAGAGAGCTAAGTCAAGTTTATAAAAAAAAATCTGTCATTCTGTAATTGAAAAATAATCAAAGGATATTAATAGGCAGTTTTCAGAAGAAGTCAAAGATATCTATTATTTTATGAAAAGATGCTTTAAATTACTATTGCTTAGAGAAATGAAAATTAACTCTGAAGTACCACTTTGCACCTATCAGGAATGATAAATGCTAGAAATGAGGGAAAATAGGTACACTAATAAGTTGTTGATGGAGTAGTGAACTGGTTCAACCATTATGAAGAACAATTTGGAACTATACCCAGAGGTCTATAAAAATGTGAATACCTATTGACCCAGCAATACCACTACTGGGTCTGTACCCCAAAGAGATAAAAGGAAAACAAAAAGGACCTATATGTACAAAAATAATTACAGCAGCCCTCTTGGTAGTGGCAAAGAATTGGACATTGAGGGATACTTATCTTTGGGGGAATGGCTGGACAAGTTTTGGCATATGATTGTGATGGAGTACAATAGTGTTATTAGGAATGATGAGCCAGGTAATTTCAGGAAAAAATAAACATGGCAACACCCATATGAACTGATGCACTGTGAAGTGAAATGAACTTACATATCATTGGGAACAGTATAGCTGTGTTGTAATGCTGCTTAAGTATGAAAGATTTGGTTACTCTGATCAATGCAGTGATCCAAGATCCAAAGAACTGATGATGAAAAAATACTATCCACATCCAGAGAGTGAACTGATAAAATCTTAGTGTAGCTGAAGTATGTTTCCTCACTTTCTAGATTATTTTTTCCAATATGGCTAATATAGAAATATGTTTTGCATTATTTCACACATATAATTGATATAATTTTGCTTGTCTTATCTGTGAGTGGAGGAGAGCAGGGAGAGAGCTTGGAACTCAAAATTGAAAAAGAAAAGAGTATTAAAATAAATAATAAATTTCTTATAAAAGAAAAAAAAAGACTTAGAAGACAATGGACATTGTAAGCTCCAGGAAGCACAGGGCCCAGTTAGCTGCATACCCCACAGAATAGCAGGATGCAGGGTCAGACTACTGTAATGCCATGCACGAGCAGCTTTCCAAAAGAATGCTACTGTGAACAGCTTTTAAGGTTCTGATTGCACAGTATAGTGAACACTCTATTTATTCAAGAATACATCAAAGGAAAACATTCACAACAAATCACAATATAGTGTTCACAGCAGCTTATAATTAAAATGGCCACATAGTTTTCACCAAAGTGGTCACAGTATTTGGAACAAAGAACAAAAGAACAATCATCTGGTATCCCTAAGGAGGTTAGCCTCCTTACTTAATCATTCAATCATCTCAAAATACAAGTCAGTCTTTCACTCATGGGGCAACTAGATTAACTTAATCAGTCACTTGTTTAGCAATCAGTTACTAAGTATTGCTAATCACTAAATACAATCATTAGAAAATACACAAACCCTCCACTAGTTAACTTAATCAGTCACTTATTCAGATTCACAATTACTAAATATCATTAATCACTAGGTACAATCATTAGAAAATACACACACCCTCTACCCCTAGGTATCTAGTAAACTTCAATTTCATCACAGCATTCAATATTCAAGGAGAGGCCTTTTCTTCATCTTGACTCAGCGTGGTCTTTCAGATTCCCTGGATCCCCTTCCATGGTCCCAGCTCCTAACTGAATCCACCAAACAGTCACCTGGATTCAGAGGTTGACAACTCCCAGGTATTTGTCCAGTCTTCCAGGCAGTTCCTCCTACACACTGAAGTTCACAGGGTTCAGCACATCTCAAACCCTTCACAACTTCTGTTGCTGGGAACTCAAGGATCAACCAAGCCACAAACAAACAAAGTCTTAGCATCCTGGTCATGCCTCCCTAGTCCTCCAGGAGTTTGGCTGGCTCTAGGACCCAGAATAAATCTCAGCCTTCCAGGTGACAGCAGCAACACTGGTCTTCCAGGTGGCAGCAACAAATTCTTGGCTTTCCAGGCAGCCCTCCCACCTTCAACTTCCTACCAACTTCCACCTTCACGAGATTCTGGTCTCAAGAAAATCCCAACTCAGTTATCAGTCCAGCAGTAGCAGCCCAGCTTCCAGATGCTGCCGAGAGAAACTTTCCCTCTCTCTTACTCTCTCTCAGCTGCCTTCAGTCTCCACAATTCTTCTACCAGGATCTTGTCAGGAGACAATTTTGCTTCTCCCTCTCTGGGGGTTTTCTTATATGGACACACACAGCATTGGCTTCCTGTTTCCACCAACTCCTTCCTGCTATGTCAGCAACAGGAGACAGAGTTCACACCTTCTGTTTCTTTCCCAGAGGTTTGATTAGTTACTAAGGGCTAAGTACCTGCTTACTTGACATAACAAAAAAGGATCTTCAAATATAAATTAATTACCATTACAATTAGCACCTAGGCAGCTCAGTATCCAGGCAGTTCCACCTGAGGGACAGCAAGATTCACTGGAGGAGAAAAGACCATGTAAATATTTTGGAAGCAGAGCAGCTATAGTCTTGCAGGTGCCCTGCTACCAGCACAAAGAGCTGGTCAGTGTCTGTTAGGTTTATAGCAAGATACCATGACAATCCTAGGGACTGTGAAAGGAGGAGGTAAGGATTCCTAAACTGAGTCAGAAGATTGAGCCCAAACCTAGAAATTTCTTCAGAAAATCAGGTTCAATGTTAGCCAGAGAATCCCGGACCAAGCAAGGCCTAACTACACCATCCAAGAATAATGGGGGGGAGGGGGAGAGATGTGGAGAGAAGACATGGCAGAGTCTGACCCAAGCACACTGCTGAATACAATAAAGTAATACTGTGGACTGAAAAGAGACTAAGAAGTAAAACCCACAAGAAGAGAGTAACTGTACAAAACTCCCAAGTAGAATCTCAGAGAAAATAATGTCTTGTCTACAAGGACTACAGGAGTATGTCAAAGAAGTGAAGCTAGAGAAACAAAATATAATGTTAAATGAAATCAGAGCTAGGGAAGAAAGAATGGCAGGAGAATTAATAGCTTAGAACAAATCATGGTTATCTCTACCCAAGAATTAATCTCCCTGAAAATTAGACTGAGCCAAACAGAAAACAGTGACTGTATGAGATAAAAGATATTAAAACAAAAAGAAAGGGCTGAAAAAATATATAATCAGATGTAATGTATAGTCCATCAAAAACACATGATCCAGAAAACAGATCAAGGAGAGAGAATCTAAGAATCACTAAATTGCCTGAAAGTCTTGATCAAAAAAGGCCTGGATATCACAATCAAGAAATCACAATTGAAAGCTAAGCAAATCTCTTAGAACCAGATGGCAGAGTGAAAATAAGATTGAATCCACCAGTCATCTCCCAAAAGGAAACCCCAAAATGAAAACTCTCTGAAGCATTATAGTCACAATTCAGAACTTCTAGTTTTAATAAAAAATACTATGAATATCCAGAAGGAGAGAGTTAAGGAGCCTCAGTCTGGACCATAAAAGTCTTGGTAACTGGCACTTTTGCAAAGGAGAGGCAGAAAATTTGGAATACAATATTCCAAGAGGGAAAAAATAAAGGCTTATAACCAAGAAAAACCTATAGAGCAAAGTAATAAATTCTTACAGGGAGAAAAATGATCCTTCGGTAAAATAGGGAACTTCAAAGCATTACTAATGGAGATGGCTAGAACTGAGTCGAAACTTTGAATACCAGCGCATTAAAGAGAAATGTATAAAGGCAATTATATTTGAACAAATGGAAGGGCCTATATTTATGGTACCTTGTTTACTTTCTAAGAAGGCAAAAAGGAACAAGTATTCTTTCAGGATCCTTGTCTTCAGAGGTTATGGAAAAAGTTAAATAAGTTAGCAGAGGGTCTTGGGTATGAGAGTTTTGTTATGTTTTGATGATATTTGAAGAGGAAAGTGGGAGGGAAAGATTAATATTGTGGGGAAGAAAGGAGGAGGAAGGGAAGGGCACTTATTATTTCCTGTAATAGAAGTACATGTATTAGCATATAGTACACACACACACACACACACACACACACACACACACACACACACGGGAGAAGGGATTAGAAACAGGGGTGGGAAACCTGCAGCCTTTGAGGCCACATGTAGCCCTCTTGGTCTTCAAATGCAGCTCTTTCATTGAATTCAAATCATAGAATAAGGGTGCGGAGCCAAGATGGCGGCGTAGTAGCAGCAACATATCGCAGCTCTCACATAGCCACCCCAAAATATCCATAAAATAGAACTCTAAACTAATCCTAGAACTCCAAAATGCACACAAATATACCTTCCACTAAAGTCAGCTCGGCTATGAGGAACCATATCAGCACTGTGAACTGAAACCAGCCTGGCCTGAAGCCCTGGCTGAGCCCCAGGGGCGGCTGGATGGGAGGAGCAGAGGAGCCTCGGATTAGCGGCAGCTGGGAGCAGCATTCAGAACTAGGTCAGTGGGACTTGCGAAATCAGGGAAGAAAAGCTTCTGGCCGAAACGCCTCCAGGGCAGGAAAGCTAAAGGCAGAGGTTTTGCACCCGCCTCTGCGTTGCAGCTTCCGAGCCCGCAGCCTGCAGACAGCAGGGGGACTAAGCGATTATTCAGAGGCCAATGCTCTCGCATTGAGCAGCCTGCATCCGGATTGTGTTCTTGGGCTTTCAGTCCTGGAGTCTTCATTATCTAGTGAGCCTGAACCTTCCTGAGGACTATGGCAGCCGGGAGGACCCAGCGATTTGGGACAGAGCTTTCCCTTCTGGAAGCAGAGCCCCACAGAGATTTAAAAAAAAAATCATGGACTGACCAACCATGAGTAAGAATAAACATAAGAAGCAGAGTAAGAACAGTAACCAAACCCTAGATTCCTTCTTTGGGGAAAAGAAAGATCATGGCAAAGAGAGGGAGGAGGAGAGTGCAGC
>CM053582.1:466355533-466368775 GCA_028627135.1 Pseudochirops cupreus | reverse complement strand
TCAAAATTAGAGTGGAGCAAATGACTTCATGAGAAATCAAGATACTATCAAACAGATCCAAACAAATGAAAAAATAGAGGGCAATGTCAAATCACAGAATAAATCCCCTTAATAAAAGGATTTGTTCTGTAAAACTTGGACTCAGTCAGAAGGCAGCATCCAAGGACCTAGAAGGCCACATGTGGCTTTGAAGGCTGCAGGCACCCCACCCTGATTGTAACTGGTATTCTTTGAAGTCACTTTCCATCTGAACCAAGCAAAGAAAGGTTAAAAGCCATTGACTTGATAAATAAAACTAGAATCTTCTTTTTTAGGAGGTGAAACTTCTAAAACCTTACATAGTTAGCTACACTAATTTTAAAAAGAGAGAAGAAAGCTAAACCTTTTGTGTCAAAAATGAACAAGGAAAACTCAATTGGAAATGAAATAAAGGCAACCAGCAGAAACTATTTTGCTCAATTATATGTCAACAAAACTATTAAATTAGATGAAATGGATCAATGTTTACAAAAATACAAAATACTGAGATGAACAGAACAAGAAATAATTTATTTGAATGACCTAGTATTACAAAAAAGAAATTGAGCAAGCCATTAATGAAATCCTAAAGAAAAAAACTCAGGGCCAAATTGAGTTATAATTTACACATTCAAAGGACAATTAACTCCTCTGTTACATAATTGTCCCTATCCTGTTCTATTTGAATAAGTTGGACTTACTCAAAGCTACAGTTTAGTCATGGATTTATTCTCGTAAAGTCTCAATGATACCCTTGAGGTCAATTTTGCTACCCTTCTCTCTCCTTCAACCATACCCCCACCCTCAGCCAAAGTTAGAACCTCCTCTTTTTTGTGGCTCAAAATTTTTTTCTGTGAATTTTGAATTTTGTGTCTGGTGAACTGCATATCTGTGTTCCTATTCTTCATTAGAGTTACTCTTTATAGCAATAATATCAAATTCAAATTGAAATAATGGCCAATAAATGGTATATAAGTATCCCTAAAAGGTACATATTGACTTAAAAAACAACGTATTCACATTATCTAGATTTTATTTTATTTTTATTTCATGAAACATTTTTCAATTACATTTTAATCTGGTATAGTAACTATGACAGTTTTTTTCATTCCCCTATGCTTTTTAGTTTTAATAAGCCTTTTGATTAGATTCATCAGACAACCGACAAATAAATTCTTGTCACCTATTATTGGTTGTGTTACATTTCTGGACAGAAACTTCACATTCCTATATTAAAAGTTATAATACAAACTCCAGATCCCATTGTTAGACTCTATCTTTAATTGACTATTTAATTTACAAATTAAACTTTTTTTTTTCATTTCTTACCTTCATTAAACAACATTGAGGAAAACACAGCCTATACTCCTATGGCCTATGGTTTCTTATGCAAGAATTCACAATTGTGGGCAATAGTTTTAAGGTGCTTTCTTGTAGTACTATTTGTGTTCCTGTGGATCACAAGAATTTGATGGTAGTTATAATTTTTTTGTGCTCTTTTAGAGATATGTTTTGGAAAGATTTCTTTATTGTTGTTATCAGGTTGACAGAGTAGTCAACTTCTACTGCTAATATCTTCTTCCTACTCCCAGTGAATTGAAAAATATGCCCTGCCCTTTGCAAAGAATAGATCTTGAACTTTCTCTGGGACTCCCACTGGTTTCTCTAAATTTCATTTTATTACTCCACTGGATACTTTTCATCACCCATTTCTTCCAAATTCAGAGATCTGAACCTGACTGCCTTTTGATTTACTGAGTGTAAGATCTCACTTATGAATACTTTGAGGATTGCCTTTTGGTTTAGGGTTATGTTAATTAATGTTTTCTTCTGTTGAAATCTGGGGACATTTTATTTATGGAATAGAAAGTGGTTGCATAAAAGCTTCCCCTATTGACTAGTGAAATTGTTATTGAAAATAATGAAGAAATTAAATTAGAAAATTAAAATTAAATTAAGAATTTAAGAAATTAAATTTTAAAAAGTTTGATCCAGATACTTTAGTATGACACTTGAGAGCTTCTGTGACTTGGCCCCATTACTTTACAGCACTGTCCTTTGTACCCTATACTCTATCACATTTATCATTTCTTCTATAAAGCCTTTCTTGTTCTCAATCAATAAGCAAACCTGTATTAAGCACCTGTAATCTGTGGGGCACTTTGCTAGACTCAGGATAGAAAGATAGAAATTAAAGTCCCTGCCCTCAAGGAACTTACAATCAAGTGATTTTTCCCCCTCATTTGATTCTATAATCACACTTTATTCCTTTCCCCCCACAAATTATTTTCTTCTAGTCTATACGCATATTACCTCTAAACTCCTTGAAAGCAGGTACTGTTTCATCATTGTCTTTATTTCTTTAGTATTTAGCAGAGTGTCTGACAAATAGTAGGTACTTAAATGATCCTATCTCTTTTGTGGCACTTATACTCTACCTTGTATTACAGCTATTTATGTACAGGTATTATCTTCTGTAGTAGATACCAAACTCCTTGAGAGCAGTGATAGTGTCCTAATAGTCAAAAATTCTAAAGCAGCTACTACTTCTCAAAAAATTGTTGGGTGGGTGGATGATGATGTATTGATGTTGAATTGTGATTTTGTTAATTGTGATGCTTTAGTCTTGTAAGAGAGGAGTACTTGGTAGTCCTTACATAGATATAGAGTTAACTATTGATTATTGCCAATCAGATTGCCAGGAATTTTGGATTTGGAATATTGTTTTTACTTTTTTCTTATTGACATGTAGGGGGTGTGGTGTGTGTGCTGTACTGTTTTGTACATATAGGATATATGTCCACATGGGTCTGTCTAGATGTGGCTTGCAAGGGGTGAAGAAAAGATATCTCTATAATCTCTTCCCACTACCTGTCTCCAAAGCAATCTTTGATTCCTCCTAGGAGTGAAAGTGGGAGGTTGGGGCCAGAGGTTGGCCAGTCTGCTGTCTTCAGAGAGAGGGGGTATGAGACTAGAATGATATCTGTCTGCTCTCTTGAATATTGTTAGTCTAGGGGAAGTAATTTTTAGGTTCAAGCTGTACTTCTTGACAGGAAAGCAGGGCCCTGAGTTATATTTCTAAGACTTAACTGTATTACCACCAAATGCTAGTTCCACAATGAACACACCTAGATAATAAACCCATTTATCCAAACAGATAGCAAACAGAAATCAGAGAATATATACATATGAAAATAAACACCAGACAATAAAGGGAGTAAAAAAGCTCTCAAACGTGGGACATAGTCCAAGATCTTACCCTAGGAAAAATTCCCTCAAGTCTATTGTGTATTACTGGATTAAGATAATCAAAGTGCTGGCTGCCCTATGTGTCAACTTATTTCCACAGTTCTTCTCCCTCAAGAAGCCTGAAAGGAGTCTCAAATGGTGTGACTTTACTGTCCAAGCTAGAAAGTAGAAGGTTAGAAGGAAATGAAAATCTAGTTTCTTTAGCTTTTACCAACTCCACTCCTAACACAGGTGTGAGGCATTGTGTAATCAGTCTCCACTTAATGATTAGAGAGTCCCATATTACCAAGGAGCTGTGAGGTTACAGATACAAAACAAATGTATGGTAATTCCTTTTAAAATAGTATTCATCTATCATTTACTTACACTCTCTCATGTAGCCAGAAGTGATGTAGGAAAATTTTTAGTTCAAAGTATTTAGTTATGCCTCTTTGTCTTAGTCTATGAAATATGATGAACAAGTACAAGATGGAGAGCTGATTTCTGCTTCGGGTTGATTCTTTGTATCAGCCCAAAAATTAAAGTTGTCTTTGAGTGAAGCAGATGAAAATGCTTAGTAGAAAGAAAAGATACTTGTTTTCAGTGTTTTTCTTGTTCTTTTTAAGTTTCTTTTTTAAAGAGCTTTCACAATATGGCCATTTCAACTTTCATATTTTTCTTGAAATATTATGAATTCAAAGAACATCGAATTCACTCACATGCTAATCTTTATACAGAATAAATATCTAAAAGTCAGATAGAACTTTTTTTGGGTATTAGCTGCTTACCTACATTAATATGGCTAATAGCAGTTTGCATAATTTCAAACTAACTGAAATGAAATGCTGTGCATCTTGAGATTTCATTGCACAGGATGAGAAGCATTTGTGGCTTGTCTGCCCATACCAATTTAATCATAATCTCATCATTGTGTTTTGGAGTTGTCCCTATTTGTATAAATTAGATTAATCTGATTTTAATAAATGATAACCTTTTAGCAGGGGTCGAGAATCTGCAGCCTCAAGGTCACATGTGGCCTTTTGACTGAGTCCAAGTTTTACAGAACAAATCCTTTTATTAAGGGGATTTGTTCAGTGAAGTTTGGATTCAGTAAAAGGGCTGCACTTGAGGACCTAGAGGGCCACATGTGGCCTTGAGGAGGCACATTCCCCACCCCCCATTTAAGCATTATTTAAGTGTTTGATAACCAATACATTTTAAAACACACAAATTTGGCATTTCTTTGGTATCTAGCGCTGTCTGCTTTGATTCCCAAGTTCCTTAAGATATTTAAGTCCTCTAATCATTGGAATAATTGGATTTATTTTGGTGTTTCTTTCTCTATATATCTTTTGATTTGTTATCAGCAGAGGTTTATTCATCTACTTTTCTGCTGAGGGCTAGTTATTCAGAAACTTTCTCTGATGGTATTAATTTCACTTTCTTTAAGCTAGTTTCTCAGGATGACCCACTTTCCATTTGTGCATTTCATTCTTTTTGCTTTGCTCTCTATTCTGAATATTATATGATGAAACAACTGGCATACTTTACTGATCTGTGTACTGCGTTATCTTTTATAATTGTGATTACAAATTAAGCACACATTTTGCGGTTTCATCCTATAATTTAATACACCAAATTGGATATCTCTCCTGACATTAATCCATCAAAACTGCCACATTAAGTTACTTCTGAATGTTCTTTATATTGCTTGTAACTTTTTATGATTGTTTTATGTTAAAATAATCATCGCTTTTTTTGTTCTCATGCTTGGAGAACATTTTCAGAAATAGCTGCGTTAGTAGTCAGTTATTTAGGAGCATTGATGTTTAAAGTTTTGTGAATAATTCTGCCTATGTGTAAATGAGAGTAGTCTGAGCACTTTGTCAATTTTGATAAAAGTGATTTTTAAAAAAAAAATTGCGCTTTCGGCAACTTTTCCCTGCTCAGGTTATATTGGATAATGTGTAAAGTTTCATTGACTTAAAAGAGTGACAAAAACCAGTACATCATAACTAATATTGATTATGTGCCATAAAACAAGTAAAAATCAGAATAAGTGGCTGGGTTTTCATATTATTTATAGCACATATTTATAACAAAGTTTACTGGAATATTTTTAGACTGCCTGAATAAGTTCAGAGTAGATGGAAATTACTTATATGATTAGTGGATTGATCCATATGTTGATAGTCATGTTTCTTAGTAATTGTTTTGCCCTGTGGGAAGTGTAAGTATTTTAACATGTCCATGCTTAGTTCTCTCTAAAACCAAATAGCAGGTGATATTTTATCATTGAATAAGGCATCTACAAGGACACCTATTTGAAAGTTTAGCAGTAAGTCTGAAATTTATTGTGTGGAAAATTTTCATGTTAAGAATCTATAAAATTATGATTATTAATTTTATATTACAGATTTTCATAAGACTCTAATTTACCTTTCCTCCATATCGTATCATATGAAGTACTTTATGTGTCTTTTTTGAAACCAACTTGAGATTCACAGGCAATAGTTTTAGAACTTGCACCATGACTGAATTAAATGTATATATACAATTCAAGTGATTTGAAGAGATTAAGGTGTCATCTTTAATATTTTCTATATGTAATTGTATTTCCCTCCATTTAATGTATCTTTGTATTTCCTTATTTTCAAAAGATAGTTTTTTTTCTACATCTGCATAAACTTCCTTACTACTGATTTTATTTTTGTTTTAAAATTTCAATTGTACTGTTTCAGAGTACTTTGTGCTCAAAAATCCTTTCCACTCTATCAACTCTGTGCTGCCAGATTTTTCTTTTGATGGCTGGGTAGAATTAGTGTCTGCTCTTTTTTTAAAAAAATAAATTAAACATTTTTCAATTAACAAGCATGTCTTTTCTTACACTCCCACCTTCCCCCCTAACACTAGAAAAAGAAAAACTTCTTGTAAAATGTGTATAATCAAGCAAAACAAATTCCCACACTGATCATGTCCAAGAAAAAGTGCATGTTTCTTTCTGCATATTCGGATCTTCTTCTCTTTTTCAGGAAGTGGATAGCATTATTTATCATCAGTCCTCTGGAATCATGATTGATAATTTTGTTGTTCAGAACTCCTAAGTCTTATGGGTTGAGGGGTAGAGTTCATCCTGAGTCACCAACATGGGCATATTGAATAGGGGCCACTACAGCCAGACCCTGAATTTTGAATCTTCACAGTTGCTTTTGCTAGCTTCTCTGAGTATATACTGTTGCCCTAAAGTGGACATGGCTATTTCTTGAGGTTTTTACCTTTTGTGTTGTTTGTTTTTATCTTGTAGATTCAACTTGAATACCTCTTAATCTGATACTTCACTGCATTCCAACAGATCTGTAATGCAGAAAGGCAGTTACATTAAGGGGCCTGGATTATGTTGCATGAACATATGTGAGGTGTGATATAATCAGTACCTGTGCTGCTTGTAAAGAAATGGAATTCACAGTGCATACCCTTTTATTCAGCAATACCACTACTATGTCTGTATCCCAAAGAGATCATAGAAGAGAAAAAAGGACCCACATGTACAAAAATATTTATAGCAGCTTTTGTGGTGGCAAAGAATTGGAAATTGAGGGGATACACATCAATTGAGGAATGAATGAATAAGTTGTGATATATGAATGCAATGGAATACTATTGTTCTATAGGAAATGATGAGCCAGTCAGATTTCAGAAAAACCTGGAAAGATTTACATGAACTGATGCTGAGTAAAGTGAGCAGAATCAGGAGAACAATGTGCATAATAACAGCAACATTGTGCAAAAATTGACTCTGATAGACTTATCTCTTTTCAGCAATACAGTGCTCTAAGACAGTTCCAAAAGACACATGATAGAAAATGCTGTCCACATCTGGAGAAAGAACTATGGAGTCTGAATGCAGATTGAAGCATATTGTTTTCACTTTTTTGTTTTCTATTTCTCATGGTTTTCCCATTTTGTTCTGATTCCTTCTTTCACAACATGACTAATGTGGAAATATATTTAACATGCTATATAATCTATGTCAGATTTCTATGTGTCTTGGGGAAGGAGAAGGAGAAGGAGGAAGGGAGAAAAATTTGGAAATCAAAATCTTTCAAAAATGAATGTTGAAAACTACATGTAGTTGGAAAAAAGAAAATACTATTAAGTGAAGAAAATTTCTCTTGGGGCTGTAAGAAAAAAAAGAAATGGAATGGTGTCCTTCACCCCTGATTTCTGCAAAGCCCTACAAGGACAAGAGAAGTTTGCAGTATCCAGGGTATAGGTGTATTTCCAAAACATGGAAACTGGTCCAAAATTGAGTCAAATTCACAATCCCTTTTTGACCAATCTCTTTGTGTACCGTATCACATAGGGTATTTTAATGGCTAGCAAAGTAGGGTTTTTTTCTGTTTTTCTGGATTGAGTTCTAACCAATCAAGTGCCTTTGAGTCTTGCATTTTATTGAATCAGGAATCTTTGAATGAATCAAGAGTCTTTAATTGGAAAAATATACATTGTATTACTTGGAGTGAGAGGGGAGAGTAGAGAAAGAAGAAAAGTAGAGAGTAGAGAAAGAACTGAGAGAGAGAAGAAAGTATAAGCAGGCTAGGAGAGCTTGCTTGTGGGGAGGCCTAACAGAAAGAATGTTTGTAATGTTGGTGCTCCCTTTGTTGATCTGTGTTAATTTTTCAGACAGAAGCCCTGTCTGTTGGTCTGTGTTAATTTCTCAGACAGAAGTCTGGTCTGTTAATCTGTGTTAATTTCTCTGATGGAAGCTCTGTCTGTTGGTCTTTATGAGTGAATTAAGCTGAAGAGAGGAGATCCACTCATGGGAAGGAGGTTTAGCTTAAGCCCTTGTTAAGAGTTGTTAAAATAAGTTGAGATGCTGCTGCTGGTAATGGATATAAATATTGTTGTAGCCCTGTTAAGCTTTGTTGCCCTAGAAACAGAAGCTATAGGCAGGAGCCCCTGGAACCTTCTGTCAGGCAAAAGCAGGAAGAGCTTGGAGTGGAGCAGTCCCCATGAGCTGAGAAAAAGAGCATAAGCAGAGAGCTGCTTGCTTGTGAACCCAGGCAAGAGCTGGGAGCAGTCAGCCCACAGAGGAGGAGCCATGGGGTTTGGAAGTCAGCCTCAAGTCAAGATGAGAGAATTTTGCTTGAATACTATGTATTGATTGAGGAGACTGTGCCTTACTGTGACCTAGGGGTGGATGGTGTTTGTATTTTCTGCTACCCCTTAAGGATATGTTGGGCTAGGGAAGATCCTAGCCTGGAACCCCTGATTTTGGGGATGCAATGACATATTCTGTGTAGTGTATTGTGCCAGGGAAGACCCTAGCCTTAGACCCACAATTGTGTAAAAAAGTATTTTGGAGAATATTACTGAATGCAATAAAATATGCTATGTGGGGATTCTGAGGAATGTCATAAAATATGCTGAATGATATGTTTTGTTTAAGACAATGTGGCCACCTTAGTAATAAGCTGTTATGTTACGTTGTTGTGAATATGTATATTTTTAAATTTTCCAGTTGTTATCTAGGCATTTTTTATTCATTTAACTGGTCACCTGATTTCTTTTAGGCCCTTAAGCTGTGGGACTGGAAATTATTCCCAGTTCCAGGAGACTTAATTTAATAGGCTTGCAAAAACACAGATAGACCATTTATGACTGTCAGACTAAAGAAACCATGCTCAACAGTCCATACTTGGAGGGTAACCATAAGCAAGAGCCTCCTACCTGAGCCTAATGAGGATATCAGTTTTATACTGATGGAGACTGCCCTGTCAGAAGCTATGAGGTGTAATGAGTTGCCAACAGTGAAAACCTTTGCTCTCTAAGACCTGAGCCAGTTGCACCCTGGGAAGTTAGTCTTTTGTACTTGCTGCAGCTAGAATATGACAGGCTTCCTGTTTGAGCCAGGTTTTGACTTGCTTTCAAAGTCTCTTGGTCTCTAGTGTATTGTGTCTGCTTGCTGGATTTTCCCCAAATTTCTGGTTTCTGTGCACACTCCAGATTGGACCATCCCATCAGTGGGCTTTTTATCATCATTCCCCAGCCTTTATCTTGAATCTTTTGGTCCCAAACTCCTACCTTGTTTGCCTAGGTCAGTGCTACCTGTGGCTCATCCTGATAAACACAATGTAAAGCTAGTCATCAATGTGTCAATCTGTTTTTTTTTTAAAGGTGAATCATTCCCTTTTATTTTTTTCTTTTTTTAAATTAACTTTTGTGTTTATTTTTAGTTTACATCATTTATTTCCAAAAGATTTTGAGTTACAAATTTTCTCCCTGTCTTTCCCCTACCCACCACCCCAAAACAGCAATCCCACTGAATACCCTCTCCCCCATTCTGCTCTCTCCTATATCCTCCCCCATCCCCCTTCTGACTTTCTGGTAGGGCAAGACTGGTCTCCATACCCCAGTGCCTGTATACCTAATTTCCCAGTTACATGTAAATAATAATAATAAATAATTTTTTAAAAAAAACATTTGATTTTAAAACTTTAAATTCCAGATTCTTTCCCTTCCTCCATTGTCCCCCACCCTTACTGGGAAGATAAGCAATTCATTATAGGTTGTACATGTGTAGTTATGCAAAACATTTCCATAGTGTATATATTGTGAAAGACTGACTATATTTCCCTCCATCTGATCCCCCTCCAAATTGTTCTATTCTCTACTTTGTCCCTGTCCCTTTACATGCTGTTGTGAATGTTATGCTTTAGTTTATTGCTGCATGAGTAGAAAGTTCATTATACTCTATGATTAGGCCCTTGAAATTATTCACAGCAGCAGTCCTGAGGTGTGCTGCTGTGATTGACATTGCAAGTGACTGCCATTTTATGTTATTTCCAAAGCATTTATAATACTGGATTTAGGTGAGACTAGTGAGTGGGAGTATTTAGCAATGAAATGTGTGCAAGGCAGATATGAACTGTTTGAACAAGATGTAGATTTAACAAAGCATCACCATAAGATTGAGGAGCCTAGATTGGTACTGAAAAGTTCAGGGTTTTCAAACAAAATACAGTTGATGATTTAGCCCTAGCTTGACATAGTAAAAGAAGCATGGAGGGCACTCATATGCTAGTATTTCTCTTTAAAAGTTATAATGTACTGTTTTTGACATACAGTGCTTTTTTAGGATAAAGAATAACTTCATTACTAGTACCATTTTAGCACTTTAATCATAGGAGGTAGACAGAAAAGAAAATAAACTAATTCAAATCACTTATTTGCCATGAATTCTTAAGTATTCTGGGTCAGTGCTTATTTGCAAGCCTGATTCATACCTAGGGTAGAAAGCCAAGCATTTAAAAATTTACTAATGAGTTATGAATATATTTTGATATATTGGTTATAATTATGATTTAATAATAAGTTGAAATATATTCTTATGGTACAAATGCATATTTCTTAAAAATTATGAATGGTAAATTCTGTGACTTTTATATGTAGTGCAATTGTGTTGTTAAATAAAACTACACCTCTGTTCATAAAATTATTACATTTTCTCTCCCCTAGAACACCCCCCAAACCCATACATTACATTAAAGTTACTATGAATAAAATCGTTTCTCCCACTGTTTCTCCCAATACAGAACAGATGTTATTCACAAATCAGGAAATTTCTGATGTTATCCTTTTTATAAAAGAAGGCTATGTTTGCATAGTTACCTAAAGGTAAAAGTAATGAAAATGTGCTAAGTATTTCCCTTTGATGTTAGTTTATTTTTTTGCTGTTAGTTTTTTGATTTAATTTTCTTTGTTACTTGTAATATTTAGATTCAATCTCTGCTTTATATTTTCTGTTGATAGACCAGCCAAGTGAAGGCTCTCATACTATTGCCCCTTTTATCCTTGTTACTCTGTCTTCTCTGTTGTTAGATTATCATGCCTTAACCACATCCATTTGTCCTTGTTTGCCTCTGACCTCTCCTTCATACCAGTCTTGATAGTTTTGGGGGATGACAATTATAGCTTGCCTAAAACATTTTTCTGTCCTAGGATGAATGATTCTCATGAAGTCTTTGGAAAAGCTGGCACTATTGTGGATTCTTGGAATCCTAGGGAAAAGAAGTTGGAATAATAGTGTGACAGTGGGTGTCAAAGAATAGTTTGGGTGGCTAGATGAAGCATACCTATGCAAACACTCTGTGACACAGTAAAACAGAATAAAATGAGTTATGAGAAAAATAAAAAAAATTCATCTATATTATATATGTGTGCTTATGTCTCTCTATATAACATGTATATGTATATGTGTGTATGTGTGTGTGTGTGTGTATATGTATATATATATACATTTAACATTAGACAGTGTCTACATAGAGCAGCACCTATATTTCTGTGTTTATATAAGTCATGGAAAATAAAAATATGTATATATTTCTTTATATTAAGTATGCTCATGAAAATGAGAAAGTTGTGGGTAGAGTCAAGATGGTGGCATAGAAACAGGAGAACTCTGTGGCTCCCCCCATATCCACATCAAATACCTATAAAATATGACTCTAAACAAATTTTAGAGCTCCAGAACTCATAAAATGACAGAGAAACAAGGCTCCTGCTGAAGGCAGCCCGGCAGACAGATGGAAAGGACTCATTGTAGCATGCTGGAAGCAGAGTCTAGCTCCATGTGGTTTTAGCCCCAGGCCATCCAGGAGAAGCCATGGCTGCAGCTCTCAGGAGAGTGGATCACTGGCAGCTGTGGCAGTTTGCAGAATTACCAACCCATAAGAGCCAAGGACAAAGGGAAAAGGTCAGTGGAACTCAGCTAAATTTTGGAGAGAGGGTCTGGCCAACTGACTCCAGAGCTGGAAGCAGTCTGAAGCAGCAGCCCTGTAGCCACCTCCACGTGGCTGCTTCATAAGCTTTTGGACTACAGATTGCAGGGGGGCCAAGTGATCATTCAGAGGCTAAGTGTAAGAGCCTTGAGCTGCCTGGATTGGGATCGTGGTCTTGGGTGGTAGTCCTGAGGTACGTTTTCAGCGAGCCAAAGCTGGTGGGGGCTGCAGAAACTTTGGCTTCCTAATAGCTCTGGCAGCTGTGAAAACCCCAACAATTTGGGACAGAGCTCTCCCCTCTGAAAGCAGAGTTCTACTGAGCCCAAAAGTTAAGATACTGACTGGCAATATGAGCAGGCAAAGGAAGCAAAGAAAGCTCAGCAATACAACTTTAGATTCCTTTTTTGGGGACAAAAAAGATGAAAGCATGGAACGGGAGGAAGACAACACAGTCAGAACTCCCACACCAAAAGCTTCCAAGAAAACTGTAGACTGGTTAGAAGCCATAGAAGAGCTTAAGAAGAACTTTGAAACCACATAAGAGAAGTGGAGGAAAAATTGGGGAGAAAAATGAGAATGATGCAAGAAAATCATGATGAGAGTCAACAACCTGACTGAAGAAAATAACACCTTAAAAAATAGACTAACCCAAATGGCAAAAGAGGCCCAAAAAGACAATGAGGAGAAGAATGCCTTAAAAAGTCGAATTTGCCAGATGGAAAAAGAATCTCAAAAGCTTGCTGAAGAGAATAATTCCTTCAGAATTAGAGTGGAGCAAATGGAAGCAAACGACTTTCTGAGAAATCCAGATACTATTAAACAGATGCAAACAAATGAAAAAATAGAAGGCAATGTGAAATATCTCATTGAAAAAACTACTGACCTAGAAAACAGATCTTGGAGAGACAATTTAAAAATTATTGGACTACCTGAAAGCCATGACCAAAAAAAGAACCTAGAAAGCATCCTTTGAGAAATTCTCAAGGAAAATTGCCCAGATATTTTAGAACTAGAGGGAAAAATAGAACTTGAAAGAATTCACTGATCACCTCTTGAAAAAGATTCCAAAAAGAAAACTCCTAGGAATGTTATAGCCAGGTTCCAGAGTTCCCAGATCAAGGAGCAAATATTACAAGCTGCCAAGAAGAAACAATTTGAATACTGTGGAAACACAATTAGGATAACCCAGGATCTAGCAGCTTCTACATTAAGAGAT
>CM053582.1:466343140-466353140 GCA_028627135.1 Pseudochirops cupreus | reverse complement strand
CCGTTTTGATGTTACTTTGTCAGAGTTGAGAGGCCTCAGACCTTGTTGGGCCTAGGTTGATTTCACAGGCAGAAGGTGAATTGAAGAGGATGCAGGCAATGTGCATAAATGTTGTGGTGTCTTTGTTAAACTCTGTCTTCCCAGGAACATAAACTGCTAAGAACTTGCCTCGGGTCAAGATGAAGAAAAGACCTCTCCTTGGATATTGAATGCTGTGATGATATTGTAACCTACTTGTGACCTAGGGGTGGATGGCCTTTGTGCTTTGTGACTGACCAAATGAATGTACTTTGTTTGTGATTGGAAACTAATCTCCACTTGAGAAGAGAGACTTTGTGATTGACTAAATGAATGTACTACACAGGGGTGGAGTACTTTGACTTTGTATTTTGTGGTTGAATCAAGGACTTAACTAAATGACTGAGTTACACTTGGTGAATCCTGTATTTTAATTTTCTGTGAATGTTTTGCCTTAATTTGTCACTGAATAAATGGAGTTTACTATGTTTGTAATCAGAACCTTGGAGGATGCTCATGCCTGGTGTTACACCACCATGTAAAGCTATTTCTCTATCACTCAGCTCACATCTTGGTGGCTGTTGTCAATTCCCAGGAGTTTCTCTCTCCCTTCTCATTGGGTTCTCTGCTTGGCTCATAGGATTCCTTTCTCCAACTCAACTATTGTCTGTAAACTAGTAGTCTTCAACCAATGTGTCGATTTTCCTCAAATATTTTAACTTCCCAATTCCATAATCTACTTATCTCCCTTTACCTGCTCTTCCACTCAACATCAGTTACACACAGGGATGTCATACCCTTAACATTCCTATCACCTATCAGTATTGCATTTCTATGTTTAAGAACTCTGAAATTGCTTTTTCCCCAATCATAACCTTTTATCATTCCATCACTCTCAGGGTCTTACTATCACAACCCTATTTTTCATGCTCACTGTGACCTCTTATCCCTTCATCCTTCAGCATTTACCCCTAGCAATCACCTCTGCTCTAGGTATCTACCTATCCTTTCTTCCCTGTCTTGACCCCTTTCAAGAGATCACATTGTCCATCTACCTTTTCACCGCTGCAAGTCAGTCCTTCTAGTCTTCCCTAATTAATTCTCTCCCCACTCACCATAGTGGCTGTTCCTAAACTTCACCTTTCTCAAACCTGTCACAACTGCCTTTATCCCACACTACCATTTCAATTCTTTTTGTAATCTTCATTTGCTACCTTTATAATGGTTCTTTCTCTACTCCCACCCTTAAAAAATTCTCACTTGATCCTATTATCACCATTAGTTACTATCGTATATCTTTCCCTTTCTCACCTAAACTCTTTAAAAAAGATGTCTGCATTTAGTACCTCCATTTTCTTTCTTGCTTTCTTATAAATCTTCTGCAATCCAACTTCATTATTCAACTGAATCTGCTCTCTCCAAAGTTACTAATGATTTCATAATTGTCAAATTTAATGACCTTTCCTTTTAGCTTATCTTTTTTTTTTTAACCTTTCTGCAGCATAATATGTAGTGGATCACCTCTTGGATATACTCCTCTGGGTTTTTTGTGAGACTGTTCTTTCCCCTGGTTTTCTTCTTACATGTATGACTGTTCCTCCTTAGTCTTCTTTTATGTAACTCATTTTCATCATGTGCCACTGAGGTTATATCTGAAGGTTCTGTGCCCTACTCTCTTCTGTTTTCTGTCTACCTTCAGCAAGAGGACCTTCCCAGTCTCCTTTCCTTATCTTCTCTCATTTGTGGGTACATTCCTGTTTAAAGTTATTTGAATATTCTGTGAATGTATCTTGTATATTCCTATTTATGTGCAAGTTGCTTGCCTCTTTAGAATGCAAGCTCCTTGAGGCAAGTACTATTTAAAAATTTTTTTTCTTTGTAATACTAGTTTTAATTTAAAAGAGGCTTTTAATGATTGCTTATTGATGGACTACTTTCACAGTGCTGGTAATGAAGTGATGAAAAGTGGTGCTGAAAATCACAGAAAATCAAGCATTAACTTTTAGTGAAGTGCTAGAAAGAATGGTAAGGGTACTGAAAAATCATAGAATTCAAATATTAACTAATGGCAGTTTACACTGCAGTGTGAATTACTTCAGATAAGCAGCAATTTTTATTTCGGATAGCAATGATCTTGCATACATACTTCTACTGACCTTAGGTTGAATCAAAATGTGTGACCTTGCCCAGCTGAAACTGGCTTGAGTTGATTTCCCAAACTTTAACTAGTTCTCTATTAGTTGAGCTGAACTCATACTATTTCATTGCTATCCTTTGTTGTGTTTTTAATTCTTTGTTTTTTTTAAAGAATAGATATTACTCCAAGGAAATATGCAAAAGCTGTATTTCTTAAAGAACACGCTGTAATGCAGCTGTTGGCATAGGTTGAGTCAAATATTTCAAGGAACATTAAAGCCCATAATGAAACAGGATCACTTACACCCAAACACAAAGGGATGTGAAATAAAAAACAAAAAATAATGCCAAGAACTGACAAATTTATTGCTGAATAGCAGCCTAATTAATTCTTTAAAATGATCAAAGACTGTCAGAGGGACCTGGAAGCTGGAGGAGCTATTACAGATTTTTCTAAAGTGCGGCATAATCTTCTTGAAATTGGAGGAACAGCAAGGCCAGTTTTTTTTAAAAAAAAGACAAAGCTGCTAGCCATTGCTATGAAGTAAAAAACTCAAAAACTTTGTAATGAGTAAAACAATAGAAAGACTAGAGTACTGAAGACTGCAAAAAGTTAATTTCTATTGATAAAGTTCATTTTTTAATTTAATATCATATGAAAACCATTGTCCGCATAATCTTAGGTGATCTTGTAAGATCTGGGCATCTTCATCAGTTATTTTTTTCTGCTTTTAGTGGGTCCTGAAGTCTTTCAGTCCCATTGAGGGAATGATGAACTCTGATAAATCAATTGATATACTGTAGGGCAGAATTTTTACAGAATTATAGAAATTTCCATATGGAGATAGAATATGGCAACACAGTCTTATGCCATGCCACATGTCATGAAAGGTTTTGGGAAGTACTCAAGAAATGGAAATAAACATATTTCATTGTGCTGGGACCTTTGCTTATTTAAACCTTCTTATAAAATCTGTGGGTACAATTTAGGGTCAGGTTGGAAAAATAGACTGCTCACAAAAGGCATATTCAATATTCAATATGATAATGTTGTTTTAAGATATGTGAATCTTGTGAACTCATTACCAAATAATGTAATGAATGAGTGAAGAAAAATGATATATATTAATTTTTTTCAAAAAATATTAAAAGCTGTAAGTTTTATTTGTGAACCAAATTTAGTTTTTTTATTTTCAGCCAAATAAATTCCATATCACTGTAAGTTTCAGCTCTTTATTTAATTACCATTGAGTTGATAAATTATTGAATGGACTGAACCATTTCCATATAAGATAAATCAGAAATATAAAGACATTGGCCTTAAACGGAAACACAGCTCACAATGTATATTAATGATGTGAATAATAATGGTATTGATAGACTTTCTTTAGTCGTGTTCCCAGGGCAATGAGAAATATAATTTCTTGAGATACTTAGTTACTATACTTTGTGGTAGTAATGTAGGTAAATAAACCATTATAAAGATAATTGCAGTTTACGTGCTAATATCAATTGCAGAGGATAAAGTAGAGCAATTTTATAAACTTGAATAAGCACATCCAAGTCAAATGAAAACACACTTTGATACCTATTTCCTTGATTGTAAAGGACTTTATGAAGTTAGTGGAGAAAAGAACTTGCAAACTATGTTTTGGACTTAAGAAATAAAGTTATAGATTTTTAGATTATTCAGAAAACTCATGAATATTTTTTCATAGTGAGAAGTCCCTGAATATGGCAAACACCAACCTATATCACAAAAAATGAAATATATTTTTATCTTAATGGGGAGGAAATTACCAGTTACAGTGGTACCTTGACATATGAGTGCACCAACTTAGGAGATTTCCCAGATACGAGTTGTCACTTGGTCGATTTTTTGAATTGAGAGCCAAAATTTGAGGTTTGAGCTGCTGCTAGTTGGCGTAATGACCACAACCCTATGCCCACTCAGCATCCCATGCCTCACTCCTTCAGTCCACATGTTTATCTTGCCAGTGAAGAACATTATGTTAAGCAAAAGTAAAAAAGATATTGTAGCAATTAAGTTCAGGGATAAAGTATAGCATCAAGAGTATAGCGAGTAAGTAAACAAAAGTGACTGAAAGAGCACGAAACAGAGCTCCTCTAACCTCCTTCATCGATCTCCTCCATCCTCTACCTTTGCCAATATCTTCTGTTAGTTCAAGTCATCTGCTATCCAAGGTAAATATACACTGTATAAAACCAGTTTATTTCTTTACATTCTCTTTTATTATGTTTTTATACAATATTTGTTATTTATAAATACTTTTTCTTATTTAAAAATATGTAACAAAAATACTGGGGTGGCATTTTGGGGGCTGGAATGGATTAATGGCATTTCATTTAATTTCAATGGGGGAAAAGTGATTTGATATACAAGCAAATTGAGTTACAAGCTCAGTAAGGGAATGAATTAAACTTGTAAGTCAAGGTACCACTGTATTATAATTTCAGAATCACCTCTTTGTGTATAGTTAAATCATCTATTGGTTAGCTCAATCACTGTGCACATTTCTCTTCATTCATGCATTTTTTCTTGCATTGAAAACACAAATTTTGTTTCTTCTCTCATTTCTTGGGGAATATATTATTTATTTCCTTTTGTACCTGCTTTGTACTTTCTTTCATTCTCAAATTTGGAAATATTAGTGCTTTGGTTATTATTATCCTTGTTAGAGATGTAGGGCACTAATATTTCTGTCCATTGTAGTATTTCCTGTTTTCAGTTTCCAGTTTCTGATATGAGCCTCACATTAGTGGAATAGGCAACTCCTCCTTATAGTTATAAGGGTCCAGTGAAATTGCTGTCTCTTTTCTTCTCTGTAGGCAATGCTTACAATACTTTCTTCACTTAAATAAACTGGCATTTATACAGCTTCAACATCAACCATCAACCAAAAATACCATTTTTCTCCCCTAGCTCAGTGCATGATTTCCCTGATCCTTTTTTTTTTGCTTTTTTTTTTGGAGGACAATTGAGGTTAAGTGACTTGCCCAAGGTCACATGGCTAGTTTTTTTTTTGTTAAGTGTCTGAAGCCGGATTTGAACTCAGGTCCTCCTGACTCCAGGGCTGGTGCTCTATTCACTGTGCCACCTAGCTGCCCCTCCCTGATCATTTTTACCCTGGGGTACACTGTCTGGTTGCAACTGAACTACTTCTGTGGCAGTCCTCTCATTCTTCTCTTATTAAATTTCTTTTACATCCCCCAAAATCATTGTTTTGAGCTCTTTTTTCTTCTCTTCAAGCTCAACCCACCATTCTTCTAATGCTTTTTCAGTAGAGAACATTGCCTCCTACTTTGATGAGAAAATTGGGGCCATACATTTTGAAATCTTCTCTTTTATTCTGAAATTCAAAACTCTTTTTACATAGTTTTTCATTTGCTCTGGTGTCCAATAAAGATCCTCATCACTTCTCACCTAGATTATTGGAATAGTTTCCTAATCTCCCTGCATTTGGTGTTTCCCTCTCCAGTCTACCATCTACATAAGTGCCAAAGTGCAAAGATAAATAAATACTTGATAAATGTTTGCTAAGAAGAAATTAACTGATGAGAATGAACTTTAGTGAAGACAACATTAAAGAATTAGAGTCACAAAATGAAAGATGAAAAATGGCAACAACAACAAAATACTAGAAAACATAAGAATAAGTGGACCTTTTCTTACTATGGAATTCCTTAGCTTAGTAGCTGTCTAAAACCAAGACCCCAAATCATATGGAATGTGAATTAACAAGAGGCTTTTCCAGTAGATTAGGATCAAAGCAAGGATAACCATTATCACCACAACTATTTAATAAAGTGCCTAGCTATATGCTAGCTATAGCAATAAGACAAGAATGCAAAATGGAGTGAATAAAGACAGGCACAGGGAAAAAAACAAAATTATTACTTTTTTGTTGATGATGTCATGGTTCATTTAGAGAAACCTAGAATAACTTCAGCAGTGTTGTTGGACATAAAATAAATAGATCCATATAAATCACCAGCATTTCTATGTATTAAAAAACACATCAGTAAGAGTTAGAAACAGAAATTCCATTTGAAATAAATACAGAAGCTACAAAATGCTTGGGTGTACATCTTTCAAGTTTCACTCAGGGATCTTTTGAATTTTTTTTTAAATTACTCTTTGCACAGATAAAGACAGATCTAAATATCGATTGTTATGGGTAGGCTGAGCCAAACCAATAAAACAGCAATACTATCTGGATTATTTTACTAATAATTAAATACCATTGCCATATTAATCAAAAATACCAAAGGATTCCTTTATAGATCTAGGAAAATAGTAACAAACTCTATCTAGAGGAATAAAAGGTCAGCAATCTCAAGGGAAATCATGAAAAAAATGTAAAAGGAGTTCTAGCAGCACTAAATCTCTATTGTATTACAAAGCAGAAATGGTTGAAAAAAGATTCATCAGAGGAAAAGACAAGGTAGACAACACACTAAAGCAAATGTACACAGGAGCCTCATGTTCAGTAAAGTCAAAGATGCCAGCTACTTTGGTTAGGATTCGTTTGACAAAAAATGCCAAGGGAAAAAAACAGTCTGAAAGCAGCCTGGTAAAAATTAGATTTAGATCAATGATTCATATAGCATATCATAAGCTCCATATGAGTATATATGACTTAAACATAAAAAGTCATATCATAAACAACTTAATGGAGAAAGGGAGGCATTGCCTTTAGGATGTACAGATGGAGATGTGGATGATCCCACAAAATGGACAATTTTGTACTTAAATTTTAAAAGTTTTTACACAGAAAACTAAAGAAGCTAAGATGAAATGAAAAACAGTTAATTAGGGAGAAATTTTTGCAGCAAGTTTCTTTGATGAATGTTTAATTTTTTTTTGGTCTTTATTAATTTGTTTGTTTACTTTTAGTTTACAACATTCAGTTCCACAACCCCTTGAGTTTCAAATTCTCTCCCCTTTCCTTTTCTCTCCTGTCCTCACCCCCCACCTCCCTGGGGGCAAGCAATCAAGTATAGGATTTGCAAATATTTTCACAGTAGATATTAGTCAGGTTGTAAAGAAGGAATGTAACTGATGAAATGAACAGTATGAAAGAGGAAATAAAACCAAACAAGAAAAAGAAAGAGAGCAGGTAGTTTGCTTCATTCTGCATTCAAACTCTGTTCTTTCTTTCTTTCTAGTTCTTTCTCTGAATGTAGACATCTCCTTCCATCATGAGTCTTTTGGAGTTGTCTTGTAACCTTACATTGCTGAGAAGAGTCCAGTCTATGGTCATCACACATACATTGTGTCTGTAATTGTGTACAAATTTCTCCTAGTTCTGCTCTTCTCACTCAGCATCAGTTTGTATAAGTCTCTCCAGGTAAATATGAAGTCTGTCTCCTCCTCATTTCTTATAGCACAATAGTATTCCATTACATTCATATACCACAACTTGTTAGCCATTCCCCAATTGATGGGTATCCCCTTAATTTCCAGATTTTTGCCACCACAAAGAGAGCTGCAATAAATATTTTTGTGCATACAGGTCTTCCTCCCACTTCTATGATCTCTTCGGGACACAACCCTAGAAGTGGTCTTACTGGGTCAAAGGGTGAGCAGCTATTTATAGCATTTTGGGCATAGTTCCAGATTGCTTTCCAAAATGGTTGAATCAGTTCACAACTCCACCAATAATGCATTAGTGTTCCAATTTTTCCACATCCTCTCCAACATTTGTCATTTTCCTGTTTTGTCATCTTAGCCAATCTGACTGGTGAGATGTGGTACCTCAGAGTTGTTTTGTGTATTTCTCTAATCAGTAGTGATTTAGAGCATTTTTTCATATGCTTATAGATATCTTTAATTTCTACCTCTGAAAATTGCCTGTTCATATCCTTTGACCATTTATCAATTGGGGAATGACTTGTATTCTTATAGATTTGAATCAATTCCCTGTATATTTTAGAAATGAGGCCCTGATCAGAGACACTGGTTGTAAAAATTCTTTCCCAATTTCCCACTTCCCTCTCAATCTTGGTTACATTGGCTTTGTTTGTACAGAAACTTTTCAATTTAATGTAATTAAGATATTTTGCATTTTATAATGCTCTCTAACTCTTCTTTGGTCATGAAGTCTTCCCTTTTCCGTAAATCTGACAGGTAAACTATTCCTTGCTTTCCCAGATTGCTTACAGTAGTAGCCTTTATCCCTAGATCATGCACTCATTTAGACTTGATTTTGATATGTGATGTTAGATAATGGTCTATGCCCAGTTTCTGCCATACTATATTCCAGTTTTCCCAGCAGTTTTTGTCAAATAGTGAGTTCTTATACCCAAAACTGGGGTCTTTGGGTTTATCAAACAGTATATTACTATAGTCATTGACTGCTGCATCTCATGTATCCAATCCATTCCATTGATCCCCTATTCTATTCCCCAGCCGGCACTAAGTAGTTTTGATGACTGCTACTTTATAAGACAGATTAAAATCTGGTACGACTAGGCCACCTTCCCTAGCATTTCTTTTCATTAATTCCCCTGATATTCTGGACCTTTTGTTCTTCCAAATGGATTTTGTTACTATTTTTTCTAGCTCTATAAAGTAATTTTTTGGTAGATTGATTGGTATAGCACTAAATATATAATTTAATATAGGTGAAATTGTCATTTTTGTTATATTAGCTCAACCCAGCCATGAGCAATTGATGTTTTTCCAATTAGTTAGATCTGACTTTATTTGCATGAAAAGTGTGTTGTAGTTGTGTCCATATAGGTCCTGGGTTTGTTTTGGCAGGTAGATTCCTAAATGTTTTATAATGTCTATAGTTACTTTAAATGGGATTTCTCTTTCTATTTCTTGCTATTGGATTTCATTAGAAATATATAGGAATGCCAACGATTTATGTGGGTTTATTTTATATCCTGCAACTTTGCCAAATTTATTTATTGTCTCAAGTAGTTTTTTACTTGATTCTCTAGGATTCTCTAAGTATATCATCATATTATCTGCAGAGAATGATAGCTTAATCTCTTCTTTGCCTAATTTGATTTGTTCAATTTAGTTTTCTTCTCTAATTGCTACTGCTAACATTTCTAGTACCAGATTGAATAACAGGAGTGATAGTGGACATCCTTGTTTCACCCCTGATCTTATTGGAAATGCTTCTAGTTTATCCCCATTACATATACTAGTTGCTGATGACTTTAAATAGATGCTACCTATTATTTTAAGGAAAACGCCATTTATTCCTATACTTTCTGGTGTTTTTAATAGGAATGGATGTTGTATTTTGTCAAAAGCCTTTTGTGCATCTGTTGAGATAATCATATGATTTCTGCTAGTTTTATTATTGATATGATCAATAATAATGATGATTTTCCTAATATTGAACCATCCTTGCATTCCTGGAATAAATCCTACCTGAATAAAGTGTAATATTGTTGTGATAAGTTGCTCTAGTGTCTTTGCTAATATTTTATTTAAAATTTTTGCATCTATATTCATCAGGGAAATTGATCTATAGTTTTTCTCCACTTTGTGTGTTCCTGATTTAGATATCAGTACCATATTTGTATCATAAAAAGAATTTGGTAGGACTCCACCAATTTTCCCTAATAATTTGTAGAGTATTAGAATCAAGTGTTCTTTAAATGTTTGATAGAATTTGCTAGTAAATCCATCTGGCCCTGGAGATTTTTTCCTAGGGAGTTCACTGATGCCTTGTTCCATTTCTTTTTCTGAGATGGAGTTATTTAAGCAATTTATTTCCTCTTCAGTTAATCTGGGCAACTTATATTTTTGTAAATATTCATCCATTTCACTAAGATTGTCAAATTTTTGTGCATATAATTG
>CM053582.1:466306278-466325657 GCA_028627135.1 Pseudochirops cupreus | reverse complement strand
CCAGGCAGGTTTAGGCAAGAGCGCTTAGCCTCTGAATGATCACTTGGCCCCCCTGCAATCTGCAGGCTGGGAGCTCTGTAGCAGCCACATGGAGTTGGCTGCAGGGGCTGCTTCTGCTGCTTTCTTGCCCTGGGGGCCGGTGGCTGGACCTGCTTCTCTCCCCCAAATTTAGCCGAGTTCCACTAACCTTTCACTTTGTCCTTGGCTCTCATGGGTTGATAATTCTGGAAACTGCCACAGCTGCCAGCAATCCTCTTGTCTGAGTGCTCCAGCTGTGGCTTGTCCTGGCTGCCCTCAGGCTAAAGCCTGTCTCAGCTCCCAGCATGCTGCATTGAGCACTTCTGGTCCGCCTGTTGGGCTGCCTTCAGGGAGAACTTTGTTTCTCTGTACTTTTGTGGGTTCTGGAGCTCTAAAATGTGTTTAGAGTCATATTTGATAGGTGTTTGAGGTGGTTATGGGGGGAGATCTCAGAGTTCTCCTGCTTCTATGCTGCTGTCTTGACTCCACCCCCATACTTTTTTTTTTAATATATATTTACATCTGAAAGTGATCCTTTCAGGTTCCAAACTGTATTTTTTTTTCTATTTCTCCCTGTAACAAGCTTAACTTTCTCTTTCTGTATTTATATACTATTCTATTCAGGGAATATGTGCTAAGTATTGGCATTAATTCATTTTTGTGGTATCTTTAAGCATAATTTTTTTCATTATTTATCTTTTTTTAACCAAATCTATTTGATATGCCCTTGTGTTAGATCATGCTTTTTAGCCCTACTTTTAAAGTTCACCTGAAGCCTAATGAATTTTTATCTAGATCTTATTTGAGTTCATTATGAATATTTATGTTTCAAGTGTATTTCTTTCAAGCAACATATTATTGGATTCTGCTTTCATCTTCCAGATTTAATCTTCCATTTTATGAGTGAGTTCATTACATTCACATTGAGTTATGATGGTTAATTATGTATTCCCTTCCTTGTTCTTTTCTTGTATTTTACCTTTTTTCATTCCCTATTACCACTTTACAAAGAAGATGTCTGTTAGGAAGAGGTATACATAGCATTAGTGATCTATGCGTAATTACAGTCAGCTTCCACTCTCCTGTCTCTCTTTTTTCCCCCAATCTCCCATCATAGTCCCTAATCACCCTATAGTTCTCATTCCCTAATGACAGGTTCTTACCTGTTATTTCTGCCCTTTTAATATTCCCATTCCAAAATTTTTTCACTTAAAATTGGAGAATTTTTTAAAAGATAAATTCCTTTGAATCTAACCTCCCTATTATTCTCTCCTTTTCCTGTCCCAGTTTACTTCTGTTTCCCTATTCAGTTGAGAATATTTCCTTACTAAATTCAGTGTCTCTTTGTTCTCATCTTCTCTTTGAGATTCAAAGTGAGGTTCATTCCCTCTATACCTTCTTCTGTGTATAATTTTCTGTTCACATATCATGAAAGAGTAAATGTCTATCTTCTTTTCTCCCTTCATTGTCATCTATTCCTTTTCCCCTCAATGTCTTTTTTTTTCTGAGATAATAAAAACATATTTTTGTGAGCTCCTTTGTTTAATTTACCTTTCTCCATAATCCTTGATGACATTGGATTCCTCTGGGGACTCATCTGCTCCCCCAGTTATAGTGTACATCCTCCATCCTTGTATTGTCCATTCCAGTTACTCAAATACTTGTAATTCTCATCTCCCTTAGTTTCTCTTTCTGGTTTTCCTGGCTTTTCTTAGTTATGAGCTAAAATCCCATATTCCCTGAAATAGCATTTCTCTATCCTCCTTAATACTAAGAAGATATTCATTATCTTAAATTTATTGTGTTTATACTTTTTATTTATACACAATTGTTTGCTTGGTGTCTTCTCCATTAGAATGTGAGCTCCAGGATAGCAGGGACAATTTTTTTGCTTTTCTTTTCATCATAAGTGCTTAACACAGTAACACTTAGTGGGGCCTAAATGTTTGTTCACTTCACTATTTACTTTTTTGCATTTTTCTTGATTCTGCTGTTTACATATATATATATATATACATATATATATGTTTCTACTAATTTCTGATCTTTTCAACAGGAATACTTGAAAGTCCTCTATTTAATTAAGGCTTTGTTTTCTCTCTGTGGGATTATACTCAACATTTTTTGTAAAGCAAGGTATCCTTGATTTTTGCTCCATCTTTTACCTTTTAGAATGTTGTATTCCAAGCTTTCCTCCCTTTTAGAAGGATACTTGCCAAATCTTTTGTGATCCTGACCATATCTCATTGGTATTTGATCTATTGCTGGCTCTTCAAGGTATTCTTTTTGTGAATTGGAAGTTCTGGATTTAGGCTATGATATTTCTTGGAATTTTTATTTTAGCATTTCTTTGAAGAGGTATCTCCAATCTCACATCTCTAAAAGATGTTAGACTTCTCAAACTGGATATCCTGTAGACATCTTAAGCTTAGTATGTCTAAAACTGGACTTATTATCTTTTCTGCAATACTCTCCACTCTTCCAAAATTCTCTGTTTTTGTCAGACATGCTACCATACTCCCTGGCATCCAGATTCCCTAGGTCTTATCCTTGATTCTTCTTTCTTTATAACTCCCTGCCTTTGATATGCAGTCTATTACTAAGGTCTGCAGATTTTGTGTCCACAACATCTCCCTTCTCTCCTCTGATACTGCTACCACCTTGTTGTGAGTTCTCATTATTGGACTACTTCAATAGCCTGTGGGTTGGCCTCCCTTTTTCACATGTCTGTTCACTCCAGTCCATCCTCTACTCAGGTGTTAAATTAATCTTGAAGTGCAACTCTGGCCATGTTACCCCTCCCTTGACTCAATAAACTACAGTGGCTCCCTATTATCTCTAGGATCAAATATAAAATTCTCTCACACTCAAAGCCCTTCATGTACCTTTCATGGCCTTCTTCTACCTTTCTAGTCCTATTTTACCTTACTTTCCCCACATACTCTCCAAATCACTGACACTGACTTCCTTGCTGTTTTTTGCATGAGATACTGCACCTCTAGATTCTGGAAATTTCCTCTGGCATTTTCTCATCCCTGTAATGTTCTCCCTCTTCATCTTTTCTTTCTGACTTCTTTGAAATGTCAGCCAAAATCTCATTTTCAACAAAAAAAACCTTTTATCATACCCCTTAATGCTAGTACACTCTCTGCTGATTATTTCCAGTGTGTGTATGTGTGTGTGTGTGTGTTTGTGTGTGTGTATGTCTGTGTAAAACTCTTGTCTGTACGTAGTTATTTGCATGTTATTTCCCCTTTACACCTTAAGCTTCTTATGAGTAGGGACTGTTTTTTGCCTTCCTTTGTTTCTTTAGTGTTTAACACACCATCCAGCATATAGTAAGCATTTAATAAATGCTTATTTATTGATTGATTGGATTATTATGATTTTCACTTTATCCTTTGCTTATAAGTCTGGATAATTTTCATTTATGATTTCTGAAAATGTGGCATCCAGGTTTGGTTTTTTTTGGGGGGGGGTATTGTTTTCAAGTAGTTGAATCATTCTTGGTTCTTTTTCTCTGTGGTCTGTTTTCCAGAAAAAAAAATTAGGCAAGAGAAACTATATTTTCCTCTATGTTTTAGTTTTTTTAGCTTAATATTTCTTGTATTATGGATTGATTAATTTCTGTTTGGTCTCATAATTTTCTAGGAGTCTATTACATGGAAAAAGCTTTATACCTCTTATTAATTCTTGTTGAAGTATTTTTTCTTTAGAACTTTCATTCTATTTCCAATTCTTTCTTTTTAAGCCCAAGTTCTAAACATTTTCTATATCATGAATCCCTTTGACAGTCTGGGGAATGCTTCAATCTTTATCCTGGAAAAATGTTTTTAAATACATGGAATAAAATACATAGGATTACAGAGGAATGTATTTATAATGAGGTAAGGAGGTAATTATTTTCCTCTCAAAATTCAGGAACCTATCTAAAGTTCAAGGAATCCATGAAGCATATATTAAACTCTCCTACTGTAGAGCTCTCATTTCATCTTAATACATACCATTTTCAAAGTCTTCCTTCATTTTTTCCTAGAATTTTAGTTGACTTTGTCACCAAGTATATTTTTGTTTGGAGATTTGCTTGTTCGTGTTTTGGAGCTGCTGCTTTCTTCTTAATTGTGTTTTGGGCATCCTTGATACCATGATATTTCTTTATAGTGGGATTGTTTTTTTTAAAGGTCATTCTTTTATCTTTAATTCCTACTTTCTGTTAGGGCCAGTCTCTATGTATTTATAGAGGGAACACTGTGTCCTTTTTGGTCCTGATCTGTATTCTTTAGGGTGCTGCTATTGCTTTATCTGGGTATTCAGTCCTGTATCCTTTAAGGATCTCAGTGAGAGCTTATTCTAAGCATCTGCAAATTTTCAGTGAGCTTTAAACAGTTTAATCAACAGTAGAGTGTGATTGTTACTCTCCCTGTCTGGGCTTTGCAACCTCCCCACCTATGTTTAGTTATGAATAGCACAGCTTCAGTTGATTCTTGCTTGCTCTAGCTGCTGGGTGGCTTTGTGGGTTCAGAGAGACAGAACTATAGGTTCATCCCTGATCTGAGTGTAAAGCCAAGCCCAAGCAACCTTCCAGAGGACTGCTGCTGTGAATAGCTCTAAGGTTCTGAACACATAGTATAGTGAACTCTCTATTTATTCAGCAATAAACTAAAGCAAAACATTCACAGAAACCAAAGTACAGCATTCACAAGGATATAACAACTTATCACTAAAATGGCCACATAGTTTTAAACAAAAGATATCATTCATTAAGTCATTAACTCAGTCTTCCTTAAGGAACAATGTTCCTTAAGGGACACAAAGTAGAAAGGTCACAGTTTTCCCACCCCAAGGTCACATTGTCTTAATCTCTCAGTCAAAAAGTCTTCTTGATTGGATATTAGTTTGCAATCATCCTTAACTCAATCAGCCTTAAGGAGTACAAGGTACAAAGCACAAAGTTTTCCCACCCCTAGGCCATAGTAAATCATGATCTCTTCAGTCAGCACTAAGTACCCAAGGAGAGATCTTTTCATCTTGGCTCAAGGCTGGCTCCCAGATTCCATGGTCCCTCTTCCATGGCTCTAGATCTTGCCTGAATCTACCCAACTGTCACCTGGATTTACAGGCAGGCAGCTCTCAGCTCCTCGTCCAGTTCCTTATCCAATTCCCATTCCATATTGAAGCTCACAGTGTCCAGTCCACCTTAAGTCCTTTGCAGTTTCTGTTTCTGGGAAGAGAAAGCTTAACAGAGCCAAAACAGTACTCATGCACATTGCTGGCACCATCATCAATTCACTATCTGCATGTGAAATCAACACAGACCCACCAACAAGGTCTGAGAACTCAACACAAATCATCAATATAGTCCCAGGATCTCTGAAACCCTCCTCCAGGACTTCTGTAAACAGAAAGCAAGAAAATCCTCTTTCTGGGCTTCCAGTAAGGTCCCAGGGCTTCTGTACAAAGTATTACAAACACAAATCAGCATAGACAGAACAGACAGAGTGCTAGCCACCATGAGTGTTCCCTTCTCAGTTCTGCTCCTCCCAAGTTATGCTTCTGCTTTTATATGGTCATTAGTTCCTCCCTGTTCCACCCACCTTTTTAAGTCCTTCCAGTTCCTGTCTTTGGCAAGACCCTCCAACTGTGGCTTTAACAATTTCTGTTTCTTAACAAAGACTTGATATAATCATGGGCAAGGCTCAACTGAAACAAGGCCTAAGTACTTGTTTGCTTACCATTGCACTGAGCTCCTTGCTTTGGTTACTCAGTTGTAGGCTACAGATTATCAGTAGTGTAAATCTAAAACCCCACTCCAGGGTCAGTTCAGAGATTTCCTTGCTTTTGTTCTTGTGTGTTGTTTAATACTCAGTCTCAGGTGTAGTATGTTCTTGATATTCAGTCCCTTGTAGCCAGGGTATCATAGACCTCAGACTAAGTACACACTGGGTCTGTGACCTAGCTCCAGTATTAGATAAAAATAGCTGCTGTTTGGCTCTTGATTTTGCTCCTTGCAAAGTATACAGCCTAAGGTCACATTTGAACTGTTTTCATGAACCTGTTCCTTTGTCCTGATATATAGGTATAAAGTCTCCATCCAGGTTCTCATTTTGAAAGACTTTGTTCTTTCAAAGACTTCTTGCCTAGACCCTGGATCCAGGACCTGCAGGCTTTTGCTTGTTTTGCTATGTTGATCTGGACTAGAAATGACCTACTGTCATTTCTCCTTGGATGTCCCAATATCTCATCAGTCTTCTACTCTTCCTCAATTTGTTGTTGGAGTAACTGAGGGAGAGAGGGCTAAGCCACGCTGCTTTTTCCTACTTCTCCCTATTTTCTTGTCTTAATAAAACATTCTAAAAGTCTACTGGTGAAATCACATCAGGAAGAATGGGAAGCTCTTAGGAAAGGAATTCTGAAGACACAGAAATATTTCTGATGAGGTTAAAAAAGACGTGTCTGAAGAGACACCTGGCTCCTTCCCTGATGGTTACAAATAATGCCTGATCTCCACAGAGCCTAAAATATCTTCACTTGACTCTTCTATCTCCTTTTCACTGCCAAACTTTTTTTAAGTTGGTGCCTCCACTTCACTCTTTTCAACTCTTTGTAATTTGACTTCTGACCCTACACTCGACTGAACTTGCATTCTTCATAGTTACCAATAAATAATTAATTGCTAAACTTTAATTTTATATTTGACCTTAAAGGCAATAGGGAGAAATGAGGTTATTGAGTAGGGGAAGGGTCTACATGATGAGATCTGCACTAGAAGAAAACCACCATCAGCTGTGTATTAATTGGAGTTGGGTGAAGAAGGGAGAGTAAAGGCTGGGTGCCAATCAGGAAGTTAGTGCTGTAATTCAGGTGAAATGTGATGAGAGCCTGAACTACAGTTAAGGCTTGTGTGAATAGAGAAAAGAGAACATATCTGAGGAATGTTGTGGAGAAAGAAGTGACAAGATTTGGAACAGTGAGTGAGAATGAGGAGTCAATGAAAATAACGGTTGTGAGCTTGGGGGAAAAAAGCTTGTTGACTTGAGAAAGACAGGGAAGCTTAGAAGAGGATGGGTTTGGAAGGAAGGATAATTAGCTTAGTTTTGAATATGTTGAGCTTGAGATGCCTATGGGACATCCAGTTCAAAATGTCCTATAGGTAGTATATGGAGAAAGAGAGAGCCTACGACTGGATGCATAGCTGGGAGTCATTTGCATAGAGATGATAATTGGAATCATAGAAGTAAATAGGATCCCTAAGTGAGAAAGTATAGAGAAAAAAGGGAAGAAGGCTCAGGATAGAACTTTAGGGTACATCTAGTTTGTGGGAGCTGATACCACAGTTTTGTCTAAAGTGATAAGAATTTCTAGAACATTTTGCTTTCTTCTATCCAGACTGTACCTAGTATTGAGCTGCTGGCAAGAGATGATTAACACAATTTTTTTTAACTTCTCAGATTCTTCTGATTCTTTAATTTCTGTGATAAAATTGTTATCACATGTGAAGAGATTCCAGTTTGCTAAATGCCCTTTAATTTCCCTATATGTAATACCAGATTCATTTGAGTTCTGTTAACCTTTGTGTTTTTAAGGCCAGTTTGTAACCTACCCTTGGGAGAGTATTAGAAACTTACATTCCCTAATTTACTGATTTTTAAAAAATGGGTGTATGTGGGGAACAAACCACACAAATGAGAAATCCTCTAAAGTGGAAATAGATTTTTCATGTTAGGTGCAATTTTTTTAGTTTAATATAGCAGTTTCTCAATATTCCTGGTGCTTCTTCCCAAACAAATAGATAGAGTTATTCAAAGTTCTTGGGATGGTTTCCTGAACCGCTAAAAAAAAAAAAAAAAAGGTAAGGGGGGAGAAGAGCCTTTTTCTTCGTATCACCAGTAAACCATAAAGATGAAGATTTATAATCTCTGTTACAAATATAAACAAGTGGTAAATTATGTGTTAAAATAATTTAATAGTCTCAGAATTCAGAAAAGTTTCATTAAGGGATAAAGTTAGTTAGCCAGGACCTCATATAGGAGGTAGGACCTAATCTGGGAAAAATGTAATATTTTTATTGGTAAAAGGAACATCTGAGATGAGGGAGAACAGTATGAGCAAAGACACTTTCTTGTATTGTTGGACTTTGTATAAATAATAAGCTATTCATAACACCAGAATAGTGTGGTTTTATGCACAGTTTGGAAATGAAGAAGGAACAATTTGTCTATTAGACAAGTTTAGTGCATATTATAGTTCCAGTAATTTTAAGCTGATGTAGTTCTATAAATTAGTTTGTGTAATTATACTTTGATAGCTTTTCATTACATTTAATGTGAATTTAATGGAATTAATGTTCTGTATCAACAAATGTGTCTTTTTTTATTGTTATACAAAGAGGAAATTTTTGAAAGAAAAGAATCTACAGTTGATAAGCCACATGTTTTCAGTCAGGAATGCCATAAATAAAATAATATGTAAAATCTACTCACAAAATTATCTTCATCTCTCTCAACTATATTTTTTTAGTTTAGAATTGGGGGTAGAAGGATTATGTTTCTGTGTTCTGGTTGGGCACCAGTGTTCATAAACTTCATTAAGCCTTAAGTCTCTCATCTTCATTACTAAGAAACTGTACCACAGTCGGGGAACTAGTGGCCTTGGGGCCACATATGGCCTTTTAGCTACTTGTGTGCAGCCTATTGACTTAGTCTAAGTTTTACAGAACAAATTCTTTTAATAAGGGGATTTGTTTTGCGAAGTTTGGATTCAGGAAGAGCTGCATTTATGTACCTATAGGGCCACATGAGGCCGCAAGTTCCCCACCACTAATATATTGTCATCCAGGATTATAAAGTAATCAGCAATACAGCTAATTGAAGCCTTGATCTAATTTTATTTATTTATTTATTTTTAGCAATTCCTTGATACTTTCAACAAAATATTATTTTAAGTGAGAACGCATTCTTCGTTAGAAATAGAGAAATACTTTGGAAGGGACTAAAAAGGTGATGTTTATGCTTAGGGTAGGATTTATTTTTTTTTCCCTTACATTTCAGGTTGGGAGGTTAATCACCCTTGGTCAAAAGGAAGGACTAGACTACTATTTAGACTAGACCGTTCTTCAAGCTTACTGCTCATATCTCCTCTGAAGCTTGCAGTTTAATTGTAGGGCTGACAGTTATATAATAAAACAGGTAAATCAGAAAGTGGAAATTAGATGCAGCTAGGTCTTAGGTAAAATCAAAATATTAAGGATGGGATCTTAAGCCATGGAATGAGGAATAATGCTGTAGACAGTTGTAGAATTTGATTATTTTTTTTTCATTAACCTTTTTTCCTACAGCAATAAAATATTTCTCCTTTTAAGGATTTTTTTTTTGTCTGTTGGCTGTAGCCATTGCAGTTTCAAAGATGGAAGCAAAATAGTTATGATGAGAGGAAATTTTATTGACTTTCTTTTCAAGTATTTGGAGTAGAAGGAATATATAAAAGCAGAGAGGACTGGACAAGTAAATATACTCTTACTCTGTTATATGAAATGTCACTATTATAACTTCTTAGGATTCAAGAAGAACCCACTTAAACATTTATGAGAGGTTCTAATTTTCACTGTTATATAGTTCTCACATACACTGTTTTTGCTATCAGTTCTTGTGTAATGATTTTCCTTATCACTAATCATGTGCTTCTTTTCTTCTGCTGGGCTAGGACATCCTTTGTTCTTACATACCATCTGCAGCCAGTTATTGCTCCTAAAATAGCCTCATGACATCTTGTGGGGGTGTTTTATGGGATTCCCTTACGGTTATTCTATAACTAGCTCCACTGATCTCTAGCACCCTAGGAGTTTTGCAGAATATCTGTGAAATTCGTGCATTGTACCTTTTCCCTCATACTGTCCTACTCTTTTATTTTTTCAGTTTGCACCAGTCCTGTTTTTTGTTGAGGCACAGGAAATATTTTACCTGAAGAAGCATTTCCTGAGAACTAGAATTATCTAAATGTAGAACATGCACCTCAAAATATTAAGTTCTTCTTTGAAAGAGGTCTTCAAGTAAACTCTGCTGTATTTGAGAGGAAGCTCTAGAAACAGGGAGAGGTACTCAGGGCCTGGTTGCCTTAGCTTTTAGGGGATGTTTCAAGGAAATAGTATTGTCTTCTTTCTACCCTAGAAGTGATTTGGAGATGCCAAGCCACATGAGAGAGTATCTGAAGCAATTTTAATTTGATAAGTTTTATAAGTTTCCCAATAGCAGAGAAATATTAAGCCATGTGAATTCAGAACGTTATCCCTGGGCTAACTAAGCTAGGAGTAAACAGATTGAAGTGATTGGAGGCCATCTTCTGTCTTGAGCCTTGAACCTTCCCAGAGAACCCTATACCAGCTTCAGAACCACGTGATTTAGCCTATGGCATCTTCCGAGATTTCTCAGGAAGCTTTGCCTCAGCCTCGCACTATGATTCTTTCATTCCTAAGGAATCCTAGCGATTAACATTTTATTGTTATTTTGTTTTTACGTACAAACATATACAGATTACAGCTACTTCCTGACAGATCTCCTGCAGCAAAATAAAACAATTAAGCAAACTTAAAAGTGATATCATCTAAAAGTTCATTTTATATGTCTAATACCCCTACCTCTCTAAGAAAAAAATGAACAGAAATCTTTTCTCGCCGTGGCAAGATGGCCGAGAGAATGGAGTGCTGGCGCTGGGGTCAGGAGGACCTGAGTTCAAATCTGATCTCAAGACACTTAACACTTACTAGCTGAGTGACATTGGGTAAGTCACTTAATTCCAACTGCCTTGCCTTCCCCCTCCAAAAAAAAAAGTCCTTGAGAAAACCACCTATACAGAAATCTTTTCTCTTTCCCTCCGACCTCCTACTGCATCAAAAAAAAAAAAGAAAAATAAATTTCTTGAAACAAATATGCATAGTCAAGTGAAATGTATGTATGTGTGAATGTCCTACTGCATACTCCTTTAACGTCTCTGCAACAGATAGCATGTTTTATTGTTGATTCACCTGGATTCATGAATGGCCTTTGTGTCGATCATGGTTTTAGAGCTTTCTTTTGTTTCCTTTTTTCTTGGAGCTTTTATTTGTTTTTACAGTGTTGTTGTATAAATTGTTCTCCTGGTTCTGCTCATTTTGTTCTTCATCAGTTTATAGAAATCATCAAATTTGCTCATTTCTATAATATTATGGTAGAATTTGGTTTTCTGGTTTTGCTTATCTTACTCTGCATCAATTCTAATACATCTTCCTACATCTTTCAAAAATATCTTTTCCCTCCTTTCCTCCATGTACCTAATCACATTCATATGCCACAAATTATTCATCTATTCCTCAATTTTTGGAATTCTCTTAGTTTCTAGTTTTGTGCCCCTCCATAAAGGGCTGTATAATTATTTGTGTACGTAATTGACCTTTATCTGTTTCTTTGATTTCTTTTAGATGTAAGTTTAATAGTGGTACAACTGGTCAAAAGAGTACATATTGTTTAGTAGCTTTTTTGTGTATAATTCCAAATCACTTCCCAGAATAGTTGTACCTATTTACAGGTCCACCAGCGGACCACAGCCCCTCTAGCATGTATCATTTTCTTTTTTTTTGTCATCTTTGCCACTCTGAAGTGTGTGAGGTAGAATTTCAGAATTGCCTTAATTTGCATTTCTTCTAATTAAGAAGTCATTTGCAGCATTTTTTTTTTTTAGTGTGAAAATAGTCTGGGTTTTTTCTCTTGAGAACTTTCTGTTTATAATCATTTATTGATTGAGGAATGGCTCTTTTTCTTATGAATTTGAAACTGTTCCTTATATATCTTAGAAATGAGAACTTTTTCAGGGGAAAAAAAAACTTGCTGCAAAATTTTTTCTCCCAAGTTATTTCTTTTAGTCTTAACTTTGATAAATTTCTTTATGCAAAACTTTTAAAATTTTATATAATTGAAAATTTTCCTTTTTATCTTCTATGATCCTCTCTTTGCCTTAATTAACTTTTCTTCTATCCATTGATCTAGTGGGTCATTTTCCCCCTCTTTCTCTAATCTGTTTAGGATACAACCTTTTATATTTAGGTTATGTACCCATTGGGAATTCATCTTGGTACAGAGGTTAAAATGTTGGTCAAATCTAATTTTTTCCACACTACTATCTAATTCCCTCTCTGTCTCTGTCTGTGTGTGTGTGTGTCTATATATATATATATATATATATATATATATATATATATATATGTATGTATGTATGTATGTATGTATGTATATTGCAAAGTAATACATCTCTGTTATCAGTAGTCTTTGTGCTTTTTGAATCCTTGACTACTAGGATAACATTTGCTTTTGTGTATTGTATACTAATCCATTTGATCTATACTTTTACCCAATACCAAATTATTTTTTTTAATAATTACCACTTTGTATTATAGTTTGAGGCCCGAGACTGCTAGACTCCCTTCATTCTCATTTCTTTTCATTATTTCTCTTGAGATTCTTGACTTTTTTCTTTCATATGAATTTTATTATTATTATTTTTGTTCTATAATGTAACCCATCATGATTAAGTCAACTCTGCCAGTGTTCTTGAACAGAGTATGTGAATCTATTCTTTTCTGATCCCCGTTGTTATCTTTCTAATTTTTCTGGTTGCAAGTGGCCACTTTCTGTGTTGCTTTCCCTCATTAAAAGCAGGAATTATCTTTGCTTTTTTACTTGTATTCCCTATGCTTAGCATAGTGCTTGGCACATAGTAATTATGTACAACAAATACTTATTCATTCATTTTTCCTCGGTCCCTTCCCCCATTATAAAAATCACTAATTCACTTACCTGTAGATTCACAGCTTCTCAACAACTTCAAAATTCAAACTATATTCCCTGCTTCCTACCCAACCTCTCAATGTGACCCCACTTTGCATGCACAACAAATATGCATCGAACCTTGGAGACCCTACCCTCATTCAAATGAAGGGTATTTTACTACCTCTTGCAGAGGTTTTTTTGTAGACAAATTACTTATCTAATAACAACCTATTCATTCTAGAGATGAAGACAGACTGATGATAAATAGAATAGCTATAATCCTTCTCTCCAAAATGAGAGAATTGGACTAGATTATTACTAAGGAACTTTCTTTTTCCTTTAAGGGAAGACTCTCTTCCTTAAATCACAAGAATGGCTGAGCTATTCTTAGAAGCTTTTTAAATGGTAAAAAGTGGCATTAGAACTTTATTGGTACAGTAAAGGTATATGGAAAACTACGTGCATCTTGTTGCCCTTTCTCATTTTGTTCTTTCACACCTTAGGTTTTTTTTAAATGTCCTGTGTGATCTCTGTCACATCTTCCTGTTATGACTGTACCTGCTTCTTGATGTGTTCATGATCAGCTATAGCTCCATTTTGCCTCTAGCTTGAATTCTAAGTTCTGGCACCACCTGCTCAAGACTCAGTGCCTTCCCCACAGGCCTCTTGCCCATCTGCTATCATAGCTCTCACTTACCTTGGTCTGTACCTGTCAGTATTCTCCATGGAAGCTAGGTAGTTCTTGCTTACTCCTCTGTTTACAGTTAGTAAAAGGTGTACAATGGCCTATTAGCCTTGCATGTTGACCAAGATGTACCCATTTTGTACTCATGTTACCCATGTTTTCCTACATAGAGCAGAATTGAGGGAGAGTGAAGAATCTAACATGACTACAAGATTTTGAGACTGTGATTAGGTTCAAAGAGCAACAACTAACTAGTCATGTAGAAGTGAATTGGTATTCAGTGAAGATGACTGGACACATATTCCATATGTTCTATGAATGAGTGTTAATTGCCAATAGATGTACACTAGGAAGGACTGGATAACTATAAAATTCTTAAATTACTGTGTAACTTTTGACTGCCCTTGGTAAATATATGAACTATGAGAGTTTAGAGAAAGTCTTTTATAGTATATTGAATAAGACATTATTACAAATAGATATAAATAAAACAGACCTATGATTTCTTTAGCAGAATGGGCTTTCTGGGTGAGGAAACTCCCTCTACCAATTTAAGTAGGTATCTTTTCTGCACTTTGAAGTCTTAGAGAGTTGACTAGAGCGATGAGAAGTTGCAACTTGCCCAGGGTCTTGCTACCAGTATCTGTCAAAAGGAGGAATTAAACCTACTTCTTCCTTGCTTTGAGGTTGGTTCTCTATCAGTTGTGCTGCTTCACCAGTTATTTAGGAGAAAAGACTTCAAGAAGTTATTTAGTTCAGACTTCTCTGTTCATGCAATCTTAGTTCTAAATTTAGAATATCTAGGGGATTGCTTGTCTTTATGTATAATATTGTTAGGAATGGAGATACTAGTATTCCTTTATTAGCATTTTATATTGCTTAATCATCCTTGGCAGGGAGTTCTTTTTTCTAATTTCATGTTTCTTGATACTAATATAAATCTGTTGTTTTTTTTAAGAATTGCATTTGGACTTGTAAACTTAGAATAAGGTTTAATCAGAAAAGAGTGTTTAAAGGTTCATTGTGAATAGCAGATGCAAACAGAATTTTCTAGGTTTTTAAGAATTAACAAAAAGGGGAGTTAACTAAACTCACTCATTTGAAAATTTTATTCATAATGCTTCTCCAAAGCTAATTTGCCATACATATACATTCCATTAATAGGCAGAGATTTAAGAAAGTAGGCCTGCAAAATTATTCAAGTCAGAGTAAAATGAGAAAAGTTATCTGTTTTAGTGGCACAACCTATTAGGCGAATCACAGCTAGATTCAATTAACTTCACAAGCATCCCTGTCAACTCTTGTTGGGAATTGAGGCATTTTATAAATACGATATGTAGTCGTTTTACCATTTGATGACAGAATTTGAATTTTCTTTGACTTTTATTCCTTGATTTCCTTAAATTACTGTTATATGAATACAGAACTGTGACTTAATTTGTCTGAGTCATTGTTTGTTGGAATTAGAATTATCACACCTCTAAGTGTGTAATTGAGGAAGCATGGATTATAGGGCAACATTTGAATAATAAGATAAAATCCAGGCTAATTCACTGAACTCATATGAGAACTCATGGGAAATTATGATCCCTCCCAAGATTTCCTATCTCAAATTACCTTTTATCTACTCTTGTATCTATCTTGTCTATAAACTAGTTATTTATATGTTGTCTGCTTCATTAAAATGTATGTTTCTTGAAGTCAGGAGCTGTGTTTTAGCCTTTATGTGTTTCCCTTGGAGTTTGGCATAGTTTCTGGCATGTCCGTTAATAAGTTATTGATTTGACTAGCCTATATTCTCACCTTCTGCAAAAAACCTTTCACCTTAATTCTAGTGATTTTACTCTGAGATTTTTTTCCAATTTATTCTGTATTCTTCTTCTTCTTCTTTTTTTTTTTGGTACACAGTTCTTTGAATTTTGTCTCCCCCTTTAGATTGTAAGCTCCTCGAGGACAGGGACTGTTTTTTATCTTCCTTTGTTCCCCAGTACAGTATTTTGCCTGGCACTTAGAAGACCCTTAATAATTACCTATTGTCTTAATTAACAAAGTAGATTGAGGAATTGGAAGATTAGCAAATTTGAGGAACATAAATTCTATAGTACAAGGTATACTACAATAAACATTGAGAACATGAACTATCTGAAGAAAGATTTAATTTTTGACAAGAATTCCTGAGAAAATAGGAGAACAGGTGGGCAAAAATGAGATTTGGACCAGTATCTCAAACCATTATGTTGCAAGTGGATTAGTGACCTAAATTTAAAAGGTAATAACATAAAACAGTTGAAGGAATATAGAAAGAAGTAAGTTTCACAGATATGGCTGGGGGACAAATTCATAATGAAATAAGGAATATAAGAGATCACAAATGATCACAAAAAGGAGACAGTTTTGATTGCATAAAATTAATCGAAGAGCAGTTAAAGATAGAAGGGACCTTAGTAGTGATTTCATACTATTTCATTCATATACCTGAATTGAAAACTTTGTGCATGAATAAAATAAATACAGCTAGAATAACAAGGCAAATTGTTGACTGGGAGAAAATCTACATTTTTAATAAAGTTCTGCTATCAAAGTTGTATCGTAATTTAATACAAGTATATGACCAAAGTTTGTTCTCTAATTAATAAGCAATCAAAGAACATGTAAAACAGTTCTCAAAAGAAGACTTGCAGATCTTTAACAACCATGAGAACCATTTCTCTATTCACCTCATACACTGCATGTTGGCAAAAATAATATCATATAAAAATAATAAGTGTTTGAGGTGCTACAGAAAGACTGTTGATGGAGTTATGAACTGGTCTACCACTTCTGAAAAATATGCAAAAAAATCCAACCAACAAAAGACTGAAAAGGCAATTCTCTTTGACCCATGAATGTGCTGGGTACATACTCTTTGGATCAATGACATAATAATAGATTATTCATAGCAGCATTTTTATGTTAGCAAAGTATTGGTCACAAAATGGATGCCATCAATTGGAGAATAGTTAAAGAAATTGTAGTACTAGAGTATAATAAAACAGTGTGCCATAAAAATTAAAATATGAGGAATTAAGAGAAATATTGGAAGACTTCCATGAGTTGATGCAGAGTGCAGTAAGTAGAACCAGGAAAACAATATATTCACAGTGACTATAATAATGTAATTGAAAAAAAAACCAATAAAATGAAACTGTGTATCAAATTTGAAAAAGGTAAGACAATTCGTCCCCTTGCTTTGTTTGCACATGTGGCTAAAGGGCTTGAGTCAAGTAGAATCTTCTCTCTCCTCCCCTTTTGTCTTCTTTCTTCTCAGCTGTTGTCCTGCTGAAGGGAGCAGATATTATTCTTAACTTTTACCCAAGTGGGCAGAGTAATCAGTTCCAGCTTTCTCTGAAGATTATTTTGTACTGAAAACACTGGGCTCCTCTCAGCATGGAAATAATAGCACTGCATATCTCTGTGTCATTGCTTTCCCTTTTATTCATCAAGACAACAGGTATGAGCCCTCCACGGCTGTCTGGTACTGATTAGGGTGAGGTCTGGCTGCTTTGGGCCCTGATTCACATTTGATTCAGTTTTCCCCAAGGACCGGGTCTCCTGGGCTTGTGGTTTACAACCTTTTTATTCGACTGGAATTGCTGTCTCCAAAAATACAAGTGATCTCTTAATTCTGAAATCTAATATTCTTTCATCCTTTCTTTAGTCTTCTTTATTCTTAACTTCTCTGCATCCTTTGACACTGATGATCAAGATCATGCTCTGCTCTTTAACACTTTCTGTAAGTTCACACTGTATTCTCCCCTTACCTGTATAACTGCTCCTTTCCTGGATTGTGTCTGCTAGCCATGAGTTTCCCTCAAGGCTGTTTCTAGGGCCTCTTTCTCTTCTCCTTCTATGCTGTTTCACTGAGTGATTCATCTCCCATAGATTAAATTATCATCTTTGTGGAGATGTTTCTTAGAATTTCTTTTCTAACTCTAACCCTTGTCTTGACATCTAGTCTCTTATCTCTAATTGCCTATTATTCATCTTGAAATAGCTGTCCTATAGTCTCAAATTCAACATGTCCAAAACTGAACTCAACTTCTCTCCTTTTCCTAAATTCCTTGTTACTGTTGAGAGTACTACTATCTTCTCTGGGAGTCAACTTCAGTTCTTCACTCCATCTACCGCCCCTCTCACATCCAATCAGTTGATAAGTTCTGATCATTTTACCATTATAATGCCTCTTGTATTCACCGCCTTCTTACACCTGACACAGCTACCACCATGGTGCAAACCCCGCTGATCGTCTCATCACCCTGAGACATTTTTCTCCAGTTCTTTAACATTGTCCTAGCCTTTCTCCTTTCCAAGGCTAAATCCTTCATCAGTGGTGTCAAATTCTAATAGAAAGAGGGGACACCAGTGCATATGTAAGGATTCCTGTGGGTTGCATATTGACTTAGTTTAAGAATGTAATGTTATCTATTATTGTTTTATGTGTTTCAGTATTTTCTTAATCTGGTTCAGGGTCCATTTTGAGGAGTTGTGGACCATATCGCCCCTTGGCTGTGTGTTTAACACTTATGCTATATACACAGTCTTGATCTTAAATGTTCTTATTTTCTCCAGCAGATTGGCCCTACTGTCATTCTCATACTGTCTCATCTTCAGTTGCTCCCTCTCTCCTACCCTGCTGCCTACAAACATATCCGTGTTTCCCCTGTCTTTAAACAACCTACCACCATCCATACTATCACACTATATCTCTCATCCCTTTTTAATTAACTTTGTGAAAAAGTCATCTAAACTCAATGCTCCTGTTCCTTTTCTTGTTATTCTCTTCTAAACCCTATGCAAGGTTTTCTGCCCTCATCATTCAACTGAAACTGCTCTGTCCAAAGTTACCAATAATTTCTTGAATGCGAAATCTAATGGCTTTTGCCTAGTCTTAATTAAACTTTGTGTAGCCTTAGACACTATTGTTTACTTTTTCCTTTTAGATACTCTCCTTTATTTGGATTTTTATGACACTGCTGTCTCTTGGTTCTCCCTGATGTGTCTGATTATCCCCCACCCTTTGTCTATTTTGTTGGTTCTTCATCCACATTTTTCCTGCTGTCTGTGAATGTTCCTCAAAGCTCTCTCTTGAGCACCCTTTGCTTTGCTTTATGTAGCAATCTCATTTGGTGATTTCATTATTTCCCATAGGCTCAATCAATTCTATGCATAAGATACCAAACTCTATCTGCCTGTGTCTCTGTTTATCTCCAGCTCTAGTCACTTTTCTTAGCTACAGTCCTACATGGTCGACTCTACCTTTTGGAAATTTAGGATGATACTAAAGTTATGAGCCTGGAAGACTAAGAGGATAATAATGTACTTGACAGTGATGGAGGATTTGAGGTAGGGGGATTGAATTCTGTTATAGATGTTACAAGGAATCTGTAAAAATATGTTTGTTTGCCATTCTAACTAAAGGACATTCCATACATTTGTACTCATTGTCCCCAATGCCTGAAATGTTCTCCCTCTTGACCTTTGTCTCTTAGATTCCCTGGCTTTCTTCAAGGCTAAGCTTATATCAACTTCTATAGCACACCTTTCCCATGCACCCTGGGATGTGCTGGAGCCAACTTTAACAGATTGTGAACAAATTAGAACAAAACCTATATAAGAAATTTTATTTCTTAAACGTGTATATACATATACATATACATATATATATATATATATATATATATAAAAAATATATATATATGCCACAGTGCATATGTGTGACATAGAGACTCTCTCCATATATATGTGCATGCACATATACACACACACACACACACACACGTGTGTGTGTGTGTGAGATGTGTATGTGTTAATATAAAGATAGGCTAATGTATATTAATGCATAT
>CM053582.1:466256794-466305778 GCA_028627135.1 Pseudochirops cupreus | reverse complement strand
TTGTTGTTACTGTGTACAATGTTCTGGTTCTGCTCACTTCACTTTGCATCCATTCATGTAAGTCTTTCTAGGATTTCCTGAAATCTACCTGCTCTTCAATTCTTATGGCATAATAGTATTCCATTACATTCATTTGCTACAACTTGTTCAGTTATCCCCCCCTTGATGAGCATCCCTTAAATTTCCAATTCTTTGCTGCCATAGAAAGAGTTGTTATAAATATTTTTGTAAATGTAGGTCCTTTTCTCTTTTTTTATGATTTCTTTGGGATGCAGATTTCAGCATGGTATTGCTGAATCTGAAGGTATTCGTAGTTTTATTGCCCTTTGGATATAGTTCCAAATTGTTCTCCAGAATTATTGAATTAATTGACAACTCCACCAACAATGCATTAGTGACCCGGCTGTCCCACATCCTCTCCAACATCCATCATTTCCCTTTTTTGTCATGTTAGCCAATCTGATAGGTGTGAGGTGGTACCTCAGAGTTGTTTTAATTTCTATTTCTCTAGTCAATGGTGATTTAAACCATTTCTTCATATCACTATAGTTAGCTTTGATTTCTTCATCTAAAAACTGCCTATTCATATCATTCAACAATTTTCAATTGGGAATAACTTGCATTTTTTATTAATTTGACCTTGTTCTCTATATATTTGGGAAATGAGGCTTTTATCAGAGTTACATGCCAGCTTTCTGTTTGCCTTCTTATCTTGGTTGTATTGGTTTTGTTGGTGCAAAAACTTTTTAGCTTAATATATTCAAAATGATCTATTTTACATCTCTTAATGCTCTCTATCTCTTATTTGGTCAAAAATTCTTCCTTTCTCTATAGATCTGACAGATAAACTATTTTTTGCTCTCCTGATTTGATTATAGTATCACCCTTTATGTCTAAATCATGAATCCATTTTGACCTTATCATGGTATACAATGTAAGCCGTTGGTCTTTACCTAATTTATGCCATACTGTTCTCCAGTTTTCACAGAAGATTTTTTTTCAATAATGAGCTTTTATCCCAGAAACTAGTCTTTGGGTTTATCAAACACTAGAATAGGATGGTTATTTACTACCGTTTCTTGTGTACTGAATCTATTCCACTGATCCAACTATTTCTTAGCTAGTACTAAATAGTTGTGATGATTGATGTTTTATAATATAGTTTGAGATCTGGTATGGCTAGACTACCTTCATTTCTGCTTTTTTCCCCATGAATTCCCTTAATCCTCTTGACCTTTTGAGTTTTTTCAGATTAATTTATTTTTTTCTAGCTCTATAAAATAACAGTTCCAGTATGGAACTGGATAAGTAAATTAATTTAGATATCATTATTCATTTTTGTTATGTTGGCTTGGCCTACTCATGAGCAATTAATATTTTTGAAAGAGCTTTATCTTATTATTAAAATTATTTTATTATTAAATATTAATAATATTTAATTTTAACATTAATTAATTAAACAATATTATTAATTTAATACTAAATTATTTATCTTATTATTAAATTATTAAAAATTAAAATTCTTTAAAAATATTTTCAGTTAAAACTTATTTTTTGTCTCACACCCTTCCTTCTATTGAAGAAAAAGAAAAGCCAAACTCTTGTAACAAATATACATAGTCAGTGAAAACAAATACCCACATTGACCATGTCTAGAAATATAATTCTTGGGGCAGCTAAGTGGCACAGTGATTAGAGCGCCAGCCCTGGAATCAGGAGGACCCGAATTCAAATCCAGCCTCAGACATTTACTAGCCATGTGACCTTGGGCAAGTCACTTAACCGCAATTGCAGTCTTATCCTGCATTTTGAGGTCATCACCTCTCTGTCAGGAGGTGGATAGCAGGTTTTTTCATCAGTCTTTTAGAATTATGGTTAGGCGTTGCTCTTGATGATCCAGAGCTTTTAGGCCTTTCGTAGTTCTTTGTTTTTATAATGTTATTACTGTATAAAATCTGCTAGTTCTATTCACTTCATTCTATATCAGCTTGTATGTCTTCCCAGTTTCTCTGAAGCATCTCCCTTTTTCATTTCTTTTGGTGCAATAGAATTCAGGTACACCAATATATCAAAATTTGTCCAGCCATTCCCTAATTAAGGGGTACCTTGTTAGTTTACAGTTCTTTGCTTCTAAAAAAAGACTCACAGTATTTTAGGACATATAGGTCCTTGTCCTTTTCTATTTTTTCTATTGTAGGCTCCACGGTGGCATCACTGGGCCAAAGGGTATTTATACAGTTCGGTGACTCGTTGGGCATTTCCCACATTCTCCCCACAGAGTCTGGACCTGTTCGTAGGTGACCCAACAATTTATGAAGAACTTTAAATGTTGTTAGTATTTATATGTGGTCCTTTAGGTAACAGAGAGCCACTTGAGTTCATTGGGCGGGGAGTGACATGATCTGATTTACACTTTAGGAGAATCGTATTGATAGATGAGTGGAAGATGGGTTAAAGTGCAGAGAATCTTGAGGCAAGGACATAGTTATGGAGTCGATTGCAGTAGTTCAGGGGAAAATTGCTGAGGGCTGGAATAAAGGTCATGAATGTGTAAAAGCAGAGAATGGGACAAAAAGTAGGAGATATTTGGAAGGTAGAAAGGACGAAATAAGTATAGGTGTTAGATTCCAGTGAACTGCCTTTATCGTCATCTACAATTACAGTGTTAGAGATAATGACTTGCTTTATCACTGGACAGTGTCAAGGGGAGTCTGAATGACTAATCAGTCAAGTATTTATGACTCTTCTACTGTATGCCAAGTATCGTGTGCTAGGTGCTGAGGATGCAAAAGCAATAAGTAAAATGATCCATACTTGCAAAGAGCTTAAATCCTAACAAGAGAGACAGCAAGGACATCTCAAATATAAGGAATAAGTGCAAATAGAAACAAAATTGTTAAACGTTGGGGAGTTTGAGAGGCAGAGCACTAGCCCTTGAGGAGATGAAAGAAGGCTGCATACAGAAAGTCATATCTGAGTGTACCTTGAAGGAAGAAAGCTTCTGTTTGGCAGAGGTGAAGAAAGGAGTACATTTCAGGTATTGAGGATAGCCAATGGTAAAAGTAGAGTATTCTTGATCATCATTCCTGGAAAATTAGTGATGGATTATTGTCTTATTATGAATTCTTATATCTTTCAAAGCACCTTTTTACAGTAGTGTTTTTATATTGTGAATTGTTCTTCTGGTCCCATACATTACTGTGCATCAATTCATACATGTTTTTTCCAGGGTTTCTCTGGAATTGTTCATTAAATTATTTCTTATGGCACAATACTAATCTATTATATTCATATACCATAATTTGCAGAACTGGTTCTATATTATGGGCACTCCCTTAGTTTCCAGGATTTTTTTTTTGCTACCACAAAAGAGTTTCTATAAATATTTTTTGCGCATATAGGACATTGCCCTCCCCCCATGCCACCTCCTTGGGGGCCCATTGGTATTTCTGGCCAAAGAATATCTATAGTTTAACAGTTTTCAGGGTATATTTCCAAATTACCTTCCAGAATGTTGGACTGTTTCAAAACTCTACCATCAATGTACTTGTTTTCTTGAGACATCTCCAGCATTTTTCATTTTGCTCTTTTGTGAGCTTTGCAGTGGAAGCACAGAGTTGCTTTAATTTTCATTTCTCATATTATTAGTGGGTATTATATTCTGTCAAAAACTTTATTTTACATTTTTTGAAATAATCATATGGGCATGTTATTATAGTAATTAATGTTGGCAATTTTATAATTGTTGAGCCAATCCTTAATTCCTGTTATAGATTATTATTATAAATTTAATCTGTCATAGTATATAATCTTTGTGATAGCATCTTTTGCTAATATTTTATTTAATTTTTTGCATCACTAATTATTAAATACACTGGTCTATTGTTTTTCTTCTCATTTTTGCCTCTTTTAGGTTATCAAGACACATTTACAGCAAATAATTTGGTAGAATTCCTTCATCTCTTCTCTTCCTTTTTTTTCCAACCAGTTTGTACAACTTCATGAATAATTTTTCTTTGAATATTTGACTGAATTCACTTGTCTATCCAGCTAGTTTTGTTTTCTTTTTTCCCTTTGGAAATTCTTTTGTGGCTTGCTAAATTTATTTGTTTAGGTCTGGGTCATTTAAATCCTGTATTTCATTTTATCTTAATCTAGGCACTTCATATTTTTTTGTAAATATTCACACATTTCATTTGAGCTATTATAATCATTAATAATATTCCTTAAATTTTATTCATTTGTTGTATATTCTTTTTTTTCCATTTTCTATAATGGTAATTTAATTAAAAAAAATAAAATTAACTCATGGTTTTATAGAGTTTTTTTTTTCTTAAAAACTCCACCCCTTAGATTGTTTAAAGCTGGAGAGCTGAGTCCCTAAATCCTACTATGGTATCAAAGAAATTCAGCCGCTATTAGCATACCTGTCCTGATCCTGGGTGTTGAGTCCTTAATTTTGCTTCAGATTCAGGGCACCAAAACTGTAGGCTCTGTTGTAAGTTGGAAGTAGAAGGCTATCATCCCATCTCCAGGTCAGAATAGTCATGCCAATGTTCCTATTCTGAGCCTGGTATCTGAGCTTGGGATCACTCTTTCTGGGTCAGAGGGGACATCTTGGAGGCTGTGGTTGGGGTCCTTGATCATGACCCACCTCAGTTCAATAGTTCTGGCCCTCATGGGTTGAATGTGTGATCCTGATCTGGAAAGATGACCTGCTGTGTTTTCTCCTTAGATTACTACTTAGACTGCTCTTCTTAGAGCAGTTAAAGGGAAAGTTGGATTGTAATACTTCTCCCCCCTCTTTTACTCTTAAATAAGTAGGTATAATAATGATTGATTTTTATGCCTTAAGGTTTACAAGGTGCTCTACCTTCATTGTCACCTTTGATTTTCATAACCCTACAGGGTGGTAAATAGTGTAAGCAGTGCGATCTCCACTTTACAGATGCAGAAAAATAATGCTTAGATGGGTTCTCAGTGATTTCCCCTTGGCTATACAGCTAGTCACCATCAAAGGCCAGAGAGGAACCCAAGTTTCTTCATATCCGAATCCCCCATCCTTTTTCTATTTATCACACTGAATGAGTGGGAGACCTTGTCACTCCTTAAAAGTGACACAGATAGATTAGGTAGTCGTTTTGTTTGATTTTATTTAACTCGTTGTTGTTACATAGTGGGGAGTGGGTAGAGTGGGTACAGTAAGATAGTTTTTAAAAAGTTATATGGTTCACTCTACCTCATTTACCTCCTAGTGAATTTAGTAAGGTTTTCACTGAAAATAGAGATTGGGACTTGTGGTCTGCTTGTAGTTATGAGATGACAGAAAGGGATTAACATCTTCTTCCTAAACAGAGTTTAAGAAATGCCTGTCTGGAGTTTCCACAACCAGTTAGGTACCCCACTTATTACATCTCTAAATTTTCCTTGATTTGACATTTGCTATTAGATGCTTCTTTTCAGTAAGTCATTTGAGCTGTATCCGTTATGTCCTAAGCTTATTTGGTACTTTTCTCTTCTTGGCTTGGCTATAAGGAATATGAACAGAGAGACAGGGTGTTAGTGTGAAATTTTAAGAGAGGATTCATATAATTTCTCTGATATGAAATAGAGGGAGCAGGTAATACTTGCCAAAAAAAGGAAAGAAGATTGTACTCTTTCTAGGAAGGTAGCAGAGATGTAATTTTGTATATTGGATAGCTTGATGAATCTTCAGGATAATGACTATTGAATTTAAGTGAGGAGGTAAGGAAGCAAAAATGATATACGTTTTTAAAATCAACACCATCCACATCCTGCCAAACCATTGAAAACTAGAATATCATCTCTTGCATTGGCTCCTAAACTGTAGTAGACATGTGGAAAAAGAATGTTTTTTAAAAAATTTTTTTCATTTGTACTAAATGTCCCCTATGATTGAGATAATTGTCTCCTTTGCATTATTCTATAAGAGGTTCTACATTATGCCAGATGCCAATTAAGAATCAAATTGTATGGCTCTGATTAGGTAATTTCATGAAAGATTCAGTGAAATACTTTAAGATTGCTTACTTATCTTTAGTGGAAACAGCCTTACAAATAAATAATCATAGATACTAATGTTAAAAAATGAGCAGAAAGGTGGACATTGCATTATTCATAAATGCTAACACTGCTGAAGGACTGAAAACTAAAGGTTTAAGAAGGATTTTTTTTTTAGAACACTAACTTTTATATGCAACTGATAGAATGAATTACTCAGGGTATATTGTATTCTATCTTCTTAAGAAAAGTAAGCCTGTTTTAAAATGCTTTTAGCTACTGGAATTTATTAATAATGTTTGTATTATAGATCCAAGTGATAATTTAAATACTCTTTGCCTCTTTTAAAATTCTCATGTAGTCACTGAAAAGGCTATCTTTATGATTTACTCGAATAATGGTCTTAAGTTTATATGTTAATTTTACTAGCCAAGATTGAGGGGTTGATGTTATGCTAATATAAGCTCATGGTAAATAGGATCTCACATTTCAAGCTTTGGTTCAAGCAGTTTAACTGTTACTTTCCTAGTGCTGCCAAAATGACCAGACAACAAGGTGAATCTGGAGTTGGAATCACCCTTTCCCCAGTTCTGTTCTTACTTGCCCAAAGTGAGAAACAAAGTATAACCTTCTCATAGAGTGGCCACCTTAAACTGTGGCTTCAGCAAAATAGTGTGTTTCAAATTTCCAGCCTGCTTGGGAAATTAGTGACTACATTCTCCTTTATTTCCTGGACAGGTATTTAAGGCATAGTGAAGGAATTAGGGCAAAGGTATGAGAGAGAGGGAAAGGCTCAGGTCCTAACTTACAGTTCTTAAAACTGTTAGGTCTTTCTGTATTGATTACATCTTTTAAAGATGGTATTATTTGTCCTTTGTTCTCCAAGAAGACCATATCAGGAAGGTGATGCCATGACTTGCAAGTGAATTGAATTTAAGTAAGGGAGAGTTGTGTAAATTCATCAGTCTCACTCTCTCCTCCAGAGCCATCTGGGTCCAGTGGCAAGATATAGGTCAGGACTATTGGAGTTAAAATATTGTTTATAGCTTTTATATTTTATTATACAGCTGAACATGAATTTGGGGGAGGGAAATTTGTTCTGAGCTATGAAAATCTTTGAAGAAACAGCATGCCTTTTGTACAGATAGAGATCTATATCAGTGGTATGTTCTTGTCTTCTGTTTTTGTTTCCCCATCCATTTGTCTGTCTCAGTACTCATTGATTTTTCTTCCCTCTGAACTGCAACACTAATCTGAGCCACAGAAACTGGCTTTAATTCTGTGTTACTTTTTATTGTTGCTGACATTTCATACCTGTTAAACAGATTGTAAGCTTCTTGGGGGAATGACCAATTTTTATATAGCTGTTTAAAAAATCTTTAATAGTACCCAATGCTGAACACATAGAAGTGCCAAATAGATAAGAATTGATCAATTGATCATGTAAAGAATGCCTAGTTTTTCTCAATACCTTATATATATTTATAGTCTTCCATCTCCCTTCACCCCCAAATCCTTTCCAGTAATCCCTTAATCCTTTTATTCATTTGACCTTGCAGCAGTAGGACCATAGATACAGAGCAGAAAGGAGTCATTGTAGTGAATATATTGGCCTGGGTCCCTGGGTCCCTGATGACCCTGTGGCCCTTTGTTTTGGTATTGATTTTATCTCACTGAAAAAAAAAATAAAGACCTCTCCATGCCCCTGATGAGGACTTTGTTTGGATAATGATGATATCTTGGTGACGAAGAATTCACGTCTTTACCTTTTCCTGAGTATTTGTTGTCACATGAATACCACCTTGATAATTGATTTTGATAACTGACTACAGTGTTAAACTTGATCTTCAAAAAACAGGGAGGGGAGACACAACAAAGTCAAGTTAAGAAGTGTTTATTAAGTGCTCACTATGTTCCAGACACTGGTGATAAGCACTAGGGATGCAAAAAAAAAAAAAGACAAAAACGGCCATTGGCTGGGGCTTTTCTCACTTGGCTAAGATGACAAAACAGGAAAAGGACAAATGCTGGAGAGGATGTGGAAAAATTGGAACACTAATGCATTGTTGGTGGAGTTGTGAACTGATTCAACCATTCTGGAGAGCCATCAGGAACTATGCCCAAAGGCCTATAAATAATTGCATACCCTTTTGACCCAGTAATACCACTTCTGGGGTTGTATCCCAAAGAGATCATAGAAGTAGGAGAAAGACCCATATGTACAGAAATATTTCCTGCAGCTCTCTTTGTAATGGAAAAACATTAGAAATTAAGGGGATGCCCATCAATTGGGGAATGGCTAAACAAGTTGTGATATGTGAATGTAATGGAATACTATTGTGCCACAAGAAATGAGAAGCAGATGGACTTCATATTTACCTGGAGAGGCTTATACAAACTGATGCTAAGTGAGAAGAGCAGAACTAGGAGAAATCTGTACACAGTGAGAGACACAATGTATGTGTGACAACCAACTTTGATAAACTGGACTCTTCTCAGCAACACAAGGTTATAAGACAATTCTAAAAGACTCAAGATGGAAGGAGATATCTACGTTCAGAGAAAGATCTAGAAAGAACAGTTTAAATGGAGACTGAAGCAAACTACATGCTCTCTTTCTTCTCCATGTTTGATTTTGTTTCCTCTTTCCCATTATTCATTCCATCAGTTACAGCCCTTCTATACAACCAGAATAATGTCCAGTGTGAAGGTATTTGCAGATGCTATACTTGATTGTAAGCCACCATGGCAGGGGGAGGAGGGAGGGGAGAAAATTTGAAACTCAAAGGATTGTGGAACTGAATCTTGTAAACTAAAAGTAAATAAACAAATCAATTTTAAAAAGACAAAAACAGTCCCTGCCATCAAGAAGCTTGTAGTCTATGGGGAGGAGAGGGAAGATACAACATGTAAACAACCATGTAGAAATAAGGCATATACAGAATAAATCCAATATAATCTCTGAGGGAAGGAACTAGGATAACTGGAGATTGGGAAAGGCTTCTTGTAGAAGATGGAATTTTAGCTGAGAATTGAAAGAAGCCAGAGAAGTCTGGAAGAGGAGATGAGGAGGGAGAACCTTGTAAGCATAGGGGACAGCATGGAGTTAGAATATGAAGTGTTTTATACAAAGGGAATCAAGGAGGCCAATATGACTTGATTGTAGAGTATGCAAAGAGAAGAAAGAGGCCAGATTATGATGCGCCTTTAAAAGCCAGAGTATTTTGTATTTGATACTGAAGGTAATAGGGAATTACTGGAGTTAATTGAATAGGAGAGTGAATTGATTAGAAATCATCTTAGGAAGATTATTTTGATAGTTGAGTGAAAGATGGGCTAAAGTAAGGATTGAGGACTGGGAGAGTAACCAGATATCTATTGTAGTGGTCTGTATGTAAAGTGATGATGGTCCGTATCATGTGATAGTAGAGTCAGAGGAAATAAGGGGACATGTATGAGAGTGTAAATCAACATAATTTAGGAATCAATTGGATGTGGAAAAGAAGCAGAGGGAGACACAGAGATAGACACATACATATAGAGACACATTAGAGAGATAGGTGGGAAGGAAGGTAGGAAATGAGGAGAGAGAGAGAGAAAGAAAGGGGAGGGAGGAATAGAGTATGACTGACAATTAGGCTTAGGCTGTGAAATGGTTAACTGGGAGGATGGTGGTGTTCTCAACAGAAATCATCAAGTTAGGAAGAGGAGAAGGTTTGTAATGCTGGGTGGGGGGAAGCTAGTGAATTCAGTCTGGGAGATGCTGAGTTTCATATATCTGTAAAACATAAGTTCAGGATGACCAGTAGGCAGTTGGAGACCCAAGATTGGAGACTGAAAAATGTTATAGCTGGACAAATTGCTCTGAGAATCATTTGTCTAAAGATTATAATTGAATCTCTGGGAGCTGATGTGATCACCAATCAAAGCAGTATAGCAGTTCAAGAGAAGAGGGCCCGGGACAGAGCTTTGGGGAACACACCAAGTCCTGATGTGAATGAAGATCTAGCAATGAAGACAGGAGGAACAGACAGGTGGGAGGGAGAGCCAAGGGAGAGCACTGTCTATAAAACCTAGAGAGCAGATATCAAGTAAAAGATGGTGATCTAGTGTTACAAGCTACAGAGAAATCTTTTGAGAGAGCAGTTCTTTTGAGGCTGGTAGTCAGACTGCAGAAAGTTAAGAAAAGAGTGAGAGGCATGGATTGTAGATGTTCTTGTCTAGGAGTTTAGCTTTGAAGGGGAGGAGAGATACAGGATGACAGTTAAAAGCAGTGGTTCTCACCCCTAATGCTGTGACCCTTTAATACTCATATGTGGGTGTATCTGCATGTGGGCAGACCCACCCGGAGATGGATAGAGGAGTGATGTCTCAGTTCCTAAGATCATCGGAAATATGTGTTTTTCGATGGTCTTAGATGACCCCGTTCAACCCCCAAACGGGTCGCTACCCACAGGTTGAGAACTATTGGTTAAAAGGGATAGATGGATCAAGTATGTGTTTTTTGAGGATGGAAGGGGAAGACATGGATATGTTTTTAGGCATTTAGGAAGCAGCCAGTAGGCAGGGAGATGATTGAAGATTAGTGGAAGAGTGGAGGTGACAGAGAGGAGAGTTTTCTGGAGAAGATAGGATTGGATGAAATGACTTATGCATGTACCTTGGCAAGGAGAAGGATCAATTTGTTATGTGAGATAGGGGTGAAGGAAGATAATGGAGGAACATCTTTGAGGGATATGAGATCAAGAAGAGGGAAAAAGGAGTACTCAATGAATAATCTTCACTGAGAATATGAGGTATGTTTCTTGATTCAGAGATTGTGGGGCAGAAGATTCATGGGGTGCTTGAGGAGGAATGAAAGGTTTGGAAAATCTGCTGTGGTGAGTGGGGATAGTTAATGGATTAGGGAGATGTAAAAGGATTGGCTTGCCACAACAAAAGTCCAGCTAAGATTAAGTAGCAGAAATTTGAAACCGTCAATATGGTTTTATAATATTCTCCAGTTCTGTTCAGAAGCATGTAAATAGGAATAAAGCGAGAAATTGTTCACCAAGGAGTTAGTATACAAAAGGGAGGAATTGTGGCTTGTGCATGGATGATGACCAATGGGAAAGAACTAAGAAGTGGACAGATTAGAATTTATGATCATAATAAGGAACAAGGTTAAGGTTTGTAAGACAGAGGCAAAGGCAGAATGACAAAAAAAAAATCATGATCAGATCACAGGATTTCTGAGTTTGTGAACATGGATGTGTGTTATATTTGTGGATGATGGTAAGGCCAAAGTTATCTGCATGTAGCTGAGATGTATGAAGGAATACATCATGGGAAATGAGGAAGCTGAGGAACTGAGAAGTTTGAGGAGGGTATCAGTATGGTCAGAGGGTGGGGAGGAGGGGGAGGGTGTTAGCCTTGCATTGAACTCATTGAGGACAGAAACAGAGTTCCTGGTGTTCAGTAGGTATGTTACCAGCATCTTGATTAGAAATAAGTATGGATTGATTAGACTTCCAAAGAGGAAAGGATTTTGAGTGATGGTGATAAAGGAAGAGTCTGGAATTGATAGTGGGGAGCAAGGAGTATTCTGATTCTGCCCCCACAAACAGTGAATTGTTGGGGTATGAGCAAAAGTGCTAGAAAGAGTTACTGGGGATTCTGTATCAGAGATGAGGAGTGGAGAACTAGAGACACAGAGGAGAGAAAGTAGAGGCTACAGCCTGAACTTAATGTTCTGGAGGGAAGCTTATATATTCATATGGCCCAACCAGGGGATATTGTAGGAGTAGGCATTGTATAATGTGAATCTCATTGTGGTCACAGTAGGGAAAGACTAGACATTTTCAGCTTCTTCTCCCTCCCACCCCCCCACCTTCTCCAAAGGAGACTTTAATTCCTGCTAAGAGGGGAAGTGGGAGATTGGGCCAGAGGTTATTCTTCCTGCCTCTCCTCAGAGGGGTAGAGTATTGGGCTAAAATTATTTCTGTCTGCTTTTTTAAATATTGTTAGTTTAGAAGAAGTGACTTTAAGATTTAAGTTAAACTGATCAACTATTCGTTGATAAGGAAAAGAGGGCCCAAGCTTAATACCGTTCCACCAAATAAGAATTCCACAGTGAATGCATGAGAGAAACAGCAAAAAAAAAACAAACATATTTACCTAAGTCAATAGAAAAACCAAAATCAGATAAACAAAACACATGAAAATATGTACCAGACAGTGCAGATTGAGTGATCTCCCATTTTGGGAATCAGATTCTTTGAGTCCCAGATCTTTGCAAAGAAATTTTTTTTTTTTGGAAGTCTCTCATGTGGGAAGAGGGACATGTCAGAGACTGCTGGTTGCTCTCATGTCAGCTTCTTCCCAGAGTCTTTTCTTTCCCGTTAGTGATATGAAGAGAGGGTGGCATTGTTTATCTTCTCTCTTGAAGCTAGAAGTCAGAAGAGTCAGTCTCTTTTCTCTCCTACTCTAGACAACTTTGCCCTGCTTCTCATTCAGGTGAAGGGCATTTACCTCAGCAAATTAGGAGAGAGTCCCTTATCAATGGACTTTGGGGCTCAGGTTTAAATTATATTAGACAGAAATGATGGCAGAACTGTGAGAAGTGCCTGGGATGGAGCTGGAGTAGAGAAGGAACGAGCTACAGTCTGCAGAAGGGCAAACCTCAACTTCGCCCTTCACTGATACGATTCATTTTATAGATTGTGCAGGCCAGGGAAAGGAGTTTTGACTCTGAGTTTCCTTGAGTGTTTTCTCATTTTGTGAAAGGAAGGAAGCCTCAGATAAATATTATAATTTTAGAGGAATTTGTGGAACTCTGGGGATGTAATATGGCTCACCTGAAGAGAAGAGGGTCACATTGATTCTATGGGCTTGGCTACCAGTCCTTTGTTTTTTCCTTGTCTTTGAGGTAAACAAACTGCCATATTTGTTGTCTAGTTAGTTGCTGTCTAGGGAGTTGAGGCTTCCTTCCTCTCTCTCTTTCTCCCTCCCTGCTTGTCTCCCTCCCTCCCTTCTTCCGGCCCTCTCCTCCCTCTTTTGTTTCTTCTGCCCTTTCCCCCTCCTCCTTTCCCCCTTTCCTCTTTCCTCTTCTCCTTTAACCCTTTAACTCTTCCCTCTCTTTCCCCTTTTTTCTTTCCTTCTTTTCTGACCTTCCCTTCCCCCTTTCCCTCCCTCCTTTCCTACATTCCCTTCTTCCCTTCACCCCTCCCTCATGTCCTCTCTTCTCTCCCTTTCCTCCCTCCCTTCCCGCTTCCTCCATTCCTCCATTTTCCCTTCCCCATTACCCTTTTCCTTTCTTTTCCTCCCTTCCTTCTTTTCTTCTTTTTCTGCCTTCCCTCCTTTTCCTTTTTCCCTCTTTCCCTTTTCTCACTTCTCTTATTTCCCTCTTTTTCCTTCCTAGTTATAATCCACATTTTTATGTCCCCCAAGGGAAATTTAGTGAGAGGCATTAGTTTAAAAGAATAAGATCCTTGAGAAGCTTCTAAGGTTTAATCCCAGGCTGTTAAAAACAAAAACTTCAGTTCTAGGCCATGGGTAACACTTGTAAAATATATTCTAAATCTATTATAACTCATAATTGGGTTATAATAAAGTGTAGCTGAAGATGACATGTGACATTAAAGGAAGTATTTTTAACCACCCTAAAATAAGACTGTGATCTTGTTTTTAGTATGGTCATTCATTAAGTCAGTACAATATTTACTTTAACATTGCCTCTAAGTAGTTGTTCACATTAATCTCTGTTAAAACAATTTTGAAATTTTCTACTTATCTACAATAAAATATTGTGATTTAAAACTAATACATATTAAAATTCAAAATAGCTTATTGCTTTCAAATATTTACCTTGCTAAAAGGAAGGATCATAGTTTCAAATTAATATTTACTAATTAAGGATGTGAATATTGAGATCCTCTGATAGACATAATCTAAGGTTAAAATAGCCAGGATCATAGTTTATCACAAATGGAATATAAATATTTTAATATTATTTAAAGATAAACATGTTATTCAACCATATAGGTAGACAAACATAGAAACAATGAGGAAACCTTTTCACTACACTTAGTGCTGGATTTACCATTATTAGTGTTCATTTGGAAGTTGAACACTAAGAAACTGACTTTTGAAGTGGCAGTAGCAACAACATGTTCTTGTTCTTGTTTTAGCCTCACATGCTATTTTCATGTACTAATTGCCTTTTGATTTGACAGCTACATATTACAAATTAAAAACTAGGTTTGATTGTCTTTCCATTTGCCAGTAATTCTTTCTTTCCCTGGCCAATTATAATATTTAATATTATATTCTGAACAATGAGGAATTGAATATGTATGTATATATGCATACATGTCGATGACTTTCGAATTGAATTAACAATTTCTTACTCTTTATGTTTGGTATTTTATTTATATTGCAATGCAATTAGCTTGAAATTATATATAATGCACTTCACCTTTTTTTCTCATAGTACATTCCTTTTTGAATAGTGAGAGACATGTTTAATGTAGTATCAGCATTAACTGTCCATAATTCAGTTTTATTTCCATAGACTTAGTATACAGATTATATCCATTTATGTGTCAGAACTTTTGAGATAATAAAAATGAATACCTTTTCCTATGTAATGGCACAATTTGTGAATCACTGTAACTTTTAACATAAGCATCAGAAAACCTATAAGATAATTCCTCTAAACCTGAGAAATGGACTCAAATATAGCTTCAACATAATAGCAAGAATCTATGCAAGGATCAGATTAATACAATTAACATAAGTGTTTTTATGCTCATAATTTATTCAAAATATTCATTATAAATCCACTTTCAGGTTCATTATACTCTAGATCATGACCTCTTTCTAACAGAATGTATTTCACTTGATTATATTGAGGATGAAATCTTTATACATTAAGTACTGAAGAGGAGTAATAAATGGGATATAAATTTCTAAAGATCTTTGAGACTATGCAGGTTTTTTATTTTTTTCTGTACTAACAAAACAATTTTAGCTTAAGCACTTAGACAAAAAATATTCACTGTATTGTTTATTAAGTCAATCCAATACTAGGCTCTCTCTCTCTCTCTCTCTCTCTTTCTCTCTCTCTCTCTCTTTTTAAATTTACCAGCTTCACCAAGAAGGAATAAGGAGAAAACATCTCAGCTAGAAAACTGAGACTGAATTAGATTAATTAAAGCACAAAATAAGATTATGATAACTCAAAAGATAAAAAAAGATAAATATCAGTTTCTTTTGAAAATCAAGTAAGATTTAAAAATGTTCATTGACAAAATATTATTTTCTATGCTATATGGAGATATTTCCACATTTTCTTAAAGCATGATAATTTAAATGTAGCTCTATGAAATAATCAGGCATGTGATATTCTCTCCCTCTCTCTCTCTCTCTCTGTCTCTTTCTCTCTCTCCCCCCTTCTTTCCCTATATTCCTTCCTCCCCCCCATCTCCCTCCTTCTTTTTAACTGAGTCAGTGAGGTGTGGGATGTACCGGAGTCAGCTCAAGCATTGAGTTGATTGTTAAATTTTCTCTGTGAGCTTTTACATTTCAGAAATCAAGCTACAAATAAGAGACTTACTTACTGTTCTGTTGATTGTCTAGACTGAAAGTGTTGGGGGAAAATGTTAATGAAGCAGATTAAACTTAAAGGTGCAGGTTTATTTTATACAGCCCTCTCCCCTCTGCCCCTCCCCCAGCCATTTGTTATATCACTAACCTTAGGTATATGTTGCAAATACAATATGTTTAATAGGGAGGACATATTATAGCAAATAGATAAGAACATAAAGAAGTATGGCTAGCATTTTCTTCAGTGTTTAAAAGCTTTATAAATTGCATGCAACATATTTAATTGTACCTGAAAGCAATTGTAACATTCTTTGCATCAATTGTTGCTTGTAAATCATATTTAAAGGATCCCTAAGGAAACAAATATCACCATAGTCAAGTTTTGAATTAGTACTCCCTTCCCAGAAAAATCACAGGTGAAGTTTGGCATGAAGATGCTACTGAATGATTGCAGAGATTTGTTGCAGAGATTTTGGGGAGTAAAAGGGTAATTATGGAACAAGGAGCACAGTACTTCTAAATTATACACATAGTTGATAAAGCACAGAACACTCTTTTTATTCATCAAGTGTAAATCTGTTGTACTATTCAAAAAGTGTAATTAGTTTATTTTCTAAATTATAGTTTAAATAATTTATTTTCAATTAATGTCCATAAATCTGAACATTATAGAATGTGATATGCTTGTCTCAGATCTCTTAGACTGAGCAATGATAGATGCGTAGTAAATTTCATGGTTATGATAAAGAATTTAGGTGTCTTGATCAAGAAAGCTTAAGGATGTAAAATGAACTAGAGGAAATACTGCATGTTTATGAAGTCTGTTTACTCAAAATAGCCAAGTTCATATTCTTGTACATTAAAATTCATTGAAAGCTTTGAGCTCCTTCTAGTTGCTGATGATATTTGGTTGTATGAATTTTGCTCTAGTGCAAGCTAGTGAACAACCCTAATCTTCAAGTTCATCAATCTTAAGTGTTGTGCTGACTCTGTAAAATGATTCTACAATCAATTAATCGTGTATTTTCTTTTAAAAAAAATGACCTTCTAGAATATAGGCCAAAAAATCACTCCAACTTTCTCTGTTATCCCAAACTCTGTGCTATTTGATATGGCTGTTGAGTTGGAAGAGTTTCCCAGGTATTTGTAAATATGTTTTGGCACCATCCTTTGTGAATAATAAGTAGGCATTGTGCAGGGTAGCATGCAAAAAAGCATAAGTTATAGTCCTTGTTTTCTAGGAGCTTAGAGTTTTTGGGTGGGGAGAAATGATATAAATATAAGCAAGGTTGAATAAGCAATCCCATCAAAGCAAGTCTCTTTCAGAGAGGAGTCGGAAGATCTAGCTTTGAGTCCTAATAGTAACACTTTTTAGGTGTATGACCACAGACAAATTACTTCAACCTCTGGCAGAGTCTGTTTGCAATACTGATTTCCTTCAAGGGCTATTGTGAAGAACAAAAGATAATATATTTGCTGTTTTATAAGTGTAAAATGATATACAAACGTAAGGTACTGTATGACAAAGCCTTGTGGCAGGAGCAATCTAGAAGGATTCAGTATCTCTAAAGAATGTCTCTTTGACTTGAAGTCTGTGCTGGACACTATGATAATACCAATCATCTATAGCAAGCATGCTATCTTTTTGCTTGTTTTTATAAAAAGAGTATAATTAAGCAAAATTATATCTATTTTTACATATTTCAACACACAACTCTGTTTACGCCTTCAAGTCAATTTTCTTGTAAAGTTGTGGTGTGTTGTTGAATATCCATTTCCTGTTTTCTTCTCATGCATTCATTAAGGCAGTGGTTCTCAAACTTCCTAATGCTGCAACCTTTTAATACTCATATGTGGGCATAGCTGCATGTGTATGGACCCACCTGGAGACAGATGAAGGAGTAGTGTCTCAGTTCCTAAGACCATCGGAAATATGTGTTTTCTGGTGGTCTTAGGCGACCTCTGTGAAAGGGTCATTTGACCCCCAAAGGGGTCGCAACTCACAGGTTGAGAACCGCTGCATTAAGAAATATTCTCAAATATACATGTAGCGTTTTTGTTTTGGCTGAGGCCTGTAATATTATTTGTTTAGGACCAAAAAAAGCATGGTCTTTCCCTAGAGATAGTCCATAAATTAGCAATTGAGTTGAAAAGGGGAAAATTCTAGAAAATGGAGTGAATATGGAATTTTATGTGAACACCTCTGAGAAGGAACCATATCAGGCACAAGAGAAGCCTTGACCAGATCTTCCTCTTGCTTACCTCCTTCACCCACTTCAAAGGCTCTAGAGCATGTTGGACGACCTGCATCTTCTTATCAATGTCTTAGTGTGACATTTCCTTCTCCTGACAGCACCAGCTCCCCTTTTCTCATCAACACCCTAAACAGCATATCTGAATCAGCTCATCAAAGTTTCTTTTTCATCAGGAGCCAAGCACAAATGGGAAACATGTCTCTACAAGGACACTTGCCTAAGGGGAACTTCTGGAGCATCCACATGGGAGAAAGGACTTACTCCTTTGTCCTATGTGCTCTTTAGACTTGAGTTCACATTGCCTGGTTCTCTGTATACAATATAAAGGAAAAATGTGTCATACGCTTTTGGAGGACTTTAAAAAATTAATTCTTGTATTGTATTACTTTAATAAGCAACCTTTTCTAAAAACTGGTTGGCTGATTCTCAGCTGGGGTGGGGGGAAAACACTGATGGGGGGTCAGGTCAGATGGCGTTAAAAATAATTTCTAACCCTTTAATGATACCCCTAGAGCTCTGAGGAGTTGTCAGTCTAGTTTCTAGGAATTTGGAAGGTCAGTGGGAGTTGGGATGATGTCTCAGAGCTTACATGGGCTATAATTAATTTTTTCCTTAATGATGAAACTCTTTTCCATTGAAGGTCCTATGCCTTCTGTGAGTTGGCAAAGCAGTCTAAATAACACAATCTTGATCTGAATTTCAGTTGTAGTTCCAGTATAATAGGTCACCAGAAGTAAAGGTTAGAAAATCTGCAGGAATTCTAGACTTGGGATTCATAGCATGAGAGCATCAAATTTGGGAACTTTCCCCCATTCTCAGTTATTTGGTTGTTGGCAGAGACCTGTGGTAGCTTCACATGCTAACTCATACATTGTGGGATAATGAGTGGACTCTACATCCAGCCCTGGAACCCTAGTATTGCTGGTTCTGACATCCTTCCTTCTCTATCATTGAGCATAGATGCTTCCTCAAGTGGAGAATCTGGGGACAAACTTACCAGTCAAAGTTGGAGGAGTAACTATAGAGGCGGAGGCATTGCCAGTATGAAGCTGCTGGAATGGAGGTTGAGAAGTAATCTTAGGAATCACTGGCTAAACTGGGTTTACAATGGTGACACAAGTGAAAGGGTACTATATCTGTAATTTTTTTTTTCAAACCTTAACGTACTATATGACTTCCAACACTTACCATCGTCATTATTTTAACTCCAGGAATCCACGGTTTTAAATTTATGACTACGCTATTATCCAGTGGGGAAATATGGCATGTTATTGATCAGGTAAATGACACTAAAAGTTTTAAGTTATATTAATCAGAAATCATCATTTAGTATAAATTGGATATGAAAGAATTGGAAAAAGCTTGTGGAAGTCTTTTCTAGGAAGTCTGGGAGATTAACAAATGGCAAAGAATGGTTTAAGTATATTGTGAAATAATAAATCATTCAAAGAGATACTAAAATATGCCATAGTGCCATGATGGCCTCCTGAAATTATGTAATTTGTTGAATAGTTTTATCTCATGAATTAGTATACTTATTAATATAGATGCTGAAAAACATGGAATGCCCTTCCCTTCCAATTCCTATCCTTTTTTTTATTTTAAAAAGGTGTTATGCCTGAAAATGACACTATGTGACCACAAAACTTTGGTTTTCTGTGGTTGAGATCAAGATGGCATCTGGGGGATATGGGGAAGTAATGACCAGGAGTACTTCCTTCTCTGTTATTCCACTAACCAGACAAGTATGATGTTATTGTCAAGGAGACTCTGTTTCTTGGTAGTATAAGAAGACTTTGGAACAAAATAAGATTTGAATAGAACAGTACTTTGCTTTCTCATAAAGTCTGGCCTGGTTGTATAATGTCACCACTTTGTCTAGGCACTGCAAAGCCAGCATTTTGTTGAGAGTTTGAATTTGATTTCAGGTAAACCTTGGATTGCATGGCAGTCTGGGCAATAGAGAGGATATCTTTTCTAGTTGACTTAACTTCCCAGAAACGTCAGGGTTAGCACTGAACAGACTAGCAGTAGGTATGTACATATCATTTAGTTACTTTCTAAGTTATATAATTGTAATGCTAATGTGATATTCACAGCACCAGTGGTGACTATGAATGTGCTGATATAGTTATGAATCACAAAATATAACACTCTCCATATAGAAGACAGAAGCAAAACATTTATTCAGACACCAGAAAGCCGAATCCTTAAACCAGAAAGCCAAATCCTAACACCAGAAAACCGAATCCATCATAGCAACGAAGAAGTTAATATGCCGTAACACAGCAGTGTGCCACACCATACCTAGCTGTCTCCCCTCCTCCCTCCAGCTCTAACTGCTCTTACTCCCAGCTTCCTCCAGGCTCTGCTCTACTCCTTCAGCAAACTCCTCCCACCAGGCTCCATGTGATTACATTTGATAAGGGGCAGGGAAGATCTTCAAAGCAGGAAACATCTTCAAATTCACTCAGGCTTGTTAAGGGGCTGGGGAGACTTTCAAATTTTCATTACCATTACAATAATTTACAAAGTGTTATTTTAGTGACTCTTGAGGGGAGCTCTAAGTTGGGAGTCAGGAAATCCGGATTTTAGTTAAGTCTTGCTACTAATAGGCTGAACGGCTTTGCGTAAGCACCAGATATCAATTTCCTCATAATAGCTAATATTTATTTAGTCCTTATTATGTGCTAGGCACTGTGTTAAGCACTTCACAATTGTTACCTCATTTGATCCCACAATAGCCTTGGTAGGCAGGTGCTATTATTATCTCCATTTTGTTGATGAGAAAACTGAGGCAAAGGGAGGTTAAGTGACTTACCCAGGGTCATACAACCAGTGAATGTCTGAGGTCAGATTTAAACTTAGGTCTTTTTGGCTCAAGCCCAGTGCTGTATCCACTGAGACACCTAGATGACAACAACAACAACAGCCAGCACCACCCAACCACCACCACCAGCTAATAATTATATCCTTTGTGCCAAACACTTTATAATTATTATCTCGTTTAATCCTCTTAGCAACCTTGGAAAGTAGGTGCTATTATTTTCCTCATTTTACCAAGGCAAACAATGGTTAAGTGATTCACCCAGGGTCATACAACTAGTGAGTATCTGAGGTAGGATTTGAGCTTGGGTCATCCTGACTCTAGGTCCAGAGTTCCGTCAATTGTGCCACCTAGACACCCCATATCTATAAAATATGAGCATTGGACTAGAGTATAGGTGTCAAATTTGAAGCCCCGTGGCTTCAGGCACCAGCAAGCACTGGAAGAAAATATAGTTGGGATATGTTTGCTAAACTTAACAAAAATACAATGCAATGTAGATAATATTAATTTGTGGTTTTTCTAAGTTGGTTTGTGGCTTGCAGGGATCCATTTCTATATGAGTTTGGCACCATTGGGCTAGATGACCTCTAAAGTTAATTCTAGCTCTAAATCTTATGACATTATAATGTGATATAGTTTTCTACCATAATAAAAAGTAAAACTGTACCCTTCAGTCTTCTCAGCTTAACTGGCTACCTGGCCAGTGCTTTCTGTTTTCTCTTGGGGTAGACTAGTTTGTGCTTGAGGCCACATGTGACCTTCTAGGTTCTTGCGTGCAGCCTTTTGAATGAGTCCAAATTTTACAGAAAAGATCCTTTTATTAAAGGGATTTTTTCTGTGAAGTTTCAGTCAAAGGGCCATACTTGAAGGTCTGAAGGGTCACATGGGGCCTTGAGGCCACAGGCTCCCCACCCCTGGCCTAGAGAATAGTATTGATCAGGGACAGCTAGGCGGCACAGTGAATAGGGCTGGATTAACCTTCCTGAATTCAAATCTAGCTTCAGACACTTCCTAAACTGTATGATTCTGGGCAAGTCACTTAACCCTATTTGCCTTAATTTCTTCATCTGTAGAATGAGTTGGAGAAAGAAATGGAAAACCACTCTCATATCTTTACCAAGAAAACCTCAAATGAGGTCACAAAGAGTTGTATATAACTGAAGTGATTCAACAACAGTAACAATAGTATAGATTGGGGGCAGCTATGTGGTACAGTGTGCCTGGAGTCAGGAAGATCTGAGTGCAAATGTAGCCTCAGACACTTACTAGCTGTGTGACTCTAGGCAAGTTACTTAAACTCGATTTGCTTTGGCTCCTCATCTCTAAAATGGGGACACTCTGGAGAAGGAAATGGCAAAGCACTTCAGTATCTTTCCCAAGAAAACCCCATGGACTTTGTCCATGGGATCATGTAGAGTTGAACATGACTGAACAATAACAACAACAGTATAGATCAGGAATTCTTCAGAAACCCAGAGGATAGATTAGAGGCAGGTGTGACTGGGTCCATGAATGTGAATGGGAAAAAAATTACAGCTTTACTTTTACTAACCTTTAATTTTGACATTTGGCATTTCTTTAACACGGTAATATTTTCAAAAAGATTCTGAGAAAAGGTCCATAAGGAGAGAGAGGTCCACCACATACAAAAAAGGTGAAAAACTCCTGGCATAGGTCTTTACTGAGGCTACAAAATAATTTGTTTTGTTTAATAGTAAATTCATGGTGCTAATCCTGGCACATGTTTGCCACATAACAAATGTCTATTGATAATTTAATGACATTTATTCATGACGTATCTTTAATGTGTTCCACTTTATCGTTTTCAGTAATACCAAACACATCTTCATCTTGGGACATTAGTAAATTACAACACCAAAAAAAGGCTAATTAAAAAAAAGATTTCTTAATAATTGTCTAGCTGATTTTAGAACTGCTTGTCTAACCTATAAAATTCCTTACTTTTATAATGTCCCCCTTTTGCCCTGAGGTCCTCATAGTCTCTTCATAGAAAAAAAAATCATTAAGAAAGATCTAATATGCTGAGATAGCTTTAATATAAGTAAAGTAATAACTGAAGTGTCACTAGATTCAAAATGCCTATTTTTCAGAAAGAAGGCAATTATAATAATATAGATACAGTGCTAGAAGAATTATGACTGCTCAGAAGTATTTGATATGTCTATCTGTGGCATAGTTAATTTTAAAGGCATTAGCAAGCATACAAATCATAAGTGTGAACAGTATACAGAACTATATTAATTGATAATAAATCTAATGTGCAGTTCTTAGCAAATGTCTCTACTTACCCAGCTAAGAAATTGTTCATTGGGGCTATAAGATGTCAGACCATTTTCCTTCATGTGATTCAACCACTTTTCAGTGAAGACTATTGCTAACTTTTTTTTTTTTTTGCTTTTGGTGATTGTTGTTATTGTTGCATAATTGTATGGCAAAGACAGGACACAAAAGTATCAAAGAATTCCGAGTTTACCTAATTTTTATTATGCAGTGTGTATCAAGTTTTATTTCCTACAGGGTATCAGTTGTATTAAAAGAAACAGCTCAGATTAGTGTCAGCAAACAACCTTAATTCTGGAGAACAGATGATGAAACATGCTGCTCTCCTATTGATAATGAGGTGGCAGACAAAGGCACGAGGATGTTACATATGCTGTCAGAATTAGTTGTTTTGTCAGTTGATCCTGTTTAATTAACTGATGTTGAAAACCCGGTGGGTTTATGGCATCAGATCCAAACTCAGATCTTCTTTGTGGCAACGTGAGTCTTTTGTCTGGTAAGGAAGGAAGGATAGCATATGCAGTGAGAGTTTTAGCCATTGCTGTAGTGGTGGCTAATGAGTTGTGTTGCCATCCTGTCATCTGAATAGCTGTCAATTACAGTAAGAACACACCTTTTAACCTGAGATGATGGAAGGGTACCAGAAAAATAATTTTGCCAATCAGAGGAAGGTTAGAGACCACATCAAATCATGCTATATTGGTGTTTGAGAAATGTGTGTTCTGATTGGCATGAGGAACACAGTTGGACAGAAGTAGTTGTCATCCTTCTTTAGGGGGGATCGTGTGCTCTCAAACCAACTGCAACATGGTATCATTGAATTCTACTCTTCTCATAAGGACATCAACCTACTTGTTCAATTCACCTGAAGGCATATAATATCTTTGGGTATTAACATGACTCACAAATGGCTTGTATATATTGGTCCTAACCCCCTAAAGAGCCTGTCATTTTCCAGTTCTCTTCTTTCCACAGTGTATTCTGTCAGACCCATAACTACTGGCAAAGAATAAGTTTAGATAAAGATCTTATCTGCCTTATCCTTCAACTCAATCCATGGGGGTGGGGAGAGGAGAGGGGACTTGCTAAGACCATCATTTCTCAGAATAATATCTTATAGTAACTCTTTCGTTTAAAGGAAAGAAGAGAAAACAGAAGAGGGGCTATCAATTGAGTAGTGGCTGAAAAATATGTAGTATATGAATATAATTGAATATTAATGTACTACAAGTTGTTAAAAAGGTACAATTTTAGAGAAGCATAAAAAGACTTGCATGAACTGATCATAAGCAAGTAAATGACATTGTAAAGAAAAACAATTTTGAAAGATATGATTAATAGTTATAGCTAGTATTTATATTTAAAATTTACAACATATTTTATAAGTGTGACCAATTGTGACTTTAGGGAACTGATGATGAAAAGTTCTGTTCATCTTTTGACAGAGAGGTAATGGCCTAAAAGTTCAGAATGAGACCAATAAGTGAATTTATTTTCCTTGACTATGCATTTTTGCCAGAAGGTTTTTGTTTTCTTTATCCCCTCCCTCAACTGAGTGTTTGGCACTGAGGAGAAGAGAAGTAAACAATATTTTTGCAAAAAAAGAAAAGACCTTAACTGATACATAAAAATGTACAGAAGTGAATAGCAGGAAGTTCTGAGGGAAACACAGATGAGCAGAACAATTTTGGAAGTAACAAGTTGAGTTTATTATATCCTTTAAAAAGAATAACAAGCTGAATGTAATATAAATTTGCAGTTTATGTATAACTCATTCTTTACTTGGTATATGGAAATTCTCATTTTATGTGATGTTAAGTTCAAAATAAGTATTTTTTAAAAGCATACCTAATGCAGGGTAGCATTATTATAGCGTAGTTTTTATGAGTGACTTCAAGTGGGAAAGATTATAGCAGAAAATTCTATCATAATAATTATTAATCAAAAGAATGTAGCTACTTTAAATCATAAGAGAAGCAGAAATTTCTAAGTTACCATGTAATAACATTTTATAACTCAGTAAACAATCTATAACTTTAAAAACTTCATACTTAAAATTGTTATAATTAGTTTTGATGCCCTTTCCTCCCTCCATGTATCAGTGATTCATTTAAATAAATCAAATTATATAAGTTTTAATGACTTCTTTTAAATTTTTATTCTTGTAGTTGTGCATTCATTCTTTCCCTTTTTCAATGACCAAGTAGGTGTTCTGACTGTACACTGCTCATTCAGAATCTACTTCATCAGTAGCAAGTTATTTCCTATCCTTTAAGTATAATCCTTTTCTTGAGACTTGTTTTGACTTCTAATTATGCGGTAGATCTAGTCCGAGGCAACATGAAACTTCCTTCTTCAGTGATGAAGAAACATGAATAAAAAGGGCCATGGCAAAGTGACAGAAAAGATGCAAAATAAAACTTGTATTTTTGGATGTTATTACTATCGAATTTTTTTTGGCTTATTATGCACATTTGTTACAGGAATTTTCTTTTTAATTTTTTTTCCCAGTGGGAAGGAAATGGGCACTAGGATAGAGTTACAAAAAAAAAAAAAATTGAAAGAAAGAAGGGAGGGTCATTGAAGCAGTTTTTTCAAGGAAGGCCAGGAGGAATCACACACAGAAAATTTTAAAAATGAAATTAAGGAAATTAATCAGAGGCACTATGATACAGTGGAAAGATACTAGAATTGGAACCAGAGGACTGGCATGAAAATCCTAGCTCAAGTACTTTTGTAGGGGACAACAAAAACTTATTTACCTTCCCTGGACCTCCTATGTTTCTTCTGCAAAATGAAGCAATTGAATTTGATGACCTTTAAGGTAGGTCCTTCTAGCTCTGATCTATGATTTCTGATTGTATAATCTAAAGTTATACTAAAAAAACAAAGCCCACTTTTATTTTTGCATTAATTTGGTACTTTTTATTATCTGTCATCAAAGTATGTTGTCTTTTTGGAAGTTTTAATTTCTATAATGGGATTCTGACACATAAATAATTTAGTCTGATTATTAAACCTTAAGTGTTGTTGTACCTGAATTTTAGAGGCAGCTAGGTGGCATAGGCAGATACAGTTCTGAATGCATTTAGAAAATAGTAAGTTCAAATCAATCTGTCCTGAGACACTTGATGTAGGAAATTCAACAGGTCACTCAGCCTCTGTCTGCCTCAGTTTCATCTATCAAATGGGAATAATCATAGCATCTTCCTTCCAAGGTTGTTGTGATGGTAAAATGAGATAATATTTTTAAAGAGCATTGCAAACTTTAAAGCACTATATAAATGCTGGCTCTATAAATGCCAGCTACGTTGCTGATTTGTTAAGTGACCTTTAGAAAATATTTAATCTTTCTTGGCCTGTTTCACCAGCAATAAAATGAAAACAGTGCCATGACTAGATGACATTAAAAAAAGAACAACCTTCTAATCACTTAGGTTAAATTATTGCTAAATTTTTCTCCTTCCAAAATGAGAAGGATGAGTGTGGACCCCCGATCTCCCACTCCATAATCAATAGAGGAGTAGAATGTAAGATCTTTGAAATAAAGAAGAGTCTTACATTTTTATTTCTATTTCTAATGCTTGAGAACATTGCAAACATTTAATAAATGGTTTTTGATGGATTCGTGTGTGTACTAGGTCAGCTAGGATACAGGACAGATATGAACAGTTTCCCACCTTTTTGCAAAGGAGGTGAATAAGGTCTATAATTTATACAAAATCATGTCTATTATCCAGAAATTTTTTTTCTGAAATAGAAAGCATAAGTTGAATGCAAAGACACAAATTTGGAGGGTACTAGTTGTCACAGTGGGTAAAGTATTAAACTTAGAGTGAGGAAGACCTGAATGTGAATTTTGCTGTAGGCAAGCACGGTAGCTTTGTTACCCTGGATAAATCACTTAACCTCTTTTGTCCTCATTTTCTTTATCCTCATATCATTAAGTGGGGATAATAATAATACCAACCTTACAATGTCATTGCAAGCATCAAATGCAATAGCACACATAAAACACTTTCCAAATATTAATGATAATATGATAATTATTATCATTATGGATTTTATACTAGTGTTGTAGTAGATTACGATTTTTCTTTTATGAGAGTTCCTGCTTATTAAATTCTCTACAATGTAAGAAAGACCAAAAGAATGCAATACAACTATAAATTGCCGTCCTCTACCTTTTTTTTTTCTTTCTGGAAAGAAATGAATCTGGAAAACTATCAAGTAAACATGAGTGAAAAATAGCATATGACAATTAACAAATGAGGCCAAACTGAAGGCAGACAGGAGCAGTCTTGAAGATTTGAAGAATGCCCAAAGGGTAATCAATAAGCAAAAAGAAATGAAAAAATCTAACAAATGAGATCTTGGTGGCTAAAAAGAGAAGAAATTTGTCTGGCAAATGATGAATGGACAGTTAGTATGTCATAATGGATGACAGTTTGGTAGTTGGAATAACTATGGACAGAGTGAACTTATAAATGCCAAGTAGGCAAGTGAGTTAGTAAATCTGTCAAATGATGAATAGGTGAGTCATACATGTAATAATGGCAAAAAGGACAAGCAGCAACATCCAAGTGAAGAGGCAGTCAGGGGGAAGAAGATATGGAAAAGCAAAATGTTGCACTGCTAAAAACTGAAAGCTTCTTTTTAAAAAAACAATAACATTGGAAGTAACTTCAGTAGATCCTGCCCCAGTGCATTGCTTCCTTGACAGTCATGTCACTTAAACGATCAAAAACTGTCAACTGAAGATTAATAGAGAATATTCTTCTTTGTTTTCAGCTAAAGATAAACCTTGGGACAGATACATAGAAGAGAGATTCACATAAGGCAGTCCAGGCAATTCAGTGGCTCAGAGTAACAACTATCAGATATAAATAATACAAAATTCTAATAGAGAGTAAACTATAGATTTGTAAAATAACAGTGAAAAGAGAAGGATTCTGTACTCTTATTAATAATTTTCTTTCAATGGGGAATATTTGTTCCTGTTAAAAGTTCTTTTGTGTAATATGCATATCCTTTGCCTCAATTCAACAAATATGTAAATAGCTGCTCTGTGAAAAGCACTGTGATAACCATTCAGAATACAGAGATGAAAGTAGGACAGATCCTGTCTTCAAGGAATGTAAAACCTACTTAGGGGATGCACTATGTGAAAAGATAAATACAGACATTAAGAAAGATATCAGAAAAAGTGAGGCTTTTGTATGAAAATCATTGAGAAGATGGTATATGGTGGGGATTAGGTGCCAGCCCCAACCATTGAAAGGTATTAAAGAATATTTATATTCCCCTGAAAGTAGGGGTCTTGAAATGAGTTTTGATGGAATGATGATGAAGAATTCCTCAGGAGATGTTCCTTGAGCAGGGACTGCATTTATCAGGATCACCTGTGATAGTGGGGGAGTGGATATTTACTTAGTGCTCTAGAGTTTATCAGGGCCAGAGGACATTCAGAGAGAAATGGTCAGTGTATAGGGTCAGAGATGGGATACTGTTCTTAGGCTACACAGGGATGGATACAAGAGTATGAAGTAGCATTGGACTATTGGACATGGGATATAGAGTATTAGAACAGCAAGGCGCCCTGAGAATGGGAGAGGCAGGAGGCAGCATGTGCTAGGTGAATTAAACCTATGCTCCCTCTTCTACCATAACAACCATTCAATCCCCGACCTTGACCCCAAGAGCCCTGGAAATAGCAGTGCTCCTTGAACACTAATCCTACTTCCAGCCAATCTCCCCACAGCCATACTTAAACAAAGCAAACCCTGTCGTGTCAATTGGACTTGACAACTGTTTCTTACAGGTTCTGCAGCCTCTGTCTCCTTAGTAACTACAATTACTAAAGACCTGGAAAATAAAGTTCTGGTCACTAAAATACTCAACACTGTCAAATGCTTCACCATCAAAACTGAGTATGGTTTTATCAGTGGAAATGACATTAAAGAAGATGCATTACCATCTGTTTCATCCCTGAATCTTAAGAACCATGGGATTTTTCCATCTGATTTACATTGTCTCACCTATTAGCATACAAACTTCTTGAGAGCAGTAACTACCTCTGCTTTTCTGTTTGATTCCCCATCACTTCACACATTCTTCTGCATGAATATGCACTTAATAGATGCTTTTCATTCATTCATTCATATATTCATTCCACCACACATAACTACCTCCTTTGTGAATTCATATTTCTGGGAGTGTATCAGAACATGAACCTGAAATAAACGAAGACATAAGGAAGAGGAGACCTGCTAAAATCTAAAATTAGAAGGGAACAAGAATTTTTGAAAAACCTTGCCTTATTTGAAAGACTTACAGTAGAGAGAATATAAACACAAAGCCTGTGAATGAAAGGTTAGATTCCAGGGCAGTTTAGAAAAGGAAAATTAAGAAGGCAATAGAGTAAATAAACTTGGAAGGAAGCACGATAAGTTACTTAACTATAGTGAATTCTTGGAGGAGATTCTAAGTTGTTATCTGGACCAAGAAAGAGAATAGTAAAGAAATATAAAGAATAAGAATAACAGTAAAAGCAAGGAACTGGGGCAAGGTTAGGGTCATGAGAGTCTAGGAAGAGACTAGGTCAGCTAAAATAAATAGTAGGACATGGACTGGACCTGTGATTTCTTTGGTGTAAAGAATTCCTGACTTTAACACTGGATGTCTTTAATGGAATGATGGGAATAGGTGAGGAGTGGTGAGAAATATGTTAAAACACTTTGTTTAGGGAGAAGAAATAAAAACAGTCACAGAGCTGTAGATAGCACAGAAACCTTACGCCTTTATAGCATGAATACTTCTTTGAGAAGAGAATTGTTAGCACTAGACATGTTGAATGCAAAATAGCATTACAAATAGTTAAATTGGTTATATTTTATGAGACATGAAATTTTCATTAATGACAAGTCATTACTGAATCAGGTGTCTGTGTACAGTGAGATTTGTTAGAGCCAAGATCAGAATTAGCAAAAAGCTAGAAAAGATGAGGGGCAAAAGGCATGGAATTTCGTTGAAGCAACTCAGTTTTAAATTATTTAAATGAGATTATGAAGAGTGGTAAGTCATGTGACCATTAAGGTGGTAAATTAATTCCTTTTTGCAATACTTCTTCAATCCTTCATTCCTCCCATAATAAATTATGCACCAGATATAGAGTAATTCCCTCTAAATCCACAGTGGAAGAAAGGACCCCATGTGCAAGTAATAAAAATATTGTGAATTAACACAGAAAACTTTAGTACCTAGAAATTTCACTTACTACCCCTCCTCCACAGGCTTTCACTCATGAATGACAGTACAAACAACATAAACAACCTCTCAAAGCCTTGTGCCTGGGGACTTAGTCTCATAGTAGAATCTCTTGAAGTTGTATGGATTGTTCCTAAACACCATTTCTTATACCCCCCAACCTCAAATGAAATAGCAGACGTGAATCCTTTTCTTCCATATGAGGAAGCAAAGGAAGAATAAAGGGAACAATTAGATGGACTGAAAATGTTTCACTTTGCATGGCTGCCTTGAGTCCGATGCATTTACATACACAAAGCACTGTATAAAAAGAGGATTATATGTGAACTATATGTCTCTCTTATATACATATACGCACATATAGAGAGCTTTTAAAAAGAAATTAAATGTATAATAAACTCAGTGTCACTTTCAAAATTGTTCTGCTCATCTGAACTTTGCTTCTGAACTTCTGTTCTCTTCTGGCATATTAAAAATGTGACATTTTTAGTTTCTTTTCTTTTATGGGCAACACTACCATTTAGCTTCCTTCTCCTATTTCCCCAGCTCCCATCTAAATTTATCTCTTTATTTTTCTATTGTTTTTGCTTTGTCAGATAGGATGATTGCAACTTCTTCTCTTTTGGATTCACTTGATTTATAGTAATTTTTTCTATCTCTCAGTTTTATTTTGTGTATATCTTTGTTTTTAAAAATATCTTATAGATAAGAAATGTCGGGTTTTTAGATGGTGTAGTAAGCAGTAAATTGCAGTGACTCTTCCATATTCACCTTTAAAAAACAATATAATTCCCCAAAGAAAATCTTGAAATAGTGGAACCAGCAAAAAGATGGGGTAAAACAACCTTTTAGCTCAAGAAATTTGTCTCACTTGGGTTAAAGGGGAGAGTAGTTCCAGGAAAGGAAATATCCCAGCAAACCAGCAGCAAGCTCCACTTCAGCAAACTAGTGGAAAATCCTGAATCCTAGCATGGTGGAAAAGATAAACACCAACACCAGGACCCCCCCATATGCCTTAGCATAACTAGGGGTATAGACAGACTCCAACTCTAAGAATCATCACATGCTTCAGTGTGGCCCTGGGCAAACAGGTAACCATCAGTGGCCAGATCTCTCCATGCTTCAGCATAGCCCTGGGCAAACAGGCAGCTTCTAGTAGATAGACTGTCATGTGTTTCAGTGTAGCTCTGGGAAAATGCAGAGACACCTCACTGACCTCAGCACACATCAGACATCAGATATCAGGCTCAGCACCAGGGAAGTTTCCAGACCTCTGTGGCCTCCAGAAGCACCAACCATGCTACACCCCCTCAGCAAAGGACCAAACAGGAGAATCACCCATAGGAGTCAGTGCAGCACCAGGTAAACTGCCAGTGCCTGGCACAAGAAGCCTGAGACAGTGCCACTTCCACACCTTTAGTAGAGCTCAAAATTAAAAGAAAGGAAAAAGGCCAAAAATAAGAGCAAAAAAAACAATACAAAAAAATTTGACTTCAGAAAATTATGGTGATGAGGAAGATAAAGACAAAAACTTAGAAGAGGACAACAGTGTCAAAACACCTATGGGCAAAGCCCCAAACAAAAATGGGAAGTGATCTCAAGCCCAGAAAGAACTAATGGAAGAGCTCAAAAAGGAACTTAAAATCATATAAGAGAGGTAAAAGCAAAATTGGGAAAAGAAATTAGAGTGATGCAAGAAAATTATAAAAAAGAGTCAGCAGCTTGGAAAAAGAAAATAATTGCTGGAAAAGCAGAATTGAACAAATGGAAAAGGAGATACAAAAATCCACTAAAGAGCCAACTCTTTAAAAAAGTACCATTAGCCAAATGGAAAAGGAAGTAGAGAAACTAACTGAGGAAGACAATTCCTGAAAAGTTATAATTGGGCATGTAGAAGGCTAAGCGCTTTATGAAACATCAAGAGTCAAACACAAAATAATGAAAAAATAGAAGAAAATATAAAATATCTCATTGAAAAAACAGTTGATCTGGAAAAGAAATCCAGGAGACACAATGTTAGAATCATTGGACTACCTGAAAGCCACAATCAAAAGGAGGAGCTGAAGATTATCTTTGAAGAAACTATCAAGGAAAACTGCCCCAATATCCTGGAACCAGAGGACAAAATAAGTATTAAAAGAATCCACTGATCACCTCAGGAAAGAGATCTCAAAATAAAAACTCCAGGAAACATTATAGCCCAATTTCAGAACTATCGGTTCAAGGAAAAAAATACTGCAAGTGTCCAAAAAGAAACAATTGAAGAGCCATAATCAAGATTACACAGGATTTAGCAGCTACAACTTTAAAGGATCAGAGGTCATGGAATATTGTATTCTGGAAGGTAAAACAGCTAGGATTAAAATCAAGTATCACCTACTTGGTGAAATTAAGCATAACACAATAAGGGGAAAAGAGTCATTCCATGAAATAGAAGGATTCCAAGCTTTCATAAGGAAAAGATCAGAACTGAACAAAAATTTGATGTCTAATATCAAGATCCAAGAGAAGTCTAAAACATAAAAATAGAAAAGAAAACATAAGGGACTCAGTGGAGCTAAACTTTATATCCCTACATAAGAATGTGACACCTGTAATTCTTCAAAATTGCGCCATTAATAGTCCAGCTAGAAGGAATATGCATAAAAGGTACAGGTGTAAGTCGAATTGGAGGGAATGACATAAAAATAATTAAGGGATAAGAAAGAGGAGTATACCGGGAACTGAAGGAAGGGAGAGGTAGAAGGGTATAAATTATTTCACATGAAGAGTCACAAAAAAACCTATTGTAGTAGAGGGAAAGGTGGGAGGGTGGGCCTGGACATCCCTTGAACCTTATTCTCATCAGTGTTGACTCAAAGAGGGAATACTATACACAATCAGTTGAATATAGATATCTGTTTTACCTGACAAGAAAGTAGAAGGGGAGGAGATTAAATGAAGGGGGTAAGGCAGACTAAGAGAAGAGAGAGCAGATGTAATGGAAATGGAATTTTAAGATCTTCCCTGTCTCTAGATAGGCTAAAGTGAATTTGAATACCTTACCTGATTCAAAAATATACTCTGTCCCCTAATAGACTGAATGTGGTCCCATGGAGCCTATAGTGGGAGCTTTGTTTTTCAGAAAGGCATAACTTTTGTTACTTTGTAGTCAAGTGGGTCATGAGGATTGTGATGTTTGCTGACCCTGGAGAAGGCTATATATACCGCTGAGGCGAGGTTTTGCTTTGGGGCTCACTTTGGGAAGAGTTGTATGATTTGGCCAGATGAGACTGTAGGTAGCTATTGAGCCTCTGGCTTTGAAAACCCAGATGTTGGTGCTTCTCTCTCTGGTAACCAACCATATGTATGTGATGGTCAGACAGTTTGAAGGCTTGTCTGTTAAATTGTGTTTCTCTGTATTGTTTTTTGTCTGCTTGTGAAGTTACAAGTTTGTATTCTCTGAAGTTCAGGGTGTTGACTTTTTCCCCTGCACTAGATAAATGATATATATTTGATTAAAGTAAGATTGTTAACCCTTTTAGAGTTACTATCCTTTAGAAAAATAAATCAAAGAACCTGTACTAGCAGCCATCCTGGGTATGCTAGGGTGCTTGCTGCTACAGAAGACCAAAGGAGGTGATACACAGAAGTAGAACAGTTTTTGAGGAGGGGAAGGGAGAAAGGAGAAGACAAACAGGAGAAAAAAAGAGGATGGAGGGAAATAAACAGTTAATAATCATACCTGAATATGATTGGGATAAACTCTTCCATTAAATGGAAGCTGATAGCAGAGTGACTCAAAAACCAGAATCCTACAATGTGTTGTTTAAAAGAAATTTGCATGAACAGAGAGACACACAGAGTAAAGGTAAGGGGCTGAATCTAGTATATTTCAGTTGAAATAAAAAAAAAAAGGATAGCAATCTTTATTGCAGAGAAAGCAAAACCAAAAATTGACCTAATTAAAATACATAAGGAAGGAAACTACATCTCACCAAAAGGTACCATAGACAATGAAGTAATATCAGTACTAAATGTATATGTATCGAGTGGTATAATATCCATATTCTTAAAAGATAAGTTAAGTGAATTACAGGTTCATGACCAAACAAGAGATAGAGAGCATTACAAAGTGTAAATGGATAATTTTGATTATATTAAAATAAAAAAAGATTTTTCACCAAAAAACCCAGTGCAACCAAGATTAAAAGGAAAGCATAAAGCTGGGAAACAATCTTTACAGCAAGTGTCTCTGATAAAGGCCTCAAAGAACTAAGTCAAATTTTTTAAAAACAAAGTGTTCCCCAGTTGATAAAAGGATATGTACAGGCAGTTTTCAGGTGCTGAAATCAAAGCTATCTATAGGCATATGAAAAAGTGTTCTAAATCACTTTTGATTAGAGAAATGGAAATTAAAACAACTCTTAGGTACCACCTGATACCTATCAGATTGGTTAATATGACAAAAAATAAAAATGATATATGTTGGAGAGAATGTGGGAAAATTGGGACACTTATGCACTGTTGCTGGAGTTGGGAACTGATCCGACTATTCTGGAGAACAATTTGGAACTATACCCAAAAGTACTATAAAAATGCTTATCCTTTGATTAATAACACTATTAGGTCTGTATCCCAAACAGATTACAAAAAGGGAAAGGAACTACATGTGCAAAAATATTTATAGAAGCTCTTTTTGTGGTGGCAAAATGTTGGAAATTGAGGGGATGGCCATTAATTGGGAAATAGCTGAATAAGCAAGCTGTTGTATATGCATGTAATGGAATGCTATTATGCAGTAAGAAATGATGAATAGGAAAATTTCAGAAAAACCTGGAAATAATTGTACAAACTGATGCAAAGTAAAATGAGCAGTACCAGTAAAACACTGTATACACTATGAGCAACATTGTGTGATGATCAACTATGAATGACTCAGCTCCTCTCAGCAACACAATGAACCAAGACAAGAACAAAGAACTCATGAAGCAAAATGCCATTCACATCCAGACAAAGAACTATGGACTCTGAATGCATACTGAAACATACCCTTTTCACTTACTTTATTCTTTTTTCATGGCTTTTTTCCTCTTGATCTGTTCCTTCTTTCACAATTGTGACTGATACAGAAATATGTATTACATGATAGTACATGTACAACCTATATCAAATTGCCTGCTATTTTCAGAAGTGGGGAGGGAAGATAGGAAGGGATAAATATTTGGAACTCAAAATCTTGTTAAAAGTTAATGCTAGGGCGAGAGATGGCAGAGGTGCAGCAGCTGCAGCTTCTGCTGGGTGGCTGCCTCTGGAGGTCCTTGGCCTGCAGATTGTAGGGGGACCAAGTGACCATTCAGAGGGTAATCACTCTTGCTTTGACCTGCTTCGATCTGGGTCACTGTCTTGGATGGTGGTCCTGCAGTGAGAAACGCCAGTGTGCCAGAGCTTGGGGTGGCTGTAGAGAGGGCGCCTGCCTCAGACCTCTGACATTTGTGAAAACCCCAGTGATTTGGGACACAGCTTTCCCACTCTGGAAGCAGAGTTCTACAATGGCAAAGAGCTAAAAAGTCAAGTAATTGGCTGGCAAGATGAGCAAGCAGAGGAAGCACAATCAGACCATAGAATCCTTTTTTGGAGACAAAAAGGATCAAAACATGGAACCAGAAGAAGCCAATTAAGTCAAAAAGCCCTGCATAAAAACCTCCAAGAAAAATATGAACTGGTTACAGGCCATGGAGAAACTCAAGAAGGATTTTGAAAATCAAGTAAGAGAAGTGAAGGAAAATTGGGGAAAGAAATGGGAATGATGCAAGAAAACCATGAAAAGCAAGTCAATAGCCTGCTAGAGGAGACCCAAAAAAATACTGAGGAAAATAGTGCCTTAAAAAATAGACTAACTCAAATGGGAAAAAAGGCCCAAAAAGCCAATAAGGAGAAGAATGCCTTAAAAAGACAAATTGCTCAGATGGAAAAGGAATTTCAGAAACTCACTGAAAAGAATAATTCCTTCAGAATTAGATTGGAGCAAATGGAAGCTAATGTCTTTATGAGAAATCAAGATACTATAAAACAGACCCAAACAAGTGAAAAATAGAAGGCAATATGAAATATCTCATTGGAAAAACCACTGACCTGGAAAATAGATCCATGAGAGAGAATTTAAAAATCATTGAACTACCTAAAAGCCATGATCAAAAAAGAGCCTAGAAATCATCCTTCAAGAAATTCTCCAGTAAAATTGCCCTGATATTCTAGAATCAGAGGGCAAAATAGAGATTGAAAGACTTCACCAATCACCTCTTGAAAAAGATCCCAAAAAGAAAACTCATAGGAATATCATAGCCAGATTCCAGAGCTCTCAGGCGAAGAAGAAAATATTACAAGTGATCAAGAAGAAACAATTTGAATATTGTGGAAGCACAATCAGGATAACACAAAATCTAGCAGCTTCTACATTAAGGGACTGAAGGATTTGGAATATGATATTCTGGAGGTAAAAGTAGCTAAGATTAAAACCAAGAATCACCTACCCAACAAAACTGAATATAATGCTTCAGGGGAAAATAGGGACATTCAATGAAATAGAAGACTTTCAAGTATTCTTGATGTAAAATCCAGAGCTGAATGGAAAATTTGACTTTCAGATACAAGAAGCAAGAGAAGCATGAGAAGGTAAACAGGAAAAAGAAATCATAAGGAGCTATTTACATTCCTACATGGAAAAATGATAATTGTGACTCATGAGACTTTTCTCAATATGAGGATAATAGAAGGTAGTATATATGTATATGTATGTATACATACTCATATATGTATATATAAGAGGGTGTATGTGTGTATAAATATGTATGTGAGTGTGTGTATATATGTGTACATGCATACATAGACAGAAGGCACAGAATCAGTTGAATACAAAGAGATGATATCTAAAAAATAAAATTAAGATATGAGAGAGGAAATAATGAAAAGAGAAAGCGAGAGCTTGAATAGGGTAAATAATCTCATATAAAAGAGTCAAGAGAAAACTGTTACAATGGAGGGAAGAACAGGAAGGTGAAAGGGAATGGGTCAATTTTATTCTCATTGAATTTGGCTTAAGGAGGGAATAACATACACACTCATTTGGGTATCTTACCCTACCGGAAAGTAGGCGGGGAAGGGTATAAGAGAGGGGATGATAGAAGGGAGGGCAGATTTGGGGAGTGGGTAGTTAGAAGCACACACTTTTGAAAAGGGACAGGGTCAAAGTAGAAAATAAAATAAGTGGGGGGGCAGATAGGATGGAGGCAAATATAGTTAGTCTTTCACGATATATCTACTATGGAAACATTTTGTGTTAACTACACATCTACAACCTATATTGAATTGCTTATCTTCCAAGTAGGAGTCGGTGAGGAAGGAAGAAGGAAAAGAATCTGGAAATCAAAGTTTTAAAAACAAATGTTTTTTTAAAATTGGTTTTTTTAACATGCAACTTTGAAATAAGATGTACAGGCACTGGGGTATAGAAATCCATCTTGCCCTTCTAGAAAGTTAGAGGGGGAATGGGGGAGGATATAAGAGAGAGCACATTGGGGGAAGGGCTATCTAGTAGGCTTGCTATTTTGGGGAGTGGGTATGGGAAAGATGAGGAGAAAATTTGTAACTCAAAATCTTGTGGAAATAAATGTTGAAAACTGACAATAAGCAAATTTTTAAAAAAGATTTAAAAATCATGCTAAAATTTGGCTTGCTCTGTAATTGAGGGAACAAAAATACTATTTAAAAAAGAAATGTAGGGTTTAGTTTTCTTATCTATTCTGCCCTTTTTCATTTTATCAGATTGCTTAATCCATTCACATTTAAAATTGTGAGAATTAGGTTTAAATTTTCTTCCATCTATCTCTAATGTATATATATACATATATATATATAAAATATGGTTTTTTCCCCCTCTTCCATTGTGAATACTATATTCTTTCAGTTACTTTGCCTTAATATTTTTAAAGTGATCCTATTCTTGTTAGCTCTCTTGTCCTCATCCCTTATTCTAATTTATAATTCCTATAATTATTTAGTCTATCTATTTACCATATTTCTTATGCAATGAAACCTTCCCAGGTAAAAGACTTAAATGAACTGATGTGAAATGAGCACAACCAGGAGCAGCAATATTGTTTGATGAAGAATTGTGAATGATTTGCCTATTCTCAGCAATACAATGATCCAAGATAGTCTCAAAGGCCTAATGATGAAGCATACTATCTGCCTTCAGAGAAAAAACTGATATTGTTTGAATACATACTAAAGCATGCTATTTTTTACTTTCATTCTTTTTTTATTCAAGTTTTTTTGTACAAAATGACTAATATGGAAATGTTTTATATGATTGCACATTGTAACCTAGAAAAAAAAAAACTTCTGAAGTATTCATTCTTACTTCTCCCCTCTGGATGGTTTTTGCCACCACCTTGTGTAACTTGCCCTACTAATTCCCTTTTTTTTTTTATTATGTTTCTCTCCCAGAAAAATGGCAATACTTGCAGATGTCAGAGAGGACAGTGCTCTGTAGTAGGGCATCTCTCTCACCATGTCCTTGGTTATGTAGTCTACCATTAGTCTATACCTTCTCCCAGGTATCTTTTTTACTATTTGCCTCAAAGATTTCCCGAGTCCATACCCTCCCAGTACCCCCAGATGCCAGTTGCCCATAGAAGTTCTAACTGACTCCATATAGGATGAATGACTTTTCAAGAACCAAATTCCCAAACTATAACCAGTGTAAAGTCTCATCACAGAACATCTCTCTTCACCCATAGGAACACTTCCGACCACTGAAGCACGATCTTCCTTTCCCCACTTTTGATTATTGCCCTTCATCTTCTCTTCATCCACTCTCCTCTAGGCCCTTCCCACAAGCATTCCCTTCCCCTCATTGCTAGCCCTCTATTTGATCCAGGCACATCACACATTCTTCTCTCTTCTCTTGCTCCTCTCCCCCTCCCCTTTAGTGTATTCTCCCATGTTGTAATATAGTCCCACAAAACCATTAATTCATTTAGGAGAATGCTCTGTGGTAAACAGGAGATGGTAGGCACAAAGCACATAGAGGGATGTTTCATTTCTCTTCACTTGAAGCTGGAGATCTTGTGCCATTATGAAGTGGTAGACTCACTATATGGAGGGAAGTCACTTTGGGGCAAATAGAAGATGCTTGACTTAACCCCTTAGCACCTTCTCTTAGAGAACACACTGTACAATAGGATGAATGGTTAGAGGAAAGTTTAGCTTCTCTTCTCAGCTGATACTATAGGCTAGGCAGCAGGAGGAAGTAGGAACTAGGAGACATGTTTCTCCCATTCATTAATCATGTGACCTTCAGTAAGTCTCCTAACTTCTTTTAACCTGGGTTTTCTAATTGACAACATATGTACGTGTGTGTGTGTGGATACCTATCTATCCCATTTTTCAGAATTACATTGAGAATCAAATGAGATTATGCAGTAAAATTGTAATGTACTAGTACAAAGGCAAAATATTATAGTTTAATTTTTTTGCCTCAGAGGATTTCCATAATATACTACAGAATTTTATTATTTCTCTCCCATATTAACTCAGCCATCAGCATGATTTAATTCAAGCAAAAGAAATACTTTGTATCAAGGACCAATAAAGGCAACAGATTATTACCTTGAACAACTTTACAATTCATTTCTACTAAAACATGGAATTGCATTTATTAAGCTTAGAATTTTGAGTCATCTAATAGAATAATTTCTGTAACTTTGTTAAGTTTTAGTTTATTTTGATTTTCTTTAGACATAGTTTAGTTCATGTAGGTTAGTAAAAAGGTTTCCTTCAATATTTATATGTTTAAAAATCAAGCAAGGATTGCTTTTCTTGTTAGCAATGTAAGGGCGTTAAGGATTCATCATAGAACCAAATTAGAATTATGCGTTCTGATTCCAGCTCTCCTCTAGATACCCTACATGCTCATGGGAAAATCATTAATATCACTAGACCTAAGTGTCTTGATATGAATGATAATAACCTAGGTAGTGGCCTGCAATTTGTGGTGCACAGCAAATGTCACATTTGCAATATATTCATCATTATCACAATTTCAATGTGAAAACGTGAAATAGTTTACTGTATAATTTCACCAATTGGCAATAATGCATAGGAATTTGGAGATTTTGTCCAACCTTATTTTAAATATACGTAAACTTTAGATTTAGGATTTCAAATTTCTTGCCCATGGTGACATTAAAGGGTGAGTTAGAACTAGACATCTGGGTTTACTGCTTTTCCATTCCCACTTTTTTTTTTTTTTACATTTCCAAATGGCAGTCTTTGAATGATTGAATTATTTAGCTTCAGTAACAGTAACCACTGTGATCTCAATCTTCTTCGCCACTCCCCCCCACCTAGGAAGCAATGCGTATAAATAATTATCACATCATATATTGGAATATTACTGTAGTTAAAGGTGAAGTGTTACTGTTATCCTCTTATAAATTCTTTCTAGATCTATATTTCACCCATGAAGGCAAAGTCACAAACAGAAGATTTCTTGACAGAGAGAAAAGATGAGAGAAAGTTTTGTTTGTTACTTATTGCTGTATGGTTTGAGCAATTAATGGTGTCTAGTGATTATATGAAAAGAAACATGAAGAAAAGACAAAATGAAGGACCTTAGGATGCAGTTGTTTTGCAAGATAGACCCAGAGATAATTTTCCTTCCTTACATTCATGTGCTACAATCATAAGTCACAATGCTAGTCTCCATAAAATTGAAGTTTAAGCTCTAACAAAGTGCAATGGAGAAGTAGGGGTAAGAAGGCTACAGCACATTACATGTGAGAAACCACATTGAAGAGGTTTAAAGCATTTTATGGGGAAAATGTTTGAAAAGACAAAAAAAATAGGCTACTCATAGTGTGAGAAAAAGGCATAATGGATGAACAGCCCACGTACTCCACTGATATCTATACATTAAGAGAACTCAGCGAACACTGCCAATAGACTGTCAACACATTGGATAGACCTCCTCCTCCCTTTGATAAAAACATAGAGAGGGCATTAACTAGGTTTGGAAAATGGTTAGACATGGAGAAGTCATGTGTTCTGTATCATTAGAGAGGCTATCTATAAGATCATGAATCCATTGAATTATTAGGATAATCTTTCATGATTCAATATGTCTGTGATCTTGGCATGGGTTTTCATTACTACAGTATAACTCAAAATCTATCTATGCCCTCCCATAATCATCATAGTCTTTTATGTATTTCTGTAAAGGATCTACCCAACACTCTGGAAAATGTTCTCTATTTTGTTTTCACATAGATATCAGCATGGAATTGGGCTATCCATCTTCCATCCCTCATTTCTAGTCATATATGTCCTCAATAGTGTCCTTTATGTCATTTCTCAATTGCTAGCTATCATTGGTAATGTTTTGGAGATTAGCCTTACTATGCAAAATTACTCTTTTTCTCATTATTTCTTTGTGTTCTGAACTTAACAAACACCAGAGAAAAATGAGTATTTCCGTATATCATGTTGAACAGAAGGAGAAGATTACGCTTGAAACTATAAATCTCTGTTCTATGGAGCAAGTATTTATTTCTAAGTATATAATAAATTCAACATATACCTTTCCAGATTGTTCTAGTTTTCTGTGGTTCGTTCTGGTCTTCCTTCTGTTCTTTTCATTTTTTTGAGTGGGGATGGAGAAAAGGGGAATCATCACTAGTTTCTCTTGCCCTTCTACTTCTCTCTCTCCAATTGAAAAGAAAAAAGCACCACAGCAACCCTTGTTACAAATACACACAATTAAACAAAATATGTTTCTACTCTGACCATATCTAAAAATGTATGTCTCATTTTGCATCTTGTATCTGTCAGGTTATAGTGTGTCTTATCAGTCCTCTGGAATCATGTTTAGTAATTACATTGATCAAATTTCTTAAATCTTTCAAAGTTGTTTGCTTTTATAATGTTGTTATTGGCATAAGGTTGTTTCCCTGGTTCTGTTCACTTTATTCTGCATCAATGCAAGCAAGTCTTTCCAAGTTTTTCCAAAGCTTTCCTTTTCATCATTATAAGGAATATAATGGTATAATTTTATGCCATTATACTCATATATCACACTTTGCTCTGTCAATACACATGAGAGGCTTAGTTTCCAGTTATTTTGTACTGCAAAAAAAATGATGCTATATTTTTGTGCGTAGTCCCTTTTCTTTTAATTACTTTTGGGTGTAGGCTTCTTAAAGATATTGTGGAATCAAAGAGTGTTAATGACTTAGTGATGTTTTAGATATAATACCAAAACTGTTTCCAGAATGGCTGGACCAGTTCAGAACTCCATCAACAATGCATTATGTGTGTGTGTGTGTGTGTGTGTGTGTGTGTGTGTGTGTGTGTGTTTTTTACATAACCCCTCCAACATTTGCCATTTTTATTTTTTGGTCATCTTTACCATCTTCTGGGTGTTAAAACTGCATAGTAAACTTGATTTACATTTCTCTAATTGGTAGTGATTTGAACCTCTTTTCATATTGCTAATGATATCATGGATTTCTTCTATCTAGAATTGTCTCTTCATATTCTTTGACCTCTTATCCATTGAGAAAGGTTTCTTATTTTCATAAAGATGAATCATTTTCTCAGAAAAGCTTTTTGATAAAGCTTTTCCCCCACTTACTTTTTTCCAATATAATTTACATTTTCTTTTTACAAAAGCTTGTTAATTTTATGCAGTTAAATTTTCACTGAACTTCTTTATTCCTTGCTTAGTTGTGAGCTCTTCTCCTATTAATACTTCTAAAAAGTAATTTCTTCCTTACTCCTCTTTTTTGTTCCTGATATGTCCTTTTATGTCTAATCATGTATATATCTAGACTTTTATCTTGGTGTGTGTTATCATATAATGGTATATATCTGATTTCTGCCAAAGTGTTTTCATCTTTTAAAAATCAAATTAGGCAAGGTTGTAATTTTTTTTTTACCAGTGCTAAGTTTTATTTACTCATTCAGTTTCTTTTTTTGTTGCTTTTAGTTTTGTTAATTCCTTATTTTGATTTTTGGAATTTCTATTTGGGTACTTAATTGGGGTTTGAAATTTATTAGTTTTCTAGTATTTTTCTTAGTTCTTTATTCAGTTTTTCATCTCCGTTTTCCATCTTTTGCTCATGCAAGTTTTTAGAAGTATAAATTTTCCTTTAAGGTAAGTACTATGTAGGTTGCTTCTCCCAAATTATGGTATATTGTTTCATCATTGTCATTATCTTTGCTGAAATTATCTGTTGTTTCCATGATTTGTTTTCTGATTTATCAATTTTTATTCTTCATTATATTTTAATCCTGTCTTCATTATTCCTGTATTTAATATAATTTTATAGTACTTTTGTCAGTAAAGTTTAATATTTCTATTTCTCTATTTACTTGTAAAACCCTATATATGGTCAACTTTTGCAGTCTGCTTCCACGGCTCTGCCTCTCTTCTATTCCTTGTGGTCAAACCCTAATCAGAGGTTCTTTGTCTTTCTCTTTCATTTAGACTCTTCATTTTCTACTCTTTGATGAGATAGATTTTTTTATGACTATTCCATCCCTTAGTCTATCTTCCCTTCTCATTTAGTTCCATTTTTTTCTTAGATTAAATGTTTCTATACCAAACTCACTGTCTGTGTATAGAAGTTCATTTTTTCTTCCTATTATCAGTTCTGATAAAAGTGAGGTTTAAGGATGTATGCTCCCACTACCCCTTTTTTTTTTTTTTTTTTTTTTGCTTTTTGGAGGGGGGAAGGCAGGGCAATTGGGGTTAGGTGACTTGCCCAAGGTCACATGGCTAGTAAGTGTTAAGTGTCTGAGGCTGGATTTGAACTCAGGTCCTCCTGACCCCAGGGCCAGTGCTCTATTCACTACACCACCCAGCTGCCCCCCCCCCCTTCATCCTTATTTCTATGGTCTTCTACTTAGACCTCTAAGTCACAGCCCAGTACTTATGCTGAAAAAGCCCTGTGGGGCCCTTTTGTTTTTATTTTTGTTGGATCCTCTTTCCAGAGTCCATGGGTATCTAGCTATCTCCTTGTGCTGAGCTAGGGTAGAAAAATGACTCAGTATTTTCTCCTTGGAATTCCTGATTGATATTTAGTCTAGTGACCCTTCACTTGCAGTAATTATGAAAGAGACTCAGGTTATACTGCTTTCTCTGCCCTTGCTTTCCATTCAGTATGCCATTTCCCATTGCACTTCAGATCACCTGTAATTTTATTTCTTGACTATGGGTTACTTTGTTCCACTGACTGAGATCTTCACTCATTTGGAGGTCTGTACAAATCTGTTTTGAAGGAATCTTAATGAGAGCTTTAGAGAGGAGATCAAACTGCTTAGGAGCGTTGAGACTTGGGAACAATGATGCTTAAAAAAGAGAAATTAAACTTACCCATATTCCTCATTTCTCCCTCACCTTTTTAAAACTTAAATTTATGAAGAATGAGTTTTACTCAGAGAGTTTGAAAAACTAAATAGATGAATTTTAAAGTATATATTGTTCCCCCCATTCACCCACTGTTGCTGTATGAGAGAAAACATATTGGTAGGGAAAGGGTGGAGTAGAACAAAGTTGATATGAGGAGAATCCATATTTGTTGACCAACAGATTTATAGAATGGCAAATTAATTCTTCATTTTAAATTGCTAATGATTCTTGTCATAAGTAGCTATCATAAAATATTGTTCATGTGACTTGTTATTTATCAATACAAGTAATAAAATGTTAAAGTTTTTTCAGAATTGCTAGCCTAAAACAAGAGTTATTATTTTCATTCATTTTAATAGTCTGGTAGATGGATTAACATATGTATGTAATTTTTTCTCTTGCTTCCAGTTGTGATTTTTTCCCTCTGGTCTTTTAACACTATAAAAGCAGTAGAAAAATATTAAATTGAACAATTATACCTTTTATGACTCCAGCAATAGCTTTCCCCAGGCAAATGCAAACTCAGCAGAGTTGATGTAGGGAATTATTGTTCTTTGAGCCAATGGAAAGAACAGAAAGAAGTAATCTGTAGCAGGACTGAAGACTTTGGAGTAATTAGCTGTTTTTCTGCTTTTTTGACATCCCTTCACTGATTTTTAGTATTATGTATGGAAGTAGTACAGAATGGGTATCAGGTAACATTGCTTGAGTTGTATTAACAGGTGCTAAAGCAGGGATTGTAACATGACAATTGTGTCAGGTGTCAATAGCACTTACACAAACTACTTATCTCAGAGTTATAATTGATTTTAGTTATTAGACTGAGATATGTAATAACTGTGTCTTTTCATAATACCAGAGGGACATAAACTTAATACTTTTTCATACTTAATAGTATTTTATTTTTCCAAGTATATGTAAAGGTAGTTTTCAACATTCATTTGTATGAGATTTTGAGTTCCAAATTTTTTCTCCCTCCTTCCTTTCCCCCTCCACAAAACAGCAAATAATCTGATGTAGTTTATACATATACAATCATGTTAAACATATTTCCACATTATTCATGTTGTGAAAGAATAAACAGAACAAAAAAAGAAAAAAAAAACAGAAGAAAGAAAAAAACAAAAAAGTGAAAATATTATACTTCGATCTAGATTCAGACTTGATAGTTCTTTTTTTGTATGTGGATATCATTTTCCATCGTGAGTCTTTTGAAATTGTCTTGATCACTATATCGCTGAAAAGAGCTAAGTGGCTATCATAGTAGATCCCTTCACAATGTTGCTGTTACTGTGTACAGTGTTCTTCTGGTTCTGCTTACTTCACTCAGCATCAGTTCATATCTCTTTCTAGATTTTTCTGAAATCCACCTTGTCATAATTTCACATAGAACAATAGTATTCTTTTATGTTCATATACCACAACTTGTTCAACAATTCCTCAATTGATGGGAATCTCCTCAGTTTTTAATTCTTTTCCACCAATGAAAGGGTTGTTATAAATATTTTTTTATATGTGGGTCTTTTCCCCTTTTTAATGATCTCTTTGGGATACAGATTTAGTAGTGGAATTGCTGGATCAAAGGGTAAGCAGTTTTATAGCCCTTGGGCATAGTTCCAAATTGCCTTTCAGAATGGTAGAATCAGTTCACAATCCCTCCAACAATGCATTAATGCATAAATTTAATACTTTCAAAAGTTCTCTGTCATGGCTAGTAAAATACTAGCTATTTCATTATTATGCAGAGAGGTCTTTCTAATTAGCATGTAAGCAAAAACCAATAGATAAAAAACATAATCTTAATTATAAATTTACAACCTGTATCTTAGTTGCATTTAGGATTCCCTCCCCCCCATCTAGGTCCTGTGAACTAACTGTTCCTAGCTGTTAGAGATTAAACTAACAAATTTTAATATTGACCATTCCCAGAAATGTGCTGGTATATTTTTAACACCTGGTACTACCAAAAAAAATGGGCACATAATATATTTTAAAGTTTAATATGCCTTATTAATGTTTTCTTCATCACTTCTTTAAGTCTAGACAATACGAATACTAATTTCCAAGGTATAAATATACTCCCGTTGAAAATTAACAACAGATTTTGTGAGCTGGTTCAGGCTACCTTCATCATACTACTGGGCCCTTATCTGTGACCCATACACACATGTATCCTTCTATATATTTTTGTTACCATAATTGAAATGAATTTATACTGTAGTATATTGCTATTAGAGTTGGTGTCACTGGTTTCTAAAAATTATGAAAACTTGTGCCATAAGATGATTAGCCTCTTATCAAAATGGTCACCTCAGGAGGCTATGTAAGTAATTATTCCTATTATGGTGCTATTGCTGAAAGCATTTTTGAAAGTGTTCATTTTGAATTACCTCCTGACCTTTGAGAATGATTCTTTGAATATCTTCAGTTGTGGCAGGTCTTTAAACTTTAAGGCTTTATTTCAGTTTTGGAAATGACTAAAAATTATTTGATGCCAAATCTATTGTCTTTGGTGATGACTAAAGTAAGACTATAAAGCATGATACATTCTTACATGACTACTAAACTGTTTTTTAAAAAACCCAGGTCCGTAAGATTTGTGGATTTCCCATCTCTATCTTTGTCAAACTAATAAAGATCAAGAAAGCATAATTGAAAATAAAGTACTTGATAATAACTTTCAAAATTTGGTAATCAGTAACTTATAGTACAATGGACTTATAGAAGAACGACTTTTAAATAATAGTAACAAGAATAAAGGACTGAAATAACTGGAGTGATGTTTGATGTGCATGGTTCAGTTGTATTGATACATTAAGAAGCACAAAACTACTTAAATCAGTTTAAATATTTAATGCAATATCTGTGAAAATATCAAGAAGTTTCTTTAGAGATCTGTTCAAAATCATAATGAAATTCATGTTTCTCTTCAGTTCACACTGAAGAGAAAACTTGATGAATGTGTAAATGTGATTAAGCTCTCCCATACTTCAAAACATATTACAAAGAGGCTATCATCATAACTACCTGGTACTGCATAAGAAACAACAACAACAACAACAACAGATCCAGATGAATAAAATAGATGTGTTAGTCATCCACCCGAAGATATACAAAGCATTATTGTTCAATAAGCCTATAGAATATAAAATAAGAGGCCATATAGCATAGTAAATAATGAGTTATCCTCAGAGACGAGACCTGTGTTCATATTTCATCTCTAATAGATAGTAAGTCACTGAGCAAGTCACTTAAGCCCTACATGTCCCCACTCAATATTCTGAGACATGTAAGTTTCAGACCAGTTGCAGATCTTCATTGACGGAAGAAATTTTTTCACCTTGTCTTCTTTCTCTACAGCGTAGATAGCTGGTAGCACGATGGATAGTATTAGGTCTGGAATTTGGAAGATTTGAGTTTAAATTCAGCCTCAGAAACTTCCTAGCTGTGTGACCCTGGACAAGTCACTTAATCTCAATTTTCCTCAGTTTCCTCTACTATTGAGTGGGAATAATTATAGCACATACCTTATAGGGTTGTTACTCAGATCAAATGAGAAACAATCACATAGCACAGTGCTGGCTGGCAATATAGTAGACACTATATACCTACTTATATTTCCCCATTCCCCTATTTCTACAAAAGTGGTCATATCTATTCTATGGTAAATAAGTAGACAAAGTATAAAACAGACAATTTTCAAAAAAGAGAATAAAAGTCTTAATAATCATTAGAAAAATATCTAATTCACCTAGTCATCAAATGGATGTAAAATAAAGTGTCACAACTGTCTAATGGTGGAAATAATGAAAAAAACATGAAACTCCATACTTATGTGGCAGTCTAGGAACAAATACCTTTATCCACTACTGGTATAATTGCGAACTTGAACAATTTTTTTGGAAAGTAATTTGGCAGTAAACAATAAAAATAATTTAAATATCACATCCTTTTACCAATTAATTCCTTTATTTAGAATATTTGATGCAATGTAAATAAACATTTTATGAGAAAATATTGCTAAAAACAATTTAAAAAGTCATTGGAACAAAAATATTTAGAACAGTATTATAAATGCTGGAAATAACAGCAGTAAGGAAATAGTAAAACAAATTGTGATGGATTATTATGAGACAATTTTGAAACAGCAATGAAAGCTATTAGGTTTGCAAAAGATCCTGAATGAGCTATGTGAAATCATACAAATACAAAAAAACATAATACCAAAATGAAGTAAAATCTAATTATGACCATGTAAGAGGAAAAGTAAATGA